>CAJHNH020005372.1:0-10000 GCA_905116865.2 Candidula unifasciata
CATCGCTTTTCTGTGAAGACTTCAACAAAATTTCTTTGTTGAGATCAAAGTTATTGTTCCAGTACATTCAACAGCGTTGTGACATATTGAACAGGAGAAAACAACTGTATAGGGATGATGAAATAGACAAAGAATTTAAAATCTGGTCAAATAGCTTCTTCTTCTTCGCGTTCACCAGCTGTAAACTCTGGCGGAAAGTTCTGGTTGTTCATCCACCTCTGCACTGCAGTCCTGTTCCAGAACTTGAGTGTTGCGTGTGCATCCATTTTACAGATCTGACTCATTTGTATGCAGACTGTTGTTCCTTGCCTCTCAGGCAGATGAACTCCGACTTCGAAGGTAACTCCTAGTGGAAACCATGTGTGTGTATATATATATAAGGTTTTCATCATGGTTACGAAGCCCTATAACAGGGAAAACCAGAATAGATGCAATGCCTACACAAAAGCATGTCGTAAGAGTCGACTAATTAGGAGCTTCCTTCGAAGTCGGAATGCATTTGAGAGGCAAGGAACCCAGACAGCCTTCCCCACCGTTTTTTTTCATAAAGTAGCTTACCGCACAGGGAAGTTGCAGCAGCTAATCTCCTGGACAGAAACTCCATAATATGCTCCTTATCTGAGTCTTATCAAGTCATGCAAGACAGTTTCACTTGTCCGAAGCATGCTAAGCTGTCCGATACAGTTTTAACATTTCGGGCTGTGCTGCTTTCAAACCATTGGAGAGCTGTCGTTCCTGCCTCTACCTCCATTCTCATACTGGATGTATTATGGTGTCACATGGGCCCGAATGTTACTTGATCAGCTCTTGTACCGCTGAATCCATTTCACCAGCTATCCATTTCTGACATCCTCCTACACAAAGTGTCGGCATTTCAAATTAGAAGTATGCAGCATTGCGTGTTTCTATCTTTCTTTTTCGTTGAAGCGAAACATAATGTACATTACTTTCTGAATGCAAGTCCTGTTTAATTATTTTAGTCGGTCTACGTTATTTTGAAAGCAATACATTAGTACTGTTATGAGTTAGATTATCTTCACAGCACTCCGGACACATCCATAGGCGCTCAGATTCACCTCTCAACATATTCATCAGCGTCGTGCGGTTAATAGTACCAGTCCTATGTTGGTTAACAAGACTTCGTGTGCGTCCAGTGTGCTTCTCATGCTTGGCTGTGCCGATCTTTACTCCCAATTGGTGTATTCTTAGAAGTGATGTGGACACGTTGCTACATTAGTACTGTATTGAAGCCTTAGCGAAATATGTTAACGTTGGTTAAGTGGCATAGAAGATGACTGTGGCATGGGCGGTAACGGTGGCATGGATGATATGGCGGCAATGAATATCATCTGTGTCAGAAATCATTGAAAACACACGACACATAAGGCTACGAATGGACACGACTATCAACGCCACATAGCATAAACTATCAAAAGAAGAAGAAATTTGTGATACTGCAAGCTTCTGGTGGCCAGCTATCTTACATCGTTTGTACAGACAGGAGCAAGCAGACAGCACGGCGTATGTTTTGCTACAGTCTGACTTTATCTTGATTTTTTAAAAGCCTGCATAGTTTTCCGGAAAATAAGAGCTGATTATCTGTCACACTGGGTAATCGTGTAAACACAGCCGTGTGGACATGTTAGCTTTGTAGCTTCAATACATCCTTTTAAATCTGTCAGCTCCAGACAAGCATTTCTGTACATCTTGAAATTGTATTGCCTACAGCTATAACTTGCGACATCCGTGGCTTAGGCGTAGCGAGTCCGACTCGTAATTCCAACGTACCGCGATCGAAACCCACTGCTGGCTGTGTTGATTTTTATCATGGTATGGGGCGTCGCAGGTCGACCCAGCCTGAAATGGGTACCAAGATGTATGAACTGGGAATGTAAAAACGGCCGGCGTAATGCTGACCACATTACCCACCTAGTGCCGATTGGTCTGTAAAAATATGGATACTCTTCCCATGCCCCATGCGCCTACTTTTAAGAGCTATAACTTTCTGGGTCTAGAACAGTGAGTGGCTTTCGTCCTTCCTAACGCCGCGACCCTTTAATACAGTTCCCTCATGTTGTAGCGACCCACAAACAATAATTTTCTTTCATAACTTTAATGAATATATGGCTACCCCTTTGAAAACTAATAAACGTGTACTGCCCAGCTGGGAAACTAGAAGCGACAGACACTGACAAACTGAAAACAAAACTACAGCCAAGGACGATAATCCTCGGAGATTTCAACTGCCACCATCCGGGGTTCGGTAGTCTCACTGCAAACTGTGGGGGGGGGGGGGGGGGGGGGGGGGGGGGACAGGTTAATGGAGTTCGTAGAAGAGAACGAGCTCACCATTCTCAACGATGGCTCCTTTACCAGAATAAACCCCAGCCGGAGAATGAGAGACACAGTGGTCGACATCACCATGACCACACCCGACCTGACAGGCTGCCAGTGGGTGATCTCCGAAGATTCCAATTCAGATCACCTCCCGATTTCTATATACCTAAACACACAAGCATGCACCAACGAAGACAGCCTCAGGCCCACCTTCAACTATAAGAAAGCAAACTGGGAAATGTTTCAGCAACAGCTAGACGAAACCAAACTAGTACGTGACCTAGGCGAAAGCCTAGAGGACTACACCGAAAGACTCACGAACACTATCCTGGTAGCAGCAATAAGAAACATTCCCAACAAGAACATGCCTAGCCACCTCTGCAACAAACAGCACCGACCCACCAATCCACAAGCACGTAAAAGGCAACCGCCTATGGGCTGGTGGAACGACAAATGCCAGACGGCAATCGACGAACGAAAAAGGGCTCTGCAAAGATTCAGGCGCAACAAGACCAATGCAAATCTTGCCGAATACAGAATCCAGAGAAATGCGGCCAACAGAACCATCTTTAAATCCAAAGAGGCCCACTGGAAAACTTTCTGTCAGACCCTGGATCCGAGCACCCCTGCCAGTAAAGTATGGGTCCAAATTAAGGCCATTCAGGGGAACAAAAAGTCGACTCGAATCCCCACTATCAAAACACCGAGATTAGCGATCACGGACAAAGAAAAAGCCGACCTGTTCGGTCAATATTTTTATGAGATCAGCTCAAATGAGAAACTCGGCCCGGCAGAAAGGGGGAGACGAGCACGACTATTAGCGACCGCAGAACTAAAACCTGAACCGGACATTACTGACTACTACCTCGACTCAGACATCACAGTAGAAGAAGTGACCTCAGCAATCCGGGCGAAAGAGGACACAGCCGCTGGGGCAGACATCTTGAGCTACAAGCTGATGAAAATGCTCCCCAGCACAACCGTCCAGTCCATCACGGATCACTATAACGATGTCTGGAGAGAGGGAATAGTCCCACAACAATGGAAACACGCTACAGTCATCCCAGTACCAAAACCCACAGGGATACGCAGAGACTGGACTCGTACCGACCTATATCACTGACCTCCCACATGGGAAAGGTACTGGAGACTGTAGTGACCAAGAGAATTAACTTCCACCTGGAAAAACACCAAAAATACAGCAGCACGCAATCCGGCTTCAGAGCCAACCGATCCTCAATTGACCAGGTGATCAAGCTAGAAGATCACGTCAAGTGTGGATTCCTGAAACAAGAAAAAAACCACCGCCATCTTTCTAGACCTGACCAGCGCTTTCGACACCTGCTGGAGGGAAGCCGCAATCAGGAAACTGAGCGTAGTTGGAATTGTAGGGAAAACTCTCAACTATATCAAGGGCTTCCTACAAGACCGAACCTTCTCAGTAGCAGTCAAAAACGAAAGGTCGGCAACCCACAGGCAAGATAACGGCACCCCACAAGGCTCGGTGATTTCCACGGTTATCTTCTCCATCCTCGTGAACGATCTCGCGGAGGCCATAGGGGTCGACAATGTCGGTCTGTCCCAGTACGCTGATGACTGCGCAATATGGTGCTCTAGCGTCCTCATAGAACACGCCGTCGATCAGCTGCAGGAGGCGGCCGACAATGTAGCAGGATGGATGGAGAAGTGGGGCTTCAGAATCAACCCGACGAAATCCGTCCAGATGATATTTCACTGGAAAAGGAAATGGTGGGCACGTACTGACTCTGAAACCCGCATCGTGATAAACGGGCAAAGAATACCGAGGAAAACTCAAACGACATTCCTAGGAATGTTACTTGACCAACAGATGAACTGGAACCCACACATAAAGCAAACCATCGCCAGATGCTCCAACAACAACAACCTTCTTAGAATAATCAAAGGGTCCGGATGGGGTGCGCACACCCGAACCATACTGAACTTCTATAAGGCGTTCGTCAGAAGCAAGCTCGAATACGGATGTGTCGTATACGATGCTGCTTCCGACACACAAAAAGCTCTACTAGACCGAATTCAGAACGAGTCAATGAGAATCATCCTGGGGGTAGGGAGAGGAGCCAGTCACGAAGCCATGGAGGTAGCACTAGGTCTCATACCACTAAGCCTACGCAGAAGACAACTGAGGCACAGCTACTGGTCTCAAACATCGCTCGACCCACACCACCCTGCCGCCCAGGCACTGACTGTTCATGAATATCCATGGTCGAAAACCAGCATCCCACTACAAACATTCCAAAGACCAGCATCCTGGAAAACGACAGCAGAACTGAACACCATCAACAACAACGGTTTAAGGTACCACCCGACCACCCCAACCTGGGAGCTTAAAATTCCGTACACGGACGAAAGCCTGGCGCACGAAATCGACAAAAACCAGGCCATCCTCGATGCAAGGTCGAGAGTCGACGAGTACATCCGGAATGCTGAAGTAGACACCATGATTATCTACACAGACGGCTCCAAAACCAGTACGGGTGCTGTCGGCGCAGGGGTCTTCATACCAGCCTTAAAAACAACCCACGAATATAGGCTCACTGACGATACAGCAGTATGCACGGCAGAGCTGGTAGGGATACTAAAAGCACTGGAGCTAGCCTGCGAAAGGCCGCCCATAAAGCTCCTTATCCTCACCGACTCGCTGTCATCTGTCCAGTAATTAAAAGACTATTCGAAAGTGAGCCGATAAGACCTGAAAGAAGAAATCCTGACTTTGTCAACCGGACTGAGGAGCCTGGGATGCCAGGTAACCATTGGCTGGATCCCAGCTCACATAGGTATCGAAGGCAATGAAGCAGCAGACAGAGCGGCAAAAAGAGGCACCAGCAGTCCTAACACAGTGTTCACGGGACTGGGCAAAACAGAACAAAAAGCAGTCATCAGAAACAACGTCTGCAGAGACTGGTCCCAGCAGTGGTCGACCAGCGATAAAGGCAGAATCGCCTACAAATTACTAAAACAACACAGTCTTAAGAACCAAGTGCAAGCGCCGACGAAAATACCTGTCATCCGCAAGCTGTGGAAGATGCGACTAGGGTGTTGGACAGACCGATTCCGCACACCTGTATGTCAGGAATGCAGGGCCAACAACTCTATGGAACACTTCCTGCTGAACTGCAAAACCTACGAACCTGAAAGACAAGATCTTGTGTTACACTTTAGAGCAAGAAACGAACCAATGACTGTCGAAAACTGCCTCAGCGTGAGCGCTGTGGACCAGGTTCAGCGACTCGTCAAGCAGTTTATTTCAAGAACGGGGAAAGCGATCTGAGAAACCATCCCTCAACCCAGAGCTGTACAACCCGATGGGACCGGATCAGATCCTGCGAGTACCAGCGGCACCTGCCAGGACAGACTATCCTTCCTCTCACTCACCCGACCTCGCTTTATGTCCTCTGAAGCATTCCAGCACTCTACACCTATGCTACTACAACTGCCTCTACCTGTCCGCTGGCGAATAACATCGTAAATGCCAAAGTTGTAACACAAATCCTAAATTAGTATATTTTCAGGTGGAAGTAGACAGCGGAACCCACCAAAGGCCACCCGACGCTCTGAAGCAGCTAGCCAAGGGCATTGCACCAAAGGGGACCAGCACCAGGGAATTCCTGTCTAACTTACGCCACCCTAAATGTATATAAAACAATGCCTTTCAGTCCTATTTCAGACCCTGCCCTAAGGCCGAATAACAGCGTGAAGGCCTAAGTGATTACAAAAACTTTAATTAACATTCTTTCAGGCAGAAGCTGACAACGGAAACCACCAAAGGCCACCCGACGTTCTGAAGCAGACCGCTGAAGACATTGCACCAAAGGGGACCAGCACTCGGTAACTCCAGACTCTCTTAAGCCACCCCCCCCCCCCCCAATCACATGAACATTAACAATGCCTCTAGTTTTATTTCAGGACACTGGATCTCAACCCACGAGAAGTTCCAGCGACGAAAAGCCACATCTCTCAATCTATCTGTCACTCTCATTCTCACGACCTTACTATCACATCTACTGGCACATTCGGGCAAACTGACCTATCATTTGCAGTCTATCTTACCTCCACTACTTCTCCACACTCTGTGAAAAAAAAAATTTTTTTTTTGTTTTTTTTTGGGCCGATCACAACAACAGATTGTGACGGCCCTGTTTGTCCTGAGAAGGAACATTGTTCATCGACGGCGCAACGGATGTTTGTTTGGCTTTTTCCGGCGGCTTACAGACCGGCAACCAAGCAGCAACAGGGCACCAGCACAGCGACCAGCACGAGGCAAACCAAGCACCAGCAACAGTCAGCTAGTACCCTACAATATCACCGCAAAGAGATCTGGAACACACCAAAACCCAAAACCGCAAACAACGCAGCACAGCAAGGAAGCAAACAACCCTAATATCAGGTGTGACTACACACCACGAATAAAAGGAAAACATATAAGACAGCAAAGGACCCTTCTTCGATATAGCAGGCCTCCGGGCGGCTGAAAGAGGATCAAATTTGGAATTTTTCTTGGACAACTGGCATTGGCATTGGCAAAGGTTATTTGACCCAAAAAAGGGCCACGACCGTCATGTTGAGAACCGAACACACTGGTCTGGATAGTTTATAACCCCCTTGTGGGTTCGGGGACTCATCTGAAGCAAGCATATCGCAAAAGGCAACTAATTATAGATGTTTACTTCCTTCAGGTATAGAGGCAGACCAAGAGAGATAATGCTGGATTGCATGGAGGGTCATCATCAAGAGAGCTGTTCCAGTCAACCAGGTAACGTTGATCTGTGGAGTCGCATGTGTGCCTACGCCAGTTAGCAGGGCATATAATGATGACGATGATGACTTCCTTCAAAGTCGGAGTGCGTCTGTCTGAAAGGCGAAGACCCCCCACCCCCCCCCCCCCCCCCCCCCCCCCTAAAAAAAAAACCCATAAGTTTTTAACACTTTGGCTCGGTACTATGGATATCGCAACTTTTCGGCCTTGATTCCATGATAGATACTGTAAATCTGGGAGAAAATGTGGCTTAAGCCGGATCTGTAAAATGGTTGTGCGAGGAAAATTCAATTTCTGGAATATGACTACAAATCCAGAAATGGACGAGCAACCAGAACTACCCGTCAGAGTTTACAGCCGGTGAACGCGAAGAATACGAAGAAGAAGCCGGTTGTATGTTTACAATAACAGCCTAATGGGAGTTTCTCCTGCTTTTTCCAACAATTGTTATAGATGTAAATGCTCTCTCTCTCTCTCTCTCTCTCTCTCTCTCTCTCTCTCTCTCTCTCTCTCTCTCTCTCTCTCTCTCTCTCTCTCTCTCTCTCTCTTTGTTTTTTTTTTGTTGTTGCTACATTGAAACAAAGAAGGAAATGAGCCCGCCTTTTAAAGTTTAATCTCATCGAGAAAAATCGTGTTAGGGTGTGCCTGATTTATTTGATATACTGATATACTTCTGTCTGTCTGTCTGTCTGTCTGTCTGTCTGTCTGTCTGTCTGTCTGTCTGTCTGTCTGTCTGTCTGTCTGTCTGTCTGTCTGTCTGTCTGTCTGTCTGTCTGTCTGTCTGTCTGTCTGTCTGTCTGTCTGTATCGTTCTTTATTTCTCTCATGTATATGTTCAGACTTATTTGTCTGATTCAATCTCACTACTTTTGTCTCTGTCTGTCTGTTTGTCTTTCTGTCTACCTTCTCTTGATCTTTCTCTCTTTTTCTCTCGTGTAAATGTTCAGAATTATATGTTACTGTCTCCAAATAAGACGGCTTAATTTATCTTAAATCTGATTTCAAGCCTGGGACAGGACAGCAATGGCGTCAACGACGTCCAGATCGTCAAGCTGCTCTGTTAGACAGAATCTAATCCTCTCTTTAGTTTGGCAGGTGTATTTATAATCCAGTGTATACACAATCAGGATAACAAAGGGTGACAAGGGGCGTCGCTACAGCAGTCCTATGTGGATTTCAAATATATTCGTTAGTTTTTGCAACTTGCCCTTATCAAGTTAATGATTTTTTGTAGAATACTTCACTGGCGCATCCATTTATGTATCAATGCCGTCTAATACATCTTAAAGTCCACAAATCCAACATAATATGGCGAGTTTCGCTGAATGTTGGGCTCGTTTATTTTGAAAATATTGTTTCTGGTCAGTGTAGGATCTGTTAAAAAAAATTACGATAAGCCTTGATTAACCTGCAGCTTGTAAATCTTTTTCTGGCAATAAATAGGGTAAGTAAAAGTAAAGGACCCTTTCCACGCCTTTAGGCGTATAGGGCATATAGGGCTAGACCTATATTTTTATAGACCAACGGCACAAAATGGGTGATGTGGTCAGCATCACGCCGGCCGCCTCTACTTCCCGGGATTGCACCCGGTACCCACTCAAGGCTGGGTCGACCTGGGAGCCAAGGTCATTTTTTAAGAAAAGTCCGTCTCCACCAGGGAGCGAACCCACGACCTTCCGATCCGCGGCGCGCGTCTAGCCGCTCTGCCACGGCGAAATAAATAGGGTACCATAGTCTAAATACACGACATGGTCGTGACAGAGGCAGGAGTTGCTAGTAATACATTATGGAAATTCCTAACTACGCAATGTTTAGGAATTTTCAAATCGAAATGTTCCCATCTGTATGACTGACCTAGAAAGCTAATCGTGTATGATGAACACTTGCAAAGACATAAAAGACAGGATAAAGGTATGCACCGTTGATAAGTTCCAGCAGGTCACGAAACTCGGTGATAACTGATATGGGTTTGATAAAAATCGTTCCTGGAATTAACAAAAATGTTTTAGCGATTCAAATAATGTTAATGAAAAAGGTTAATACACGGAAGACTGACATTTATTTTAAAGAATGTGACTAGTATCGTAAGCAGATAAGATCTCGCAAACGAAAAGGCACTGACACCTACAGTTATTACTGGGTAACACACGCACAATAGGGAAAGGCGAATTTGGCTTATATGGCTTATAGACAAAAGAAATAGTTTGGTGAGGGGGGAAAAAAAGGGGGGGGGGGGGGGTTCAGTGACCTAATTTATTGAATCATAACTACGGCTCAGATAAATCTGTCTAAACACACACCAAGCCGAACACCTGTGGAGTACCTACAAAATCTTTAATGTAAATAGAGAATTAAACTAATGGCAGTACGACTCGAGAACTGCAGGTGCCTCTTATTCGACATCAGGCCGTGCTAGCTTTACAATAACTGAAACACCCCTGAGCCGTTACCATGAATGAGCTTTGAACTCGAACCCACATCATTCTCGTACACTGGTGTCCAAAGCCGCTGTCACTGACATGGGGATTCTGAGGCGTACACAGAGTGAAGGCTAAATGTGTGGAAGCAGGCTCTAACGCCACAACTAACGCATTAAAGTCTTGAACAACTGCTTTAACAGAATCTACGTGAACAATTTATACATACACAATAACGCTAACAGACTAGATAACTTCGTCAAACACCGTACAAAACAAATTAAGGCCAAAAGTCGAACAATTGTCCGATGAACAAACCATAACCTTGTCACTCTGGTCGTGACAGGTTTTCGAAAACAAGAGTCTTGCGACGAATCTTTTGACCCAACAAAGATGCAAATAGCGGGCAATGGAGAGTGAGAAGCAACAACGAAATTTATATCTGTTTAAAT
>CAJHNH020005372.1:15000-22239 GCA_905116865.2 Candidula unifasciata
TAAACAAGGTTTTTGTGTGTCAGAATCAGAGAGCCGCCTTCTTGTGACTAGTGCCTTTTTGGGGTTCCGAAAAAGGGGGCATGTTATACATCCCCAAATTACCGTTTTTTACCCCTACAGAAGATTTCATAATTTTTTGGATCGCTTCTTTACGATGAATCCGCTAAGAACCAGAGGAACAAGGGGGTTGTCTCGTTTGGGGGTTTTGCTAACGGGACCATTTTAAACACGTTCACAAACTTATCAGAAGCCCAACGCGCGTCGTTCAAATAGTAAAACAAAAACGGGGGGGTTTCGAAGTGCATGCCCGAAAAAGGGTTACGGTGCAGTTTAAATCTGTTTTGCCATCCGCGAGGGAAGTTTCGCGATTTTTCCCCGCGTTAGAACGTTGTTTACGCTTTTGGTGACATTGGCAGATTTTTAAAAAATTCTTATGATAAGTTGGCGATCTCATTATTCGAGAAAAAATTTTGTCATATGTATTTTCGGAAAAATGTTTCTTTTTTTAAAAAAGGAAACCGAAGTCAGTTGAAAAGGAGGGGGGGAAACCATTGGGGGGGGGGGAAAAAAGGGGCATGGTCCTGCACATCCTGGTAAACCTTTTGCAAAACCCCAGGTTCGAGGACATACTCCCAGCTGCATCCATTATTGGGGTGCACCCACACGCCTCCAATTGGGCCCCGGGTGGAACAAATCCCAAATTAATGGGCCGGGGCGCTTTTCGCAGCCACGGCGAACAGGGGACAACCCCCCCAAAGAGAGATCAAACCCCAAAAAAGCAGGGTGAACATTATCCCCCCCGTTCATCCCTTTTTCCCTCTGTCTTTCGTGGGACACAAAAGTCCGATTGTCCCCAAAGCGACACGGGAAAGTTTATGATGAGGGTTCCATCATCACGGGGTAGGTTTCAAGGGAAAAAAGGTCCTAAAAGGGCTAGGGTCTGCGGGGGTTTCCAAAACGTTCTGAGGGCCCAAGGGGTTTGGGTGAACATTTTCATGCTAATTCCCCCCCCCCCGAAAACAGTAAACGCAGCGATGTCAAAAAAAGTGACAAATTTACGGACGGCCCCCCCCCCGGTTCAAATTTCCACCCAAAAAATTTTTTAACCCCCCCTTTGTCAGCTGAAACCACTGGGGCGGTTTCCCTTTGCATAAGGGTTATGTTGGAAAAAAAATCAAAAAGTATTACGCCACGGGCCCCCAATGTTTAGGAGTGGCTAAAACCAAACCCCCAAATCGGCATCCCTTAGGTCGGAAATTGCTTTTTGTCAAATTTTGGTGGTCGTTTAGAAAATTTCCTTTAGAAAAAGTCTATTTAAAAAACCCGTATTTTCAAGGGGTTGAAAAAGGGGTTTTGTTTTGGAGGGGACCATAAGCGACGTACAAATTTGGGGCCATTTCCAGGAGCAAAGTTTCCCTCGCGTGGGGAAAAATGACGCTGGTATAAAGAAAAGGGGGGTTTGTGATGAAGCTAATGCGGGCATTTTTACACGCGCTCAACAGAGAGAAAAGAAACGGGGAAAACCAACCGGGGTTACAGTCAGCTACTTCGAACAAAAACCAAATAGCTATCAAAATGGGGGAAGCTAGCGAAGAAGCAGTAAGAATGAACCAAACGACCAAAAGTTTTTTGGAAACGAACCACACGACCGAAAAAACAACATTTTTGCGATCAAAAACAAACCCTGATCCTACCCTCATAAAGGGTTTTTCAAAGGGCAAAGTAACCGGTGTTTAGAACATGTAAGCAAGGAAAACCTTTTCATTTTTGGGGAAAGAAGGGAAATTTTTAAATGAGATTTTTAAAAATCACCTGTTATGCTTGGAAACAATTAGTCTTCCCCTTTTTGTTAAAAAACCGATGTTCTGAGAGTTGCACATGACCCACCTTTTGCTCCCCACATTTGGAAATTGGGAAAACACAAAAGGTTCTTGCACAATTCTAGGGGATGGTTTTTCCACAGATATTGGGGAAATATTTAAATTTCATGAAAAGGACTGCCCAAATGAGGGCGAAAAAGGATGCATCTCAAAAACCCTTCCTATTCAAAGGGGTTTATCTTCCAGGTCGTCTTTTCGAAAAAGTTGCTGGTTTGATCTTGTGGGGCCCCCTACCGGTTTTCACAAAAAGGGGGTTTAGATACATTTTAACTTTGAGCTGGCATCACGTTTTGGGGTTTAAGGGAGTACCTTACGTCAAAATCCTAAATGAGTCAGTGCAGAAAACATTGATGCTTAATTCTCTAGAGTAGGGTTTCCTGAAAAAATCCCATCAGATCAAGGATCAACCCAATTTTTTTTCAGAAGAATGCGCCCTTTTGAAAAAATTTCTTGCCATCTCTCACGGTTTTTTTTGCAAGATATCACCCCCAATCAAATGGGCTAGGGAGGAAAAAATTTAAAAAAGAAAATAAAAAACAGCTAGCCAAAGTTTCTAATCAATTTCCAGCAGACTGGGACAAATACCTTCCTGCTGTTTTGTTGCCATCGTTTAGGGCCCCCGAGCAGTTTCGGTTTTTTCCCCCTTTTTGAACTTATATATGGTGCTAACCCCAAAAGGGCCACTGTTTGCTGTTAAAGGACATATTGATCGGTAAAGGCGACAAAAGCCTCAAACTATATTTAAATTTGTGACGGAGTTTTCGTAAAAAAGATAATCTCAAAGGTTTTTCAATTTTCACGGGACAACTTTGGGAAAAAACTGGTACCATCAAAGAGAAAAACGTTAAAAAGTAACCGGAGGGCTAATCACTCTCCAGCCTAAGATTATGTATTGATTTTTCTGCAAGATATTAATAATTGGGTTTTTTAGCCAAAAGGCAGGGGGGCCCTTTTAAAAAATTATAAAAAAATTCAGGGTGGGACTATCTTATTTAAAGTCAGAGGAAAATCACAAAGGGATATAAACAAACATGCTTTTAAAAAAATTGGGCTCGCCCCGGTGTTTTGTCTAAGGGGTTAGGGAACAGCGAGGCAACCCCGACAATAAATTTGGGAAGAAGAAGAAAAGGAGGCAGCATTTTGCCACGTCATTGACGAAAAGGCAATGATGTCGAGGTGGACACTGCTCATCAAAATTTTCTCTTTCCCCAACTGGTACCCCAGAAACATGGAGAGACCCTGGAAGTCGCGCCCCCGGGTTTCCCCCAGTATTGGGGGCGTTTTGTTTTTTTAAAGCGTATTTTGGCTAATTTGACAAAACCTTTCGGACATCCGGGTTTTAAAAGAAAAAAAGCAGGCATTCCCTTGAATTTTTAAAAATCATAAACCCCTCAAATGAAAACCCTATGTTATACCTTTTTATTATCGGGATGCAGTTTGTAAGGAAATCGATAACTGATTAAGTGGGGGATAATAGGAAAACCCTTCCCACATCACCCCATGCTTTTCCTATTTTGGGGTTTTCCGAAAGAAAAAATGGAAGCCTTCGTTTTGCATAGATTTTCGAAAAAATTTATCGAATCACGGTTTTTAGATGCTGAAAAAAATCCCAAAAATGGAAGATATGTTTGTTGCATTTTCAAGGCTAGGTTTTTTAAAAAAGTTAGCTTACCAAGGGGTTTTTGGCAGATTCCCTTAGCCCAAGGGTTTCCCCAAAAAAAACACCGCGTTTTTTTTAAAACAACAAAAGGTTTTTGGGTTTACCTTTAACATATTTTCTTTTTGGGCCTTTTGGGGCACCCCGGGGACGTTCACCCGCCTCGTACGCAAGTTTTTCCCGGGGCGAATGATGTTTTATTATCTGGGTGACCTTTTGCTTTTTCCTCTGATTTTTGGCCCCAAAATATTCCGGGGTTTAAAAAACTTAATGGGAAAGCAATTAAAAAACGTTTTAAACGGGCAGTTTTTTGGCCCAAATAAAAATGAAGGGCCCCTTTCGAGGAGGTCACGTTCCTCGGGGATTTTTAGGGCAAAGGGGGCCCTAAACCCCAACACCACGGTGGTAAGTTTTTTAAACATCCCTATACCAAAAAAAGAAGAAAACCCGTGGTTGGGGTTTTGGGTTTAAATTTAAATTTTTATGCCAAATTTATTTCCCAAATATTCAAACCCTTACAGCCGTGTTTTTTTCCCCATTTACATGAAAGGAATGCCCAGCGAAGGTTACTTGGGGCGAGAGGGTGGGGAGGGCGCGCTCCCCAAAATTACCCAAAAAGGGATTTTTTAGTAAACCGTTCTTGTGTTTGCCAGATTTTTTCCCCTTTCCCTTCCCATGTACCACAGATGCGTCCGATGGGCGATTGGTGGAAGGTTTTTGCAATCCAAAAGAGGGCAACCCTACTCCCTGTTTTTTTTGCCCCGGAAAGGGCCCCCTTTCTGAATGCCGTTACAGCTTTTCAGAGGGAGGCAAATACCATTTTTTGGGGAGTAGGGAAATTTTTCCCAATTCCCGTATGGCAGTCACTTCTTTATTTTTGACAAAACCATCGTCCACCCAAGTCTTGAAAAACCGCAAAACCCTCAAAAAATCCCGCATAAATTTAAAATGGCAATGTTTTTTACAGACGTTCAACCCTTTACAGTTATTTATCGCCCAGGGAAAGAAAATGTCTTAGCCCATTTTTTTGTCGTGCAACCCCCGAGGCATTGGAATTGGGTTTATGTTTATTTTTTTGAAATTTTCATGAAATTTTAAAAAGCTGCTTTATGAAAATTTTTTGGATAACGAAATGTTGTGATAAAAATGTTAGGGGAAGTCAGGAATCTATATTTTTTTCATGCTTGTAAAGTATTGACGATATTTGAGAGGGGAGGGTGTGTGTATTCAAATGTTCTTATTTTCTTTTCTCGTACTGGGGCTGTTTGCCGCGACATGACTCCAGTTTTTCCCACCGAGCTACGACAGGTCCCTAGTGCTCGGTTCCCCCCCCCTCCTCGGGAGGGGGGAAAAACGTCGCGTGCGAATGTGCCAAACCCGAACGCACCATTTCGGAGTGAGCAAATAAGACTTTAAAACAAAAACGTAAAGTTTTAAGATATTTTTTGTAAGAGAAGTTTTGGGTTTTTAGTTTTGAAGGGGGAACGGACTGGGAAAACCTTTAGGACGTTAACCCCCGGGGTCCTGGAAGCAAACGTTATATAAATTTTGGGTCCTTTAGGGGCGTTTTTTTCCCGGACTCCAAGACCCGGGAGGAAGCTGGGGGACACTACATTTTCGGCCGGGAAACCGGGATACTTTCATTGCTTAATTGGGGTTTTTCCGAGGAGAAAGTAAAAACGTCTGGATCTCAAGGGCGGGGCTGCGACCTATCGTGAGGACATTCATTACATGGATGTACGAGCGAGCTTTTGGGTTTTTCGGGGTTGGATTATTACTTGCATTAGTATTCTGGAAAAAAAAATCATTTGCATTTGTCCCAAAACACAAATGGAACTTTTTTTAAAAAGGGTTTTTTGTTCTACTACGGGGAAACTTTAGCAAACCCTAAGGTTTTGGGTTTCTCTTTGGGCCCGTGGGATGTTAAGTGTTTATGCCCTTGTTTAACCCTTTCGGGCACCCTAGTCACTTTTAAAACTCGTTAAAAATGAAACTCCGCCGTTACACTCCCCTTTTAAAATGTTTGTAGTAAATTCTAAAATGCAAAGAAACGGCTATTGGGGATTTGCCCTTGGTTCTACAGAGGAAAAAAGGGGCCCCGCCCGTATGGATGTTGTTGTAAATTCTACAGTACAAAGAGAACCTTGCTGTATGGTTTTTTGTATTTTTCTACAATGGGAAACAAAATCGGGTACACCCGGGTGTTGTAATAAATTTTAAAGCGCAATTTTAACCTTGCTATACTGCAGTTTTTATTTCTTCTAAAAAATACAAAAAAGAACTCATTTTATGGGGTGTTGTTACTTCTAAAGCGCCTGATAACCTCGCTTTACTGCATTTTTATTAATTATAAAATGCAAAGAAAACCCCCCTATATGGGTGTTTATTTGTCTATAGTACAAAAAGGGAAACCCCGCTAGATGGGTGCGGGATTATTCTAAACTGCAAGAGAACCCCGCTGTAGGGATGTTGTATTACTTCTACAGAGCAAAAAGAGCCTCGCTATATGGCTGTTGTATTACTTCTACAGAGCAAAAAGAGCCTCGCTATATGGCTGTTGTATTACTTCTACAGAGCAAAAAGAGCCTCGCTATATGGCTGTTGTATTACTTTTAAAGTGCAATAAGAACCTCGCTATATTGCTGTTGTATTACTTCTAAACTGCAAAGAGAACCTCGCTATATGGTTGTTGTTTTACTTCAAAAACGAAAAGAGAACCTCGCTATATGGCTGTTGTGTTACTTCTAAACTGCAAAGAGAACCTCGCTATATGGCTGTTGTGTTACTTCTAAACTGCAAAGAGAACCTCGCTATATTGCTGTTGTGTTACTTCTAAACTGCAAAGAGAACCTCGCTATATGGCTGTTGTGTTACTTCAATAGTACAAACAGAAGCTGGCTATTAGGATGTTGTACAACTTCTGCAGTGCGCAGTTTCCCGTCCATATTTCCCAGAACCCACGTAGCCTGCTGTTTCACATTTTCAACGATGCTCTCGTTTATTCGGGAAAATGCACTTCCTACAATGGGCTGTCTACGGTATACTCTATGGTGACCGGCATAAAAGTCCCCCCAATTTTTATGATCCCTACAGGACTAACTGCTGTCTTTTTAAGCTCGCTATATCTTTCGAAAATTACCTTATACACAATGGGCTATTATAGAAGGGTTAACTTGTGTCTACAGGCGGAAAAAGGTTTCCCTTTTGGAGAGAACCTCGTCCTCGTGGGGGCGTGTCACGTGGCTGCCCCTGTTACCCGACAAAACTGATAGCATACATTTTGGGTACATGATTCATTCGGGTTTTAAAATCTGCTCTCAAAAAACAGGGGATGTCTACACAATGAAAAAACGCCAAAACGATCTATCTTTTTCCCCATTTCGCAGCGGGCTTCTCTCTCCTCTCTTGCTAAGTAAAGAAAGATCCCCTTTTTACGCCCCTTGGGGGTATCAGGCATATGGGGAAGAGCGCAATATTTTTTTCAGACCATCAGCACTCAGTGGGGAAAAGTGGCAGCATTACGCCGAGTCTGGACTTTCCCGGGGGAAACCCATCCTGGTACCCTTTTTTTGGGGTCGACCCGCGCCCCATACCATGATAAAAATCCACACAGCCAGCAGGGGTTAGATCGGGTATGGATTTCGGTCGGGCTCGCAATGCCCAACCACGGGTCCGCATGGCCCCCATAAATTCTTATATCTT
>CAJHNH020005373.1:0-22228 GCA_905116865.2 Candidula unifasciata
CCAATACAGAGTTCAACATTTGATAATATTTTTTAACAAGATACGCTTTAACATGCAGGTCACAAAGTATTATTGTTTGTTTCTTGATTTGTTTATTTGGCATTGAATATCAGCAGTGTAGAGTATGTGAATTGTTTTTGAAGTAGAAAAGAACGGTGCTATATAATTAATCTACTGACAATACTTGTAGAGCATTCCTAACGCATTAAATTGTTGCAAGACAAGCCATTGCCACATTCGTTATGTTTATTCTATGGAAATCGCTTTTTTTGCAAACACACATGCGTTCTTTTAAAATTACTCTGTAATTAATGTATATATCATGTGGATATTTCCATTTGTAATAATTTTCCTTGGATGAAGTATTGTCATAGTTGTGAACACAGTTTCGTAGTTCTAACATTTTAGGTTTGATTCCTGCAACCGTTTGGCAGGAGACCTCTCAGTGTTGGCTTAGGCAATGTTTTGTGCGTCGATGATTTAGGAGGCAATGGCAAACTGCTGAACGTTAACTTTAGGCACCACTTGAAACGGCGACCCTAAGGTAACCAATCTATGGTACATTTTTAGCACCTTAAATAACTGGTAATTTATTGTTTTTCTAACTTCTTGTTATAAAAGTATTCATACTCAGATTTTTTTAAGTTTAGGGTTAGGGTTATAGTAAGCGCTTATCCTAACATAAACCCTAACCATAACCTGAAGCAATTTAAAATATTACAGAATATTATTATATAAAATATATGTTATTATAAAGAAGTATTGCCAAAACTTGTCCCTATGCGAATTGGAACTCATACCCTTAAACCCGCTAGGAAAAACGTTTAGATACTGTCGTGAAATGATAGCCATTACGCATCGGTCTGTAAGGCTGATAACCTGTCTTACCTGTAATCTGCACAAAATTCAAACTTGGACTCGCCCAGAAATATATAGTCCCTTATATCTATATATATAGGCCTTTATTGGACAACATTATTATGTCTACCTTTTCTGGTTACTCTAACTAAACTCCACTTTTAAATGTATCTATCTTGGAGATATATTAAGGGAGTTATTTGAGGTTTCGTGGAAACCGATTTACTCCTTGCCCATGTATACAAGGGACTTCTTTTGTTACCAACGCCTGAAGTGTCTAAGTGACGCTATTCTCTCTTGCCGGTCTCAAGCGTCCAGACGTGTCAATCTATGCCTGTATAATTTCAATTTCTCAAGGCGACCTGGACTGTCTCGGACTTTGCATATGCTTGGGTAAGTTAATTATAGTTTACGAGTACCTAGAATGATGTCTGTAAAGTAGTCACTGCTGTAGAGAGATCAGTATCGGCTGTGTGATCACACTTAGTTCGACCGTTCTTGATCGCTAGAGAAGCGGATTCGAACGTAGACCTTCCCCTGTACAGACCAAATAGCTTATGCCCTCAATAAACCACCCATACTGGTAAAACTTAATACCCTTACAATTGTGTACGTTTTAAACTAAGTATAGAAGTTGTGCATACCAAATGGGGCTAGAATTAGGTCAGGCCTGTGTCGTTCAGGTATGAGTATGGTTGACCCAGATCAGTGGATGGTAAGACGGGCGGTTGAGAGTCTAGGGAATGCAGGTACTGACAGTAAATATTGGTGTCTGTGTGCAGAGTGAGGGGGAGAGAGAGAGTGATATATGTGTTAGAACACTTTATCTATCTCCACTGCATATCTGACTTGCCTTCTCTTGCACTAAACAGACAGATGAATATAGGAGACTTATGTCTTTTGGTCTGGAGAGGCAATCTGAGGAATGAAACAGGAGAGCAAAGGGGGAGTAAGCAGATGTGGGATATGACTGATGCTTGTTCTGTCTTTCCTGTCAAGATGTTACCCTCTTGGTGATGACTAATTCTGAGTTATTTCTTGGCAGGATGAGTCCTTTGTGAGGAGCTGGCAGAAGATTCACAGTCCAACCAACACCCACCAACCATAACCTATAACCCAGCAGTCAATTAACCCATCACCCACTTATTATCACCCAACTACCAATTGAGAAGACTGTCCTCCTCAAGATTGGGTACAATATAACCCAAACACCATCCAGTGCCAGAGCATGTGTGTAACTCAGGGACAGTACTGTGAGTTACTCGTGGGAGCAGGTGCTGTGTGCCTATCCAGTTGCTGTGTGCCTATCCAGTTGCTGTGTGCCTATCAAGGTGCTGTGTGCCTATCCAGTTGCTGCGTCCTCTATGGTGAGGTACTCTTCCATTACCTGATCCAGTTGAGCAGAATTACCAGGGTCAAAGACAGTCGATTCACCCGGAGCTGAGTGAGGCATCAACAGTGGAACTGGGATAAGTGACAATTATGTCTCAATTATGCTATATTCCCCACAGCTCCACTGGATTTCAAGGATGAATATATGCTTCTTCCAAGACTGTCTGACTGTTTAACTTTGGTTGATTATAGTCATTGTATTCTGGAATCCAGCTGTTGTGTTTTGACATCTACTTCACTATTTTCTATTTTTAATATTATACTAAATACATGCATTCATTTTCATGGCTGACTTAGGTTTCTCTATGTCACCTTTTTAAGTGTTTAGCAGTTGTATGTGTATGTATCTTCATTATATGTGTTAACATGGTTATGATAATGACTTATCATAACCTGGGGGCTTTCTTTAGTAAGTAGTGGGGGTGTCCAGCCAAGTATGCCTAGAAATATTGTATTCATATACTGATATATTTTGTAGTGCCAATACTTGAGTTGCCCTACTCCAGAGATAAGTTGATCGTATATTGGCCACGGGGAATCCCTTAGACCAATACGAGCCAAACGACTCAACATAATTATCTCTGAGTGCCGTTGGTTCTGAAGGAGAAATCCTTACATTAGGCACGCGACCGGAGTGATATGTGACAGATACTGAGTCAAAACCGTTATAAACACGCCAGATATAACTTCACAGTAGGACATATCTGTGTCGTTAGACTGTATCTGGAATGTGACTCTGTAAGTAAATCGCCTGATTCTTGAGATGCTCTCAGCTGGACAATCGTGGCTGTCTGTGCTACTGCTGTGCTCAAAAGACAGAAGACTGGGGCTGAAAATTCCAAAAACAGTTCCACTCGTGCACATGAGCAGGGCTGTTCAACTAAATTTACTCACAGGCCAACAGCTTGAAAACGTGGGTGGACACAGATACGACTCCTAGCTCCAGCAGAGAAAGATCAGTAATACGATACAACTGACACTGATCTGCGGGTCACTTGCTACACCTCCATGGGCCAAATCAAGACACGGAATCAATTGATTATATCTGAAATGAGTACTCACTTTGTTAATTGTGTTACTTCCGTTCAATACAGAGGATAGACAGATTTGCTTCTTTTTTTTTTAAAGTGAGGACACGTTTTTGCTTCTGACATTACAACTACTTTTAGTTGCATGCATTTTCCTCCATATGTAGACTTTAATGATATAGTTTCGTTGCCCAACTACTGAACTGAGTCCATGGTACTACAATGGGATCCGCGGATTTCATTTGTAATGCCTGTCAGCTATACCCGACGTGATTTGTACTGTGAACTGTAGATACATAAAAAAGAGAGTAGCTTTTTGCCATAGAACTGGTGGTGCCTATTTTGCATTATTTCCTGTGCAACTACTGATCTGTTGTTACTGCTACTTCCATCGACAATAACCTGCATTTCTATAGCCGGACTGTTTTTTGTAAGCACTTCTGACTGTTGCCGGATGCATTTAATGCAGGTGCATGCTATTGGATTTGCTTAGACTGCACTCTACAAAAATGTTTTCCATAAGGGACAGTGATGGACATCCTATTTTGTTCTGTTTGGTACACGAACGTCGCAGCTATGGAGTGACCAGTTTGCTATGGACTTGGAACTGTGATTACCTGATTACCTGCTTTGATATGTAAGTTAACAACATTTTACAAATAGGGTTACAACGTTAGCAATATTTGGTAAATGGCTGGGATTAACTTGTTGCTTTTCAGCCGTCTCTTTCTATCTCTGAGGCTGCGAGATTTGGTAGGGAATTTCCTAGAAGATCCTACACTCTATGAGGTTTAGTTTTCTCTTCTTCTTTCGGTTGCTGGAAATAGATTAGTAATATCTGCAATATGGTCTCTATTATGAATTTCACTGTAGTTTGTAATTTCCTTAACGATCCTTACAGTTCGGCTTGAACCGGTGTTTCTTTTGGGCAGTGGGATGCGAATTAGGGATATTTTAGCGTCGGCCATAAAAGAGGCCATCTTCGAGTAGTAGTATGAGATTCAGTGATTAGGTCGCAAGTTTCCCAACCCTATGTGAAATTAGAAATGAAATTAGAATTAAGAGACTATACTACATGTCATACATTAGCATTATAATATATTGACCACACAGATACATATATAGATAGCATGGGGTTGTTGTTGGGTCTAGTATATAAATGACAGTCTGCAGATAATTAAGTAAGATCTGTAAAACGGATGTGCCTGCAAAACAAAGGTTCTGGAACTGACCAAAAGCTGATTAAGAACTGGAACTTTGGGCGAGAGATTACAGTCGGTATAACACGAGGAAAAAAAAAAGATAAAATTTCAGAAGAATAAGTGCCCGTGCTTTAGCGGCTAGACACTAGCCTGCAGATCCAAAAGTCACGTGTTCACAGCCGTAGGGAACAGTATTTTATGCAAAATATGACCTTGGGAAAGTCCTGAAAAGTAAAGGCAGATGGTATGATGTTGACCAGTATATGAGTCTAGCTTCACATGCCCGATGCACCCTTGGCAAATCAATTAAGAAGACATTACCAGCAATAACCTAACGGACCCAGACTTTCAATTCTTACCGCATATAAGTTAAATCAGCGTTATAAATACATATAGGTTCACACACACACACATATATATATATATATATATATATATATATATATATATATATATATATATATATATATATATATATATGTGTGTGTGTGTGTGTGTGTGTGTGTGTGTGTGTGGTGTGTGTTTAAGACGTTAACTGTTTATGAAATTAAAGAAAACAAAACTGGTACCTTTCAGTGTGTTTCTGTAGCTTTGAAAAATGGCACAAATCCCAAAAATATGTCGGCAGCCTTAATTTGCAAGTGCACTTGTAACTGCAGTTGATTTTTTTTTCCTAGAAAGGGAAACAAATACAAACACTATTTGAACAAAGGGAAATACCAAACCGTTATGTTCGAATAATATGTTTGAAAAATGTTAAGTTTTTTTTTTTTAGTTATTGCGAATGCACTGTTGAGTCCTGCTTTAAATGACAGTCAAGTCCTATCAAATTCTAATTATCCTTAAAACTAATTAGAGTGTATAACATTTGATGATGTGCATTTCCAATGTTGGATATTATTACACAGGGAGATTGTTCAAGGTGACATGAATGTGTTTTTCAACAGTGTAATGATGTTTATACATATAAGTATTACCCAGATTCCTCCTTTTTAGGACGAAATTTTTTGTTATTTGAAGCCCCACCCTGGCTTTTGCCAGGGGCCGCAATATAGGCAGGCCATAGGTATGGCCAAATGTCTGAACGCGGTTTCTGGGACCTCTCCACAAGGTGGCATTTTGTGTCATCGGGTGTTTATCGCTTGTGTGATGTCCTGGTGGGGTAGAAAGTCAGTCAGTCAGTCAGTTTATACATACACATTTCGAGCATTACTGGAAATGATCATAATGTAAGGTCACTAGAGTGAAACTCCTAAATAACTATCAAGATATATGGGACTCTGATCTACTCTTAAATGGGAAAGTGTTTACATGGCCGCAACAATATGATCTACAGCTAAATGTGGGCTTCTCTCAGATGACAAAGACTGTACATGGCCTTAACAAAATGATCTACAACTAAATGTTGGCTTCTCTAAGATGACGAAGTCTGTTCATGGCCGTAACAATATGATCTACAACTAAAAGTGGGCTTCTCTCAGATGACAAAGTATGTACACGGTTGTAACAATTATCTGTGTGGTCCAAGCACTTGGAAAAATTGCCAGTCAGACTCAAAAGGTTATGCAATCATCACTAGCCCAGTATACAATTGCTAGTGTGGTCCGGCATCATTGATGTGGATATCATCACTGTCACACCACCACCAAGACCACCATTTCATCAAGATCATCGTTCACAATACCAGTAGTGTACACACTGCAACAGGTGTATGGGCTGTGATTGTTTTTCTTTGTTGCATTCCGACTGTGTACTGAGATGTAACACCATCAGCACGGACACACAGGAACATGTGTTTCTTCTCGTTCTTTGCTTTCGGTTTCGTATGCTCAGTTTTCCCAGTGGGGCTGCCTCTGTGAATTCGCATGGTTCCATAGTTTGCTCTGTACACTTTGTTTGTAAGGCCATGTTTTTTCTCGTTGTTGTGAGAATATTGCTCAGGCCTGCAGAATATGGTCATGTGTTTGTTGTCCCATCTTACATGCACTCTGTAGGGACTGTGCGGTCCCTATGTTATGCATTATGGTGTAATTAGTTAGTTAATTAGTTAGCTAGCTAGATCGGTTATCATCATTGCACTCCGGACATGTCCATATGCGCTCAGTTGATCAACTTAGTTTGAACCCCATCGTCTGGTGGCTTATACTCAAGTTCTATGAGTCGCTTAGGGCAGCAAAGCCTTGCATATGCAATCACAACCTCTAGTTTGAGAATCGAGACAGAGACAGTCTCTGCTGCCTTCCGCTGGCTTGAGAATCAGACGATCACCCATGCCTTGATTTTAACTGACTCATCCAGCATGTTATGAAAAGTGGAGACAGGCATGCTTCGTGCCGAATCACAAGCATCACTTCTGAGTCCAGGGTCACTAGGGTCGTTTGGATATATTATTCAGGTCATGCTGGTGTGTTGTGAGATGAGAAGGCAGATAAACTGGTCGGCTCTGCACCACTTGGTGGTGAACTGATGTATGACACACACTATATATATATATATATATATATATATATATATATATATATATATATATTCCTGGCGAATATTGCATAAGTTTATTAGTTTAGGTTTGCTAAAGAAAAAACATAAAACAAAGCACGTAAGTTATAGAAACTTACAAAGGATGGTACCTGTTTTTCTACCTATCAAATATTTGAAATATATTTTTAACAGCATTAACCCATACTGTCTGCGGCAATGTGAAAATGTTTAGTCTCTACATCTTCTAACCGCTGGCGTCTACATTTCATTCAATGATGAAAAAATATTGGTTCATAAAATGTTGTAAATAATGGCCACATTACTGTGATGAATTGATATGACTTGGCAGAACGGTAAAGAATGAAAAATTGATGCATTTATTATGACTGGATTAATGAAACCGCCCACCCATGGTTAACAAATGAATGACATCATTGTCACCCCTTATAATAAACATGTATGGATATCTACATAAAATATTTGTGTATTTATTTCCCCTTAAAAATGTTATCAGCTAACAGGTACAGACTTGGGAAGTAAATGTGGCCGGGGGATGTTGATTGCATCATCTACCAAGTGCGAGGTAGTCTATGAAAATAGATCTAGCCCTATATGCCCAGTAATTCCAAAGGCGTGAAAAAAGGGTCCTTTACTAATTATCAGGGTGTCGCAATAATGCAGTTCAAAGAAGCCTTGTCCTTAGGCCTAGTAGCAACTGTCTGTACTAAATCTATTGACCACTGGTTAGCTCTCTGTAGGACACCATGTAGTACTTACTATCTTGATGTGATAAGGTGGAAACGACAAATACTACTGTTCAGCAGCTCAACGATTTTATTTAATCTTGTTTAATAATGAGAAAATCTGGCCCCTGGCATAACTCATTTAGTATTCCCCTATTTGGTTGTCGCTATGGTCAGGCGCTCTGTTTGCCGTTGTTGACTGCACTTAGTCTCAACGCACAGGTGTGTCAGATCGAACCGGCTGAGCGACGCTAGACTGGCTCGTGTTCGCGATAATGGTACGTTTCTTTTGGTTAGATGGCGTTAGAATTGATTTCCACTGTGTTTTCTCGCTAGGAAATAGTTTGATGCAGGTCGCTATAAGTGATTTGTTGGCACATTGAAGCTAAACGTGCATGTTAAATATGTTTCTGTTGGTTACCATTGTTGAGGTGATCTCGCTGAGCGTATGGTGGCATTATCGTAGTTATTTGTTAGCTGAGGATAGTCAGCACATTCGATTCTGGCCGAGCACTTTGACCACGCTGATGTTATGTTAAGTAAAATAAACAGCTGTTTAATGTGATTATAAATCATTTGCTTGATTTAATTTAGGATACGTAGTCCGTGGTTCGTCTAGGTGTGTGTAGCCATGAAGTTAGGTCGACGTCATGTACCTCACTATACAGACATCATTGTTTGGTTCTCAGTGAAAAATTGTAGGCTCTATGCGCAGAAGAACCCGTCTTTTCTTTAATTTCCTGTTTTTGTTGTTTAGCGGGGAACTATTACTTTTGTTTTAATCCTAATTTTCCTCATTATCTCCCCTTTTTCTCTGTTGTTCTTACTTCTTTCTTCACCCTTGCAAATATTTAGACAAAAGGTCTTCAGTCTGGTGATTTAGGTTTTCGCGACTAGTGTCTATAAGTTACACTTGTTCACCTCATTTTTGTTTTTCCATCTTAAAATCCATGCAATGTGGCGTTTGTAGTTATGCCTGTCCACAGTCTTCTAGCTGGTGTGCTGTCATTATTGCGGATAGATCTGCTCTAGATCGCCATGATGTCAAACAGCCCATGCGTCTTCTCTCGTTGTTTGCCTCCGCTTCTCTTGTTCTAGAATGGTCCTGTTGTCACTGCATTCTCTTCTTTACTACTGTCTCATCGTCTTCTCGCGTTGTGCCAAAATAACTTTATGCTTTTATACATCCGTGGGTTCTTATCTTCTATAAAAACACGGCATTCACATACATGTTTCACTACTCGGCAAACTGTTTATGGTTCACTTCTGTACATCTGGTTTGGCTATACATATCTTTTCTTCTCTTGTTGCCATCCCCGCAAATGTGGCAAACAAGTGAATTTTTTTTTTGGGGGGGGGGGGGGGGGGGGGGGGGGGTGGGGTACAATTTACGAAAGTCTTGACGGCAGCAATATTTAATTGAGGATTTCCCGAAATAGACCTATAGTCGTGTCATGTGTACCTTGTTTTGAACGTGTTAAGCACATTCACAACCGACAGCAGCCACCTCCAGCGAGCGTAAAAATACAAATACATCAACGATTCGACACTCGGAAACCATTGCGTCTCCGGCGCTTCTCTGTGCCGTACGTCTTCCTTGCACACTCACAACAACATTACATTCCAGAAACAACAGTCGATCACAGAAAAGAGAATTCCAAAAAAGAAATTGTGTCCGGGAGACAGTGTGTCGACCCTGTCACAGGAAGTAGAGCCACTTTTTCGACACGCCTTGTACAGACGGCGAAGGAAGACATCTCATAACACTACCAGAACATAGAACAGTCTGTGGGAACGGCTACGAAATCTCGCGGCTGACGAGAAAGTGTGACTTTCGTGACTAGTACACGTTTATTCTCTGATGGCATCTTCTTTAGATCTCATTTCCTGACATGTTGTTTTACCATTACAAGCTTCAGTGTGTTTCTTTATCGAATGCCGTGACACACATATAATCACAGCGTTCTGCTATTGTTTTGTTGTCGGTCATCAGGGGATACAAACACATTTATGGACAGTCATTAGGCAACAAGGGAAACTACAGGAACTTTGTCTTGATAGATTCAACTATGAAGATATTATATATGTGAGAGAGTAATTAGATATTTGATGCGCATTGATTACTCGAAGTCCAACCGCTGGTTTTATAAGGCAATATCTATCTGGAGTTGAATTAAGACACTCTTTTTTTTTTTAATGTATGAATACTGGAGTTTGGTAGATAACATTACAAAATATATTTATTGCAACTGTCGAGCAAACCTGTGTGAGAATAAACCTTGCAAAGAAAATCTGCACACCATTAACATTCTAAATAACTTTTTGGCAGGCCCACAAGTGAGTGCCTAACACTTGCAATTGGTACATGAACAGTGCCTTGCTTAGAAAACTCTGGTTGCATTTATTGTCCAGGGAAAAGATCAAAACGTCCAATTACTGCCTTTATTAAACCACTTTTGCTGTGTGGGCGAGACGGGGGGGGGGGGGGGGGGGGGGGTCTTTAGGCTTGAGGATTTACGGCCTTTTGGCTAGTGCTGTCGCCACGACTGTGCAGGCGAGAATTTTATTTGGCCTCTGACAAAAAAAAAAAAAAAAAATCCTCAGCCTTAGCGAGGATTCAAACCTAGGTCTCCTGTTTGATAGTCCATAGTTGTAACCGTTCGGCCAACCGCTCCAGGAAAAATATATAGTGGTTGCCAATCTTTGATTCTCAAATGAATGAATATAGTCTGTCGTCCACACACACATTTTCATTGACATATTGGAATTACTTTTAATCTCTACAAGTATTGTGCAATGTTATATCTGTCTTCCACACATAACAATGCACTCGAAACGAATGCAGTCAAACTAGTAGCCTGGACACAAAGATAATTTTTAGGATCGTTTCTTGTTCGTTTGGCGCTGAGTAAATTGTTATGTAAACTCAGGAGAAGGCTGTGTAAGTAAGAACATATAGCCCAAAACGACATGGAAGCTGAGTGGTCGCCAGCAGCATACCTTATTTATTAATGTTGTTTTAATGCCGCTCTTTCTGGTAACACGTTGAACACTATTGAATGCTTACATCTAATGCCTACAGCGGTCTTTTTGTTGTTCTTTTTTTTTTATTCTAGAGAAGGGCGGCATTTTTTTTTACTTCTAAAATAAGGAACACAAAGTGTGCGTTTTATGACTTTGCTTATTATCAGTGGCTTAAGTGCTTGGACACACCAGGGTGTAAACATAACTAACCGGCGCTGTCTCGTTCTCTCTCTCAATCTCTCTCTCTCTCTCTCTCTCTCTCTCTCTCTCTCTCTCTCTCTCGCTTTATCTCTCTCTCTCTCTCTCTCTCTCTCTCTCTGTATGTGTATGTGTTTGTGTTGTCTGTTTATGCATTTATATCTGTGTATGTGTATGTGTTTTATGCCTGTACGTGTATGTAGATGCATGTGTGTATGTATTACGTATGTCTGTATATGAGTGTGCAATAATGAGAACGTAGGAGTATGTATATGTGTGTGTGAGTGTGTACGATTGTGTACACATGCTGTGTGTATGCATTATTCTATAATTTATATTTCTTTGTGATATCCATAACATGCATTATTAATAACAGGCATTGGTACTCTAAAAAATGAGTGCATAGAAGGGCCAAATGTTTCCCTATGAAAATAAAGCTTGTTCGTTCGTTCTCTCTATCGTTCTTTCTCTCTTACGTCAACTTTCTTTTTTGTCCTAAACTGCGGAGAATTATTGTTTATGCAGGTGGAAAAATAATGAAAATTGTGACAGATATGTATGTGTGCCTATGTATGTATGTATGTATGTTATTTCTGTATGTATTTACTCGACAGATATCCGGTGTGCCTAATTTTACTCGTTTAAGTCAAAATATGTATGCTGTGACGTAATACACAGAAAGTGTATGTTGTATTCTTTGTATGTATGTATGTATGTATGCATGCTGCCTGCCTGCCTGTCTGTGTATGTATGTATGTATGTATGTATGTCTGTCTGTATGTATGTATGTATGTATGTATGTATGTATGTATGTATGTATGTGTATGTATGTATTATGTGTGTATGTATGTATGTATGTATGTATGTATGTATGTATGTAGTATGTATGTATGTATGTATGTATGTATGTATGTATGTATGTATGTATGTATGTATGTATGTATGTATGTATGTATGTATGTATGTATGTATGTATGTATGTATGTATGTATGTATTATGTATGTATGTATGTATGTATGTATGTATGTATGGTATGTATGTATGTTGTATGTATGTATGTATGTATGTATGTATGTATGTATGTATGTATGTATGTATGTATGTATGTATGTATGTATGTATGTATGTATGTATGTATGTATGTATGTATGTATGTATGTATGTATGTATGTATGTATGTATGTATGTATGTATGTATGTATGTATGTATGTATGTATGTATGTATGTATGTATGTATGTATGTATGTATGTATGTATGTTAAGTAACTACTAATTCATCCAATCGTATTTTCCTAATTTAAAAAAAAAAAGTGTATATTCTAGGAGTGAAAAAAACCAGATTGCTTTCAGGTGATCGATATTTGACCAAAATTACCTTTGACCATGCACCTTATCAAGGGCATCCACATATTAACAACCAAATAAAGGAAGATCATTCTGAGTTGAATGATTGTCGCCAGTTCGTATCAACTCCCTACACCACCCTCCCAACCACCCCCCCCCCCCCCCCCCCCATCATATTTCTAACCATGCCCCTCCTCTCCCGCCTAAAAGTGTATCAATATTTCGACAACTTGTACTTGAAACTTCAAAGTAGAATGCAACTAGAAAGCACATTTCCGTGGACATTGAAAATTTTTCTAGATAATATTCCTAGGACTCAACTTCCCTTTGCCTATGTTCAGGCTGAGGGGACGCAACTTCGGCTTGCTTATGTTCAGGCTGAGGGGACGCAACTTTGGCTTTCTTATGTTTAGGCTGAGGGGACGCAACTTCGGCTTGCTTATGTTCAGGCTGAGGGGACGCAACTTCGGCTTGCCTATGTTCAGGCTGAGGGGACGCAACTTCGGCTTGCCTATGTTCAGGCTGAGGGGACGCAACTTCGGCTTGCCTATGTTCAGGCTGAGGCACAGCCGTTCACTTTCAACAACTTATGTTTTAATCAATGTCCGTACTGTGTGTTTATAGACATCAATCAATCAGTTGCCTTCTCCACAGTGACGGTTGGATGTGATGGATCTCCAGCATGCTCTGTCTCTTGTCCTGGCTGTACACTCTCTTAGACTTCTGCCCGTCCATCTCTTGATGCTGTCCTTTCACTTGTATCGTTGCCCACAGTTTGCTCTCTTGTCTTCGACCTTTTCCTCCAGGATGGTTTTTAAAAGCGTATTATGTCTTTTAGTCTTGTCACATTATTTCAATTGTCTCTTTTCTTTCAGTAATTATCTTTTCATTTGTAATCTTTCCAAAATCTCTGTATTGCACCGTTTTTGTTTACATTACATGTGACCTTTCCTTTTGTATGCCCACATTTCTAGAGACTCCAGGTTCTTGTTCATTCTCCAAGTTTCTGCAGCATTTAACAGGATTGCATAAGCATGACATTTTACGATTCTCATGTTTTGTGCATTGTTTATCTCTCCTGTTAGCAGTATTTTGCACAGACAGTTTTAGCCATTCCTATTCTCTTTTTAATTTCTGTTTCGCTTCCTCCATTATATGTTACTACATTTTCTAGATAGGATGAATATGTTACTTGTTCTCTTTTTAAAATAGACTGGACTTCTCCGTTTACTGCGATGTTCACTGTTGGCCGCTCTTTTTCATTGTTAATTACCATAGTTTTTGTTTTTTGAATGTTAATGTGTAAACTATACTCTGCACTCCGCCTGTTGACTCGATCGACAAGTTCTTGTAAGTCCCGCTCTCATGCTGGTAGTAGCACTGTATCATCCACGTATATCAGATTATTTATTGTTCTTCCATTGACATTAAGTCCAGACAATTTCTCTTGTTTAAAATGTTTTCTGCATAAAAGTTAAAAAAAGCTTTGTGGTAACATACATCCTAACGTACTTCTCTTTTCATCTATATCTGATGTTGTGTCTTCCTGTTGCTATGTGTTCCCAGTAGGTTAGTAATAATTTTAATTATTTTCCATCTAATCCTATGTTTTAGAGCCATGTAATTAACTTTCCATGTTTCACCATTTCAGAGTACCTTGTGTAATCTATAAAACATGCATACATACTTTTCTGGACTTCTGCATATTTTTCAGGATCTTTAGACGAGGAGTGGTTGGCCGAACGATGACAAGATAGGCTCTCATACGCTCAGAGACCGCCTGCCTACAACGTCAAAGGGGAATAATAAAGACAGTAATTGGCAGTTTATGGCAGTTATATTTAGACGCATTATGGCTTTCCTAGTGCTACATTAAACACAAAAAAAGACAAGTATTTAATTTAATAGTCTGTAAAAAAAAAAAACTGAAAACAAAACATCAGTGCGCTGTAAATAGCAGATTATTTAGGTATATAAACCGTGATGATTTCCTTGACATAAAACAGTATTGTCTCCCCTGGTCGAATTTATATTTCATTTAAAATCACCCGTTTTTACTTTTTCCTGTTGTCTCTTCCCCCTCCTCCTTAGCTCCTTCCTTTGACGTCATCACCATATTCACTGACTGTATGGTCCTCATCACGCCTGCCGCCTTTACTTTCCAGAACTACACACGGTACCCAGTCAAAGCTAAGTCAGCCTGCCGCCTTTACTTTCCAGAACTACACACGGTACCCAGTCAAAGCTAAGTCAGCCTGCCGCCTTTATTTTCTAGAACTACACACGGTACCCAGTCAAAGCTAAGTCAGCCTTCCAGCCAAGGTTATCATTTAACTAAATCTGGCACCGTCTAGTGCATGTGTTGTCTATTGCGGTTGAAGGCAAATATTACGTTCAGTTGTTCGGCATTCACTGCTTCCTGAAAGGAGCTCTTGACAACACTCTCTAAACCAACCCAGGACAAATTGTTGCAGCTGGGATCGAACCCAACATCCCGATATTACGAAGAGCGTTCCCACGCTCAAACCAAAGATGCCGACGAAGAAACAGTAGAATAGTCAATTTTCTTACAGTTACTTGGAGCACTTTAATGTGCTTGCTAAAACTAGTTCCTAATTTTGTAGAAACGCCGTGATTCTCATAGTAGTAGTAAATTGTAGCCCACTAAGGACATCACACAAGCGATAAACACCCGATGAGACAAGTGCCATCATGTGGATGAGGTCCACCAGTGGAGAGGTACTGGAAACCGCGTTCAGCCATTAGACCATATTTTTAGCCGTCTATACTGCGGCCCCTGGCAAGAGCCAAGGTGCAGCTTCAAACTAACGAAAAATGGCATCCCACAAGGGGATGAATTCATACTGTAAGATTCATATAGTAGCAGTAGATGTTACCCCACTAGGACATCACAAAGCGATAAACACCTGATGACACAAAGTGCCACCATATGGATGAGTACCACCCGGGAAAGAGTCACAGAAACCGCTTTCAGCCATTAGACTATATTTATGGTAGCGCTATATTGCGGACCATGGCAAGAGCCAGAGCGGGACTTCAAAATAACTAACAATTTTATCTCACAGGGAGATAGGTTCGTACAATAATTCTTATATGTCTGAATGCCTTTCTACCCAACCAGGGCATCACACAAGCGATAAACACCCGATGACACAAAGTGCCACCCTTTGGATAAGGATCGCCGTGGAGAAGTCCCAGAAACCGCGTTCAGACAATTGGTCATATTTATGGCCAGCCTATATTGCGGCCCCTGGAAAAAGCCAGGGTGGGGCTTCAAATGAAAAAAAAATTTCATCCTGAAAAGGACGAATTATATTAAATACTGGAACTATATTCTTATACATCAGCACCGTGTAGTCTATGCCTTGCTTTTTGGTGTAGAAAAGGGTTGACATATTACCACTTTATCGAAATTATTTGTAGAACATTTTTGGAAGGTATAATTATTGCACGAAATTCCTTACCACATCAGAAATTTGCCAATTTATGAAAATATGCTTGTAACTATGCATATATGTTCTGTTCAAATTACTGTGCAATAAACGTTAGTATAATTTCGATATGTAAGTTTGTAATTATTTCCCTTGAATACTATATCATTTCGGTCAATGGTTGTGGCCAAGAGGTATGAAAACAGTCTCATAGTTTCAACATCTTATGCTTGCTGGTAATTTGGGACGCACCTGTTTGGTTTGATTTAGATAGCGATATTAGCATCAACCATTTAGGTAGCAATGGCAAACTACTGAACCTACAATTGTTCAATGGAACCAAACAACAGTCAACAAATGTTGGTGTCTTCCTGTAAAGGATACGCAACTCACTTATGACACGTTTCTAACTAATAACGATTTTATTGTCTCCCTTTTATATCTTTGAACAACCCACTCCAGTGTCAGAGAAAGTAAGAAATTATGACTTGAAAAACACAGGCTATAATGTCGAATGTAACGACGATGACTTTACAGAAGGAGCAATCAACGACGATGACTTTACAGAAGGAGCAATCAACGACGATGACTTTACAGAAGGAGCAATCAACGACGATGACTTTACAGAAGGAGCAATCAACGACGATGACTTTACAGAAGGAGCAATCAACGACGATGACTTTACAGAAGGAGCAATCAACGACGATGACTAACTCCTAGTCTCTCACGCTGTCTTTGGACCGTGATGGAATATTGTGTTTCCAAACTGTTAACCACCCCCCCTCCCCCACCCCTCGGGTCCTTACATCAACTAGCTTGTAATGCATCAGTGTTCCACCTAGTTGTCCAGAAACCGCCGATGTATCTGCATGGTCGTTTCCCAACACACGTGAATTTCCTAGATAAAAACCAGAAGCATGTTAACTATTGGGATCTCCCAAGTGATGCATGCCAATACGCAGTGGGAACATCTTCTTGACCTTTCTCAACATGCGCTGTGAGTCAGTTATAACCCCAACATATGTTTGCTGCTGGCTCTAAAGCCAGCAGAAGTATTTCCAATTCCCAGTCAATTTTGGGAAAAAAATGTAAAAGTTAGACCAAGTTCAACCTGCTGCCAACTAGTTGAAGCTGCTAACAGTTTCCGGCTATGTTTGTGGTCTGGTTTATTTGCGTCACTTTCGTGACTACAGTTCTGGTATTGTTGCCGTCTCTGGGCTTAATCCCTCCTGCTTTCAAGTCAGACCGCTCGTTCCTTGTAGTGTTTGTTGTTAACTGTTGAGTGTTCTAGAGTCCAAATACGGATCACAACCCAGAAAACGAACTTTCATAGTTATTACTAAGGTTAGTCGTAAACTAGGATGCCTTTATTAACATTCTTCAGAGTACTTTTTTTTTTTTTTTAAATTTTCAGTTTTCTGTTAAATATAAACTTTCAGGTCATCTAAAAATATGACTTTGGCCTAAACATTCGTGTTAACATTATGTGTTTTAGTGAGAGGAGTTTCAAAATGTAAATCAATCAAGATTTGTCTTGTCCACTCTGATTCATATTCGACGACTCTCTGGCTTGGGCATTTCTCCAGTTAAAAACATAGTTGAGAGAAGAATAGATTAACGGAGTGAAATGGGAAGAGTTGGGGGAGGGAGTTAAGTGCTTATACCTACACAACTCATTTAATATTTCATATAGAGTATCACTCCTTCCTTCTTTTTAATGCGTGAGACCAGGGAGAAAGGTGGGAAATAAATACGTATTTCGCCGGCGGGTGTGACATTGTGAATTCGAGTGGTGCGTTGCTACTACTCCGCATGGGCATGTACTAACGTGCCTTTAATGAAATGTCACTGTAGAAAAAATGAAAATATTGGTTTCGAAAATTTTGCCAACAAATGTCGCCACCATTTTAAAACTATGACGGGTATCATCACGACATCAAAACAAACATATTCTGTAAATTTCAGCTAAATCGGTTCAGTAGTTTCCGAGTCTGTACGTTACAAGCAGACAAATATTGATTTATAAATATATAGATAACCATGAGCTACGTGAATCATTTGAAGAGTCTACCGAAAATCTACCACCTGGCACTTACTTTATCCATCTAGGATCCATGTGTTCGACTTTTGAATCATAGAGCCAAGCCTTGAACGTTCATTGTTGACAAGCAAACAATCGGCACTCAGTAGGACACACCAGTATTGTTTTTTCTTCTCGGCGTTCCTTCACCGTAGCTTTCGATGCAGACGAGTCACTGTCACCCCTTCTAGCTCTGGTCCACTTTCACTTCTTCTCGCTCTGGGGCAGTGTCTCTATTCTTCTGTGTTCCACATCTGGGCCCTGGGAACCCACACGAAGAACTTCCCAAGACGTTTCCTATTTTGAGCTGTCCTCGCTTGGGAGTCAAGCTCAATAAACCAGCATGCCTTGACTGTTGAGTTGCTTGACTGTTGAGTTGCTTGACTGTTGAGTTGCTTGACTGTTGAGTTGCTTGACTGTTGAGTTGCTTGACTGTTGAGTTGCTTGACTGTTGAGTTGCTTGACTGTTGAGTTGCTTGACTGTTGAGCTGCTTGACTGTTGAGTTGCTTGACTGTTGAGTTGCTTGACTGTTGAGTTGCTTGACTGTTGAGTTGCTTGACTGTTGAGTTGCTTGACTGTTGAGTTGCTTGACTGTTGAGTTGCTTGACTGTTGAGTTGCTTGACTGTTACGTTCAGTAGCTTGCCATTGCTTTTAAATGGCAGACCTTCATACAGTTGTCAGAATCAACAACAAGCGGTCTGCTGGCAAACTGACAGCAACTGCATGAAATGTACGATGTTGAAACTACACAATTGTGGTAACAATCTCTCAGTCACAAGCCTCGGCAATAATAATCCGATAAACATGGAAAATAATTACAGTTTTATATACCTGTGTAAAATCATCAAGTAATTATTATTATTAATAAACTAACCTACAATAAATGCAAGCAAGTTTTTAAAACTATGTGTATATAGATGATGTGATATCAAGTAATCTTGCAATAATTGTGTTTTAGGAAGGGTCACACATCTGATTTAAATAATTTGAAAGTAATCAAAGCTTCTAGTACTAAAAAAAATATTATAGACTAACAGTGTTTAGAACAGTTTAGTGGGTTTCAATTTCATTTATTAATTGTATCATATTAGTCGGCCATATCGCTTAACAATTATCTACATATTTGTTAAAGAAGAAAAAATGCTGTATTTCTACTTTTTTTCAAGGCTAGCACGATGATTTCTCAATGCGATCCTATGTGTCCTATTTCTTTTACATGTATGGATGGGGAGGGGATTGGGGACAAAAAGGGGGGGGAGGGTGTAGTCAGAATTTTAAAACCACATCCCGAAGCAAAACAAATAACACGTTGACACAGGGGACGTCATTTTTCGTTATTTTGAAACCACACTGGCTGGTGCCGGGGGCCCTTATGTAACCCAACCTATGGGTTTAACGGGGTTTTAGGGAGCATTTGACCGGGTGATCCTCATCCGATTGGTAGCATTTTTTTTAAATTCAATTATCTGCACATTTGAGAAAGACAAAAAAATGCTGTATTTCGACTTGTTTGTGTGTTTGTTTTGAGTGCTAGCAGTGATAATTTCATAATGCGATCCTACTATTATGTGTCCAATTTTTTTTTTTTTACATGTAGAGATAGGGGAGATTACGCGGGGGGGGGGGGGGGGGGGGGGGGGGGGGGGGGGGGGGGGGGGGGGGGGGGGGGGGGGGGGGGGGGGGGGGGGGGTGGGGGGGGGGGGGGGGGGGGGGGGGGGGGGGTAATAACACAATTGCTGATGATGGATTTTGTCGACCAGTCACCTGATTCGTTATTGTTGAGGTGTTAGTGTTCTACATTGCTTTGACCACCCATAGTGGAATATGTTCAGCAACATGACATTCACGGTTCCATCCAGTGTATGGTCAACAGATCACAGAGACGGAAATACAAGTAAACGAAGACGTGTCTACTGATTCTAGCTCACGTGTGTTTGTTCTAAAACATTACACGGTGCAAATGTATGCACCTGCCACCAAAAAAAAAAAAAAAATTCGTTCCGCGGAAACTTGTCAAAAATCAGTACAATGTTATCGGTGCCATCGTCAGCTAAACTCGTATTGCTATGAAATATTATTTGTTGCTAGAGATCACTGTTTGATTTATATGTGAACATTAGACCTACTAGACATCTAAGATCTGCCTTCAAACATGTAATGTCTATTATAAGAATTCCAGAATAAATTATGGCAGTGAGAAACATTACATTTGATAGCTTTAGTGATCTTTAGAGACCTATAACACGTAGTAATTATTTCCCTTATGCGCTTGCCATTTGGTCATACTTTCTTATCTCGATGTACTGCATTCCTTTCTTCAGTAACCAACGATAAGTTGTTATGTTTATGCTACCAGGTGCAACCTGATTAAAAGTCTGTCTCTGTTTCCCCTTCAATGGTGAATATCTTCCAGAACCACTCCTCAGACCCCCCTCCCCCCTCCCCTCCCCACGTTTTTTTTACTGTGACTTAAAGCTCTCTCAGTAATCAGTTTGCCCCCCCCCCCCCCCCAAATTCACCGACTACTCTTTCCCTCATCGAAGTAGTTGAGAGGGGGAAAAAAACCAATTGAAAAGCAATTAAAACAGGAAAAATATACCAGAATTAGGAAATAAACGCTATGGTAAACAGCACAGCTTAAAATTCCAACGCAGATGAAATAATTAAATCTAAATGAAAATAAATGGAAAGCTATGAAATTTCAGCGTAACCATGCAATCGAAAAGTTTAAAATTAAATCATAAGTATGTGAAATGGTCAGATTTAATTATCAACTGGTTTACCCACAAACCTGTGCTTGTTTTTTTTTTTTTTTTTTAAATATATATCATTAAGGGCCACATGGCTAGTGCTATCGCCACGACAGTGCAGGTGAGGATTTTGTTTTGGCTCTAAGTAAAAAAAAAACTACTGCGGATTCGAACACTGGTCTCCCTCTCAAAAGCCGAGTGTTCTAACCATTCGACCAAGCAACCACTCTATCGAGTAACGAAAAGAGAACATAACTATTTTAGATGTGTGTCCCAACTGCAGTGTCCCGATTATAACACAACTCAAAACAGCAGGCAATTGTTTTCTCATAGACAGATATTCAAAATATATTAATGAAACGGCACAACAAAAGAAATCGCACGTGTCTAACACGGTTAATGTCGCAGTCAATGTCTGCGCAGACGTCGAGATAGTCCCTGATACACCCCCCGCCCTCTTTTTCCCTACCAATCCATCGGCTACTTTTCAACTCATCGAAGGATGTTTGAAAAAAAAAAAACAGAAAATAGAAATCATGTCTAATATAGTTATTGTGGCAATCACTGCCGGCACAGATATAGATATAGTCTTGTTTGCTGTACCACGACCTACTCTATGTATTAGAGGAGGTGTTGGCTGCACGACGCATGCGCAATTACTAACGTGGCTATAATTAGAAATCCCTAAAATTATAAATATTAGTTTCCAATATTATGGCTTAAATTGTGGTCACCTATCTCTAACAGTGACAGGTTGAATTTTAAACCATGATGGTTCAACATCCGGTATCAAAACAAACATATCCTGAAAATTTCAGCTAAATCGGTTCAGTAGTTTCCGAGTCTATAGGGGGCAAACAAACACACAAACATTGATTTTTATATATATAGATGGTGAAAATTTCTATATAAGTGTATCTGCTTTGTGATATCTAGTTTCTATTTCTATGCCAGTTCTATCATCTACAGTGATCATACTTCCTAGATATTTGAATTTCCTAACTTGATTCAGACCGCAACAGTTCAACTGTTGGTGTGGTGGGCCAGGAGTTCTACTAACTTGCATTGTTTAGGTTTTACTTGCCTTGATCTCCTTTTTGTATGTACTGCATGCTGAGATAAACATTTTAATGTTGTCTTGCATTCTATGTTCTTCAGGGTAGAAAAGGAATTGTCTCCTCCTTGTTCACTAAAATCGCTTGTGAATTAGGGCGTTGCGTGGTATCAAGATATGGCATCTGCCTCGAGTGCTGGAGGTCCCAGGTTTAAATCCTGGTGATGGCTGGGTCTCTGGGTAAAAAGAACGGGGGCCCGTGTGTATTGTTGTGCACGTCAAAAATACTTTTGCAATTGAAAAAAAAAAGAAAAGAGTAGCCTAACGGCGCTGCCCGGATAGAATTTAAAGTCTAAAATCTACCCATCGTATTGCTGGATCCTTACCGATGCAACCGTATTTGTCATATAGTGTTGGGCATATGTTTCATAGACTAATCGGCTCTCAGTGAGTGATGTGGTTAACTTCACGCCGGTCGCCTTCACTTCACTTCACATGGCACCCAACTGAGGCTGGTTCCACCTGGGAGTCAAAGTCACTTTTCGAAACATGTCCAGTTACGTTTGAATTTTAACTTACGATCTACAGACCAGCGTCTTGCCGCTACATGATGGCGGCTCT
>CAJHNH020005374.1:0-22226 GCA_905116865.2 Candidula unifasciata
ACCTAGGAATCAAGGTTATTTTTGATAAAAGTCCAGCTCCGCCAGGGAGCGAACCCATGACCTTGCGATCCGCGCTCGAGCGTCTAGCCTCTACGCCACGGCGATTCCCATTTGTGGCAAAATTAGTTGGGAATTTTTTCGAAACTAAGATTGCCGTTCTTTCTACAGTGACATTTGATAAAGGCCACATTCGTACATGTGCATGCCCAGGATGCGCCCCTTAATTTTTTTTTTTTTTTTTTTGTTAACATACTTGTTTCTTTTTTTTTTTTTTTTCAGTGCGCATAGCGATGGAGCGGCTGACCGAACGGTTAGGAGCTCATGTGCGTGAGAACCGCGTTCGAATTCTCGGTCCGGCTGGTGATATTTTTCTTGACCTGCACAGTCGTGGCGACAGCGATGCGTATTAATTACTTGCAATAAATTTCTCAGAAACAAACATTGTCTTTTAAAAATAAAGATATATAGATAGTAATAATAATAATACACGCTACACAATATTATAGAATGAGTGGTAGAGGCGCAGAAGAAAGCCAACAGATAATGTTTAGACATTTTTCAGTGCGAGATTTAAGGAGTTGTTCACACTTGTTGAAAGGTAACCAATTAAAATATATAACTGAAAAAAATGCACTTACAAATGTAAATGTGAGAAGTGCGTCCCGAAGCATGTACGAAAGTGGCTTTAATTAAATGTTACTGTAGATGTTTCGCTGGAGAGAAAAAGAATATTAGCATTCGAAAAAATTCGACTCCACTCACGAGGAAATGCATAGAAACTGTACGGAATATGTTTTCAAAACGATATGAATCCATTCTGTGCGTTTCTTAGATTGTTTCTTGATCAGTGAAGCCGTGAAACCGAATGAAATACATCGGCGCAATATTGCGATAAGTGCATACAAATCCAGCATGTGTATGATTGGAGCAGGAAGTGTGTCAACGGCGTTAACTTCTGTAACAGTTTGTTCATAATCCCGTCCCTAACAACAATATATATATATATATATATATATAATAATATATATATATATATATATATATATATATATATATATATATATATATATATATATATATATATATATAAATTTAGGTATCTAGAAACCGTCGGCTCTGTGGCTAAGTCGATGCGAACGCGTCGTAAAGCCGGGATGCCGGGTTCGATCCCAACTGCGGGTCATGCGCCTTGCGTTGGTTTCAACAGTGGTATCAAGAAAGCCGACCGTCTAGGAGGCAATGGCGAACTACTGGACGTAAATGTGCCTAGAAAACCACACAACACAACAGCCAGGGGCTGCTGGGGTTGGTTCTGCAGTGTCCTGTAAAGGCTGGTACTAGGGATATCGCAACCCTTCGGCCTTGATTCGATAATAGATACCGTAAATCTTGGAGGAATGTGGCTTTCCTATCTACCCCCGGGCGTAAATCCGGAACACGGGGAGTTCGTCACCCGGTCGCTTCACAGTCCGGTTTAGCCACCCGCATCAGCGAGCTGGGCAACAAGCATATCGACAGGCTAGATAATTATTGTAATTTCTTATATACTTTAAATGTTTTTTTTTTTTAATTGTCATACATTGGTATGGCACTATATATTCGATGCACTAACGGCCTGAAGTGGGTTCTTGCTCTGTTATTCCCCTCACTCCACCTCCCATCCCGCCACCCCATTATTGCCCAATATTTGCAAGGTTTAAACGTTCATAACTTACACAATAAATCTAAACTGTGTGTTTCTTTCCCTCGATACAGATGCATATTTGTGGAATTCACGCTGTATAATGCTGCGTCAGATCATTTCACCAATGTCATCATTGCGTTTGAGTTTGCTAATTTTGGAGCCATATATCCTTCTGCTTTCATCCATTCTGCGAATCTCTTAAACAAAGAATTGAATGAACAACTGTGGCTACAGTTGAGTGAGGTAAGTACATAAGTCCATAACACACTTATACAATTAAACGCGCTATCTGGAGTGGGACCTAGATACCCGTTATCGCCAATTGGTTTGATCTCCTACATAGACGGTATATCAATAATTTAATCGTAAAATAAATATTATGAGAATATCAATAACACAAGTAATGCCAACGGTAAGACAGAGTCAGAACTTTAATACAGCAGCAAAGTTGAGCTGAGCTGAGTTGGCTCAAGAATTAACATCACAGCACTCGGTGCATTCCCAAGCGCGTTCAGTCCTTATTTTCAGCAGCCAGCGAAAAGCTTCAATAGTAATGGTACCGGTTGTAATCTGGCTATATGTCCGTCTTGCCTTTATTCTGAGTGTAGTGAGCCGCACAGACCCTCTAGTTCCACCCAAGTGCATCATTCTCTCTAGGCTTTAATAATCTTGTTTCTCTTCTGACTTCGTTACATGTTTCTAAAGGGCCTTGACCGCATGCCTTGTCATGTATTAGTTCACCACCTAGTGATGCCGCCTAGTTCACCACCTAGTGATGCCGCCTAGTTCACCACCTAGTGATGCCGCCAAGTTCACCACCTAGTGATGCCGCCTAGTTCACCACCTAGTGATGCCGCCTAGTTCACCACCTAGAGATGCCGCCTAGTTCACCACCTAGTGATGCCGCCTAGTTCATCACCTAGTGATGCCGCCTAGTTCACCACCTAGTGATGCCGCCTAGTTCACCACCTAGTGATGCCGCCTAGTTCACCACCTAGTGATGCCGCCTAGTTCACCACCTAGTGATTCTACATCACGCCAGCATGACCTGAAGAAAAGTATGCTCATTATGCGTGACCCCTAGAGTGAAGCCTGCCACTCTGCTTGAAGAGTCCATGTCTTCCCCTTCCTCAGCGTGCTCTCAGAGTCTGTTACAATTACGATAGGTATTTGCATCTTGTTCTATAGCGATTGGAAAGCTGCAGTGGCCTCCTCCACCTCCACTCTCATGCTAGATGTTGTAGTATCGTATACCTGGTTGTCCTGCAGTAAAGATTTTCCATTGGCTTTCACTACGACACTTCTCTTCTCTTTCAACGCATAAATATATGAATAGACCATTTGGGTGAGAATTGTCTAAAATTAATTGTTGGACTTCCACCTTCGTAGCTTTCGCTTACCATTCTCTGCACTTCCGGCCCAATGTGATCATGACCCTACATAGGTCAAACTGTTCCGCTAGTGCTTTGACCTATGCGTCTCCTCGCCCAACGCTTATCGTGTCTTCTGCTTGAACTATCTACGATTTCCCCATTTTCCGCCATTGACCCTAAACTGCAGCCAACGCTTCATACAGAGGGTGCTCTTTGCAGCTACTCTGAGGTATAACTTAGCCTGCAGCACCTTTAGCCTATCTGCAATAGTCGGCAATGTAAGGATGTATCGCATGCACACAATCCCTTGATCAACGCCAAATCTTCATTCTATGTTCGCTCCAGTCTCTCTAGCTGGCTCTTCGAGACAGTAGGTAATCCTAGATTGAACAACTAGAAAAGGTGCACAATGAAGCACAATGCAGCCACTTTTGCTTTAGACCTCTATGAAGGGTTCCAGTACAGACAGGAAACTATGGTGGTAGCACTAGATCTCGAGGATCCTTATAACAGAGTAAGATACGACATCTTGATGACTGCACTGAAGGAGAAGCAGGTCAGTCCTTGGATGGTGAATTGGATTGCAGATGTCATGTATTCACGTCAGATTGCTCTTCGACTGGGCTCATGGACCTCAGCACCATGCAGTTTTGACCCAGGACTGCCAGAGGGATCCGCCTTCTCGCCTGTGCTCTTAAACGTGTATACGAGCAAAATTGCATGCCTGGAAGCACCAGGATTTGAAAGGATACTGACTTTTGCGGATGATATACTTGCATATTGGCAGGGGTAGAGAGGAAACAAACAGCACAGGAGCTACAAGCGACAGTAGACAAAGTGACTGAGTGGTGTACAAAAATGAAGGCTGTCGTCCACCCATAAAACGGGTCTGTTTTGTGGTGTTCTCTGGACAACAGGATCATTAAAGCTAATGTCCTAAGTCTTTTGATAGATGGTAGAAACATCAACAGAGAGAGCAAACTGAAGCATCTGGGAATTATATTTGACAGGAGCCTGTCCTTTAACGACCATGCGGGGAGCGTTGTGACAAGATGCTAAAACGTACTTAGTGCACTTTAGACTATGGCTGCAATTTACATAGAGCAGAGAATGATTTTCACACTATATCAGCACCTGATCCTGTCAGTGGTTGATTATGGCCCGGGAATGCTTACCGTCTTCAAGAGCCAGATGGTCACACTAGAGCGCATACAGAACGCAGCAATGCGGGTCATTCTGGGTTGCACCAGAGACATCCTAGTGGTGGGTATGCGATACATCCTTGGTTTGTCGACTGTTGCAGGTAGGCACAAGGTGCTGCAGGCGAAGTAATATTTAAGGGTAGCTGCACACGAAGCTCTGGATGCAGTTAAGGGTCAGCGGTTGATAAGAGGGAAGTCATGGATGGCTCAGGCAAAAGACACAGTCAGACAGGTTTGCATCCTTGAGAACATTAGACGAGGAGAGGAATGGGTCAAAGTGCCACCTTAACAGTCAGACTTGTGTAGGATCATAATCACACTGAGCCGGGTATGCAGAGACTGGCCAGCAGGTGCCACAGAGGTGAAAATTCAGCAAATAATTCAAGATAATGCTCGCTCAGAAGATTTTATCATTTTCGAGACGGTTCAGTGTCAAGAGGCAAAAGAAGTGCTTGTTTTTTTTTTTTTTTTTTGGTTTTTTTTTAAGCAAAAGGTAATGGTCAATGTTTGGTGCAGGAGAGCCTAGCATATGATACATTAACATCCATCTAAAGAATGGAGGTGAGGGCAGTCACTGCAGCTTTCCGCTGGCTAGAGAACACATACACACATCGTGATTGTAACTGACTCAGAAAGCATGCTGAGGAAGATCAACACAGGCATGCTTCGTGCAGAGTGGTATGCCTCGCTGCGGAGGACACAGGTGAGGAGTAATGTCTGGATTTTTTTACCAGGTCATGCCGGTGTGTTGGGAAATGAACAGGCGGACAGACTGGCTGGCTCTGCACAGCATGGTTGAATACTGATGCACGATGAGGCAGACTTGGTTAGTGCCTTGTGGGAGAGCTTGTACAGTTCGGAGGAGCAGATGGATCACCACAGTCTAGTGAGATTAATGCAGTTCGGAGTGACGAGATGTTCTGGCAGATACTTGAAGCTAAGACGAAAGGCAAGACGGACTTTTAATCAGAATGCTACTGGCACCATAAGTATCGGACCTCTTCTCTGGCTGCTGAAGATGGGGACGGAGCGCCTATTTGAATGCACTGAGTCCTGTGATGTCGGTTCTTAAATCAAATCAAACTAATCAAATCAATGAAGCTATGCGCACTATTCTAGGGTGCATGAGAGACACCTCTTGCGGAGCAAAAAAACATTAGCATTTTCGTCCTTTTTTAGGACGAAATTTTTTGTTATTTGAAGCCCCACCCTGGCTTTTGCCAGAGGCCGCAATATGGGCAGACCATAAATATGGCCAATTGTCTGAACGCGGTTTCTGGGACCTCTCCTCGGCGATCCTCATCCACATGATGACACTTTGTGTCATCGGGTGTTTATCGCTTGTGTCATGTCCTGGTGGGGCAGAAAGTCTGTCAGTCATATCAAGATGAAGATCACAAGGACTCGTGCATACCCGAAGATAAGCTCGGATGTAAAGCAACCCCTAGACAATGTTCTGTTTAGGAAAAAAAGGGCAACAAGCTAAAAAGGGGATCATCATCCCTCGGTAGGAAGAGGACGATATCATACAGTCTGCACTTTTACAGCACCAACCTCAGCAAAGACGGATACTTGTGCCCAAAATGCTCAACTGCACCTTTTCCTGTGTTCTAACGCTTGATAGGATCTGTCGGGTGTAGAATCCAGTTGCTGTCAACTCAGAATGCCACGCGGTTATATGTGAAAAAATGTTCTGATCTTCACAGATGGGCCCGTTGTACGAGGACAAAGAAGTGCATGGACATTTACTGCGTGCTCTGAATGCAGAACAGCCCAGGAGGCCAGTGGTGCCCCCTGAATAACTACTAGCAGCATGGCAATGAGAGTGATGGATGTAACAAGAGCTATTATGTGGCTAGAATCCCAGGGCTATTTTCACGTGTGCCTGTGTGTGTGTGTGTGGGTGGGTGGGTGGGTGGGTGTTTGTGTGCTGAGTGATTCCTTGAGCATGATTTGGGGGTCGAGGCAGGCCTTGTGCGCAGACAGTGAGTGGATCGGGTCATTGCAAAAATCAACTATGCTCGGAGTTACATTCATCTTTGCTCAAGGGTTGGCAATGAAAGAGCTGACAGATTTGCAGCTATGTCTTATTTACAGAGGGAGTCGCCGTGGCCGGGCGGCGAGACGACCGTCGCGGGTCGGAAGGTCGTGGGTTCGCTCCCCGGCGGAGCCTGACTTTTTTCAAAAATGTCCTTGGCTCCCAGGTCCACCCAGCCTTGAGTGGGTACCGGGTGCTGTCCCGGGAAAGTAAAGGCGGCCGGCTTGATGCTGACCACATCACTCATCTTGTGCCTATTGGTCTATAAAAGTGTAGGTCTAGCCCTATATGCCCTATACACCTAAAGGCGTGGAAAAGGGTCTTTTACTTTTTACTTAGTTACAGAGGGCCTGCCCATGTATCATGCAGACATTTGTATTGCCATTAGAGAGGAAGGACGATCGGAGGATTTTGGGAGTATCAGATCCATATCTGCTAAGAGTGCAACAATTGTGAGTAAAGACTGGCACAGCCAGGCACGAGAAGCACACCGGACGCACGAAAGTTCCTGTCACCCAACATAGAACTAAGACTATCAACCACCAGACGCTGATGTATTATGTTGAAGGCAAATCTAAGAGGGCAAAGAGAAAACTGCTATCGATGAGACAAGAGTACTTACCTGATCCTCTTATTCCAGTGATCGTATGAGATGACGAAACGCGGCCACCTAGGCATGTCGACATTTCAGAGGATGATAATGATAATGATCGTAAAAATGATAGTGATGATGTTGTACCTAATGATGATTTAAATTTAAGGTACTTAATTTATAATTTACCCCTGACGTCACGACAACGTCACGGGAGACATTCCCAATCAATTCTAGGGTGTTTAGGTTGTAGTTTCTCGCGATTTATCTACAGCCAAGTTTAGGGTTAGGGTTAGGGTTAGAAGACCAAGATGAACACTCAAAATCAGCACAACACAACAGCACACTTGCACCCCTTGAAATAATGGACTGTCAGGTCAGCTGTGGATTTGGCACGGCAATTTCGTGTTTGGGGTACGTTAAAAATTAAGAACCAAATTTAAAGTTTTTTTTTAAGAGTGTTTCGATGAATGGGTCGATCTGCACTGCGGACGATTTGTGACCTGGCTAAACTAGCTTACGTATTAAAATACTAATTGTATGTAATACCTTTCAGGGAATTATGGTGATATGTACGTTGTTTTACGCCTTCGTGGAAATACAAAATTATCGCAAACTGGGCCTCAGAAAGTACTTTGGAAATCTCTGGCGCTGTTTAGAGGTAGAAATTAGAGCTGTCTCTGCTGATGTGATACTTCTCTCTTGCCTAACAAGTATATTACTTTTTATCGCGCACACACAATGTATTTATGGCTGCATCTAATCAAAACAGTAATCGACAGGAATCTTTTTCGAGCTGTATATTTTAACCTCTAAACAATCATCTTTCTGTGCGTTGATCAGTTCGTGCCGATTTATAAAATAAAATTGAATTCAAGATATAGTGGAATAAATATAAATGTATGAAATTATATTGATTTTTGCTTCATTCACAACGTTATGGCACATCTCTCCCGTTAAAAACAAGTAATTAGAATGCATTTTTAATAATTCGAGATATACAAGCATAGAATGATCCTTGCATGATGGCATTTTGGGAGTTATACAGCACAACGTTGACATTTAACCAATCGATCTTTCCAAAGAGCACATTTTTTTTTTTTTGGTAGTATGGACATTTTGAAAAAAAAAACAGCTATTGCAGCGAAAGTGTAGCAACACGTTACAAAATGGATATGCGTCTTTTTTAAGTTTCCTTTTAAATTGTAAACTGATGCCATTTGTTCCTGGCACTGGAAGTTACATTCGTTACACTCAAAAATATAACGCATCAATTATTGAATTATTTCTTATTAGAGACTAAACACGATTGTCTGCTTTATGCTATGTTACACACAGAGAAAAATTAAAACCTGCAGGACATTCACAAAATGTTATCTGGGAGACTTTACTCTATCTGCACATACCAGTTTGGCAAGTAAGAAAAACAAAAAATCGACTTTTTTTGACAAATAAATCAAATGAGCAATACATCCACTGTTGTACAACTTGCAAACTCTCGGATGCAAAGTAAATTGCATATACTGCCCTCTCAGACATAGGTGAACAGTTCTGGGGCAAATGTGAAGACCATATGATAAAAGATGAAAAAGAAGAAAACATGCAGAATGATGATATACGCTTTATTCGGCCTGCAGCTGCCATCGACATCTTTGACTAGTCTTACACCCATCATGGCCAGTAGATTATATGTAGTTTTAATTCCTAAAGCAGTATGGTCAACAACTAATGTAACGTGTATACCTATAGTGCAGCCTGGAATGTATTTTTTAATTTAAAAAAAAAAAACCCAACACCGGCACCAGGAAATACAACGGCAGTCTGATTTCTTGTAACGCACGCAGACGCACGCACGCGCGCACCCACACACACACACATACGCACGTTTACGCACACACACACGCCCATTTATCTATATATATATATATATATATATATATATATATATATATATATGCACACACACTCACTCACCATTAAAAGCCAGTCAGCAATGTAAAATGCTAGTGATAACAAAAATATTCTTCTTCTTCTTCTTAGCGTTCACCAGCTGTAAACTCTGGCGGAAAGTTCTGGTTGTTCGTCCACTTCTGGACTGCAGTCGTGTTCCAGAACCTGAGTGTTACGTGTGTATCCGTTTTACAGATCTGACTCATTTGTATGCAGACAGCTGGTTCCTTGCCTCTCAGGCAGATGCACTCCGACTTCGAAGGAAGCTCCCAATTAGTCGACTCTTACGACATGCTTTTGAGTAGGCAGTGGGTCTATTCTTGTTTTCCCTATAAAAGGGCCCCAGAACCCACACGGGGAATGACAAAAATGACTTACTGCCTCATAAAAAAAAAAAAAGAAAATTGGTAGAAACGCCTCTGACTTCTATCATACTCAATATTCACGTCAGTATTGTAAACTGTGTTTGTTACCTAAATGTAAATATAGAACTGTTGAAATAGTAAAGAACAGCTGAAAGTCAAGGTGTAAAACAGTTATATACTGTCAACCACTAAAAAAAAAAAAAGAACGCGTAACTAGGGAAGGGAACAGACATTCTCATAATTTTGACTTTCTGCATCTTTGTAATGCAGCAAGTAAATTGCTAAAAATTCACTCAAAAAGATCTTAATGCTTCCATCAATCAATTGACACTTTTTTCCTGTTGCTTCTGAGTCATCATGTAGTTTTAGGCGTACGGCATTTCCAGTTAGTATAATGTGTGGCCTCTTCTTCATGTATCAGTGACTGCATCTCCTGGGTAAGGATGCAATCTGATTACTAATATGGGTCTGCGAGATAACTACCCACTCCAGATAGCCTCTTCTCATCACCACCCTTTCTCTTCCTATACGTGTGTATCGAGTATTTTCGCAGACCATTTCGATACGTCTGCTTTTCAGTTCATGGTCGCAGTTACTCTCTATCTTCCAACTGTGGAATGACAATTTTTTTTTTAAATGATTATTTTGAAACCCCACCCTGGCTTTTGCCGAGGGATCTGAATATAGCCTGATGGCTGAACGGGTTTTCCGGGACCTCTTCATGGGTGATCCTCATCCGCTCCGCATAGTGGCACTTTGTGTCACCAGATGTTAATCGCTTGTGTGATGTCCTGCTGGGGTACAACTTACTTACTACACGGTCGTAGTCAACAAACATTTGGGCCCGATAATTGTACTGTGAATTGGCATAGACAGGGGAATGTTTAATCACTAAGCGAAGGGACTTGGAAATAACTGAACAGCAAAAATATTTGATAAAGATGATATATATATATATATATATATATATATATATATATATATATATATATTATATATATATATATATATAAGATAGTGGGGTGGCGAGCAATTGATGCATTGGGTACCACCTGACCTTGCTATACCATTGATCCTATGATCGATTAAACTATTATTCTACATTATCCATAAAACATTACGAATGACAAATCTAGCAAGGTATTATAGCACACATACAAAGTACTTTTTACACATATGTAATCGCTTGACGAAAAAATGTAACAGCCCATTGCGAACTTCATAGTTTGCGATGAATTGTTTTATTGGCATATTTTTGGTGCTCTGCTCCTATGCCAATTTTTTATTTTGTTTCTCGCTTTGTAACAACTTTAACCATGTGCACACATTTAACGACAATATAACCCTTTTCAATTTTTATTTACAAAAAAAATAGTTTATTTACCCTACCGACTACAACGTTAGTTATGAATCATTTGCATGATGTTAGTTTACTAGGCAAATGTTACTTTCAGTAGTTTAGCATTGCTTAAACAGTCAGCTCTCTAAACCACTATTGACACCAACGCAGAACGTTATGCACGACGCTGGGATCGAATCGGTCATCTTAGCAATTTAAAGCGTGTTCGCAAAGCCTACGCCACAGATGCTGAGATGCTGACTATACATTAATGGTCTGTTCATACACTGCTCTGTACTGTGTAGTATATACTCGATAAAAATTGTAAAAGTATGTTCACACTTTAACATAGCAATTGACAAGTTGTGGAAATGGTGTTCAGGTAATGTACCTCCCGTATTAAGTTTCGATATGTGTGTGTTTGTCTTCTTCAGGCATTTACAGTTATTCTTACCTGTGCTGTGGGCATAATCTTCTTCTTGAGATATTACAAATTTGTGGAGATCCTAAAGGACTTTCAGAAATATGGGCACACGCGTTTCTTGAACTTCGAGGCTGTATTTCAGATGCACGAACATCTACACATATCCCTGGCAGTTCTGGGAGGAGTCGTCATTTTTAAAATGTTGAAAGTCACAGCGTAAGTAGTTTCTGTGTGTATTATAATAAGGCATCAATACTATTGAATGGGAGACAGTGGTCCGCATTTAATTCTCCAAAGAGGTCGAAGCTTCTCTGACCACTACGTTTCGACCATTCATAGACTCCTGAACGCATGCACAATTAAGTCAAGCGAGCCATTTTAGTGTGTACACGGGACACACCAGTCGATGCATGGGGCACATACTTGCATTGTCGTCTGTATATCTACGATACGCGGCGTTACAGGCGAAAATGTACCTCAACGTCTCAGCAGACATGGAACTCCTTCTACGAGTTATAAGATGAGTAATCTTCTTCTTCTTCGCGTTCACCAGCTGTAAACTCTGGCGGAAGGTTCTGGTTGCTCGTCCACTACAGAACTGCAGTCCTGCTCCAGAACCTGAGTGTTGCGTGTGCATCAGTTTTACAGATCTCATTCTCTTGAATACAGACTGTTGGTTCCTTGCCTCTCCGGCAGATGCACTCCGACTTCAAAGGAAGTTCACCAATTAGTCGACTCTTACGACATGCTTTTGGGGAGGCAGTGGGTCTATTCTTGTTTTCCTCACAATGGGACCTCGGAACCAACACGGGGGATAAGATGAGTAATGAGTTGGAATATCTTCACAGCACTCCAAACACATCCATAGACGCTCAGATCCCCCTCTCATCATATCCATCAACTTCTTGCGGTTAGTAGTGCCAGTCCTATGTTGGTTAAATAGACTTTGTGAGTGTCCGGTGTGCTTCTCGTGCAATGATGTGCCGGTTTTCACTCCCAATTTGCGTATTCTTAGCAGTGATGTGGACATGTTGCTTCAAAAATCCTTAGAACGTTCTATCTCTCTAAAGGCAATGACAATGTCTGCGTAATCCATGGGCCGGCCATTTTCAATTAATGCAGTGCCTGCCAGTCTATCGGCTCTTTCATTACCAACAATGCCTGCATGCCCTGGGACGAATATGAAGGTAACTGCACACACAGGAGAGTTTTGCAATGACTCAAACCACTGACTGCGTAATCAGCCTGCCTCGACCCGCCGGATCATGCTCAAAGAATCACTCAGCACACACTGAAGAATGAGCAGTAAATGCGCATGCACTCCTGTGTCCTCGTATAACGGACACCACATGTGTCTCATCTGACTTGTCACTGATAAGCGCGCTTACCTCGGCATTGACAGCAGCTGGATTCTGCTCCCGACAACTCCTATCGAGCGTCACCACACAGGAGAATGTAAAATTTTGGCGCTTTGCATGCTGGTATTCATTCCTTGCCTGGATGGATGTCTGTAAGGCTGCAAACCTGCTTGATGTTATTTTCTGCCCTACCCAACAATAATTTGTCCTTTTTAAGCCTATTGCCCTTTTTTTTAAGAGAATGTGGTGCAAAGGGTGCTTCAGATCTGAGCTTTTCTTGAGATATTCACGAGCCCTCCAGATCTTGATCCTGTAGTTCATAGTAGGAAAGTCAAGAAGGTGCCTCATTGCTATACAAGAGGTGTCTCCAGTGCACCCCAGAATAATGCTCATTGCTTCATTGTGCACCTTCTCAAGTCTTTCAGTTTGAGTATGGCTGACAGTGAGGATGGCAAGAGCATATTCGATGGGAGAAAGTCCCTGGAACAGAAGCAGAAGCAGTCTCTGCTCGGTGTTGGCGGCGGCCGAGACCCTCACTGCTGACAGGCCTTTGCGTGCTTTTCTTATAACATGGTAAACATGTTCTTTGAAGGATAGGCTGCGATCAAACCTTACTGCAAAGTATGTCATCCTATTTGTTCTCGTCAAACTTTTCTCGCTGCTTTCCCCTGCAGGTAAATCTGCCTTCACTATATACGTAATCAAGGAGAACCACGTTACTGAGGCCTTCGAAGGGTTGACATAAGCGTTAGAATTGTGCACACCAGGAGAAGATACCATTAAGTTCACTCTGTATTGACCTGTCCAATGCGGTAGATGTGTGTATCCTGTTATACGACAACAACTGAAAGTGATGACTTTGCTCTCAGTCTGGCTGCCTTATTTTTATGGTCGGTCTGCTCCAAATAGCGCCGAAGGAGAGCCTGTCCTTTATCTGCATCAGATTTCTGCCATGTCAGATCTTCGCTTTAAAAGTCAGGGATACCCTGACATTGTGTAGTGCCATTCAATGCCCGATGAAGTCGCAAAAATATGGCAAGAGACCCTTCAGAGCACAACTTCTTACAGTAATCGTCCCATCACTCATTCTTGATCTCCTTTGCGCACAGCTTGAAATCAATGGTTGTCGTATTGACTTTATCTTTCAGGTCACTCAGGAGCTCAGGCTGCGAGGTGCTACTCTTCCTGGCCTTCTGCCACACCTTGCCGGCCTTCCTTTTCTTTTCAACCATTCCCTTTCAACATCTTCATCCCACTACGGTGGCTAAGTCCATTTCTTTCTCTGTCTGCAGGAGGTATTTACTTTGCAACGTCTAACTTTGCTGATGGCATCCTGTACTGTGTTATCATACTAAACAGTATTTTTTCTGCTTATCTGGCTGCTTTTTCTGCTCTTCTCAACCACGACAACACAGGGCAGGTGGTCGCTGTCGTGGTACCTCAGTTTACTCCATCTACAAACAGGGGCGATAGTAAGCGACACTAGAGCAAAATCAATCACACTGTCAGAGTCACCTGGTCGAGTGGCTATTCTAGTGACCTGTCCGACATTTAAACATACCAGTTCAGCAGATACGAAGGCCTCCTCCAGATCTGTCCCCTGTTTATTGGTGATGATTTTACATCATTGTCTGCTTTTGGCGTTAAAATCTCATTTCCTGGTGGGCCTCCCATCAACGCACCGCTGATAGCCGAAGTCCACGAGGCAGTTTCTCGTGATTAAGAAGAAATCCACAGGGGAGCTACCACAGCAGGAGTCTACCAGTCATCAGTAGAAGTGATCCCTCGTCCTCTAGACAATTTCAGAGAATGGGCCCACCTGAGTTAAATGAGATTCAGGCTTGATCTGCTCCTGCTGCACGTATTACTGGATGTTCTCGGACAGGGACAAGACGAAAATGGTGACTGCAACAGGTAGAATTAGCTCTGTCTTGTTTTTGTAGTGATCAAAACAAACTTTGTCACCCAAGACAAGCGCCCTCACAACTGCTCTCCTCTTCTTTTCTCAACTCTTCTCTCTGGTTTGCTACTTTTTATACACGTGTCGGTCCCATGTGTGTCCTTCGTGCAAACTAGGAACACCCACATCATTTACGTGCGGGTCTCTTGTGACACATGAGACGCTCCCTCATTCAGGTGGGAATTCTCTGTGGTTCTGTGTGATATTTGCGACGCCCACCTCATACACGAGTGTATTGGGGGTTCTGCGCGATAACCGAGACATGACCACCTCATGCCATGCCTTAGTGTCGCAATATCGTCCAGCATGGACTGAGTATGATTGTTTACTCATGTCTCAAGAACATCTAATGAACATTTTTCCCAGCGAGCCTGCCCTAGCTTTCCACAGGAACAGTGTTGATACACACGAATCCACACACGACACTGATGAATAAAACTTCACACACAGAAGACATCGTTATGTACAGATAGGGATTTGTAGTGACAACATCCAGTGTGAGAATGAAGGTGGGGGCAGTAACGGCAGCATTTCGTTCAGATAAAAACGAAACTGATGCTTTACGCGTAGAGTGGCTTCGATCGCTTGATAAGACTTAGATCAGGAGCAAATTATGGATTTGCTGTCAATAATTTTCGGATGTGTGGGGTAGTGAGTAGGCTGACAAATTGCCTGCTGCCGGCTCTCCGGGTATTTAGCTACTTTATGACAAAAGAGATGTTGCAAAAGCTATGTCAGATAAAGTGGACAGTGCACAAGAACAGACCGTGCATCCATACATTGACAGACTAATTCAAAGGGTCCATAATAATATAGGGGAGCTTTTAACCAGGTTGCAGTTGGTACAGTTAGCAAATCGACTCATTTATTCATGCATTCATTCATTCATTCGAGCCAAGGAAACTGAAAGAAAGAAATTCTTACACGTGCTGGCAAGGCATCAGCAGTTTTTACAATCTGAACAAAATCTGGAGCTCTAAATTAGATAGTTTTAAAGCCAAGTTAACGTATTGCTAATTATATTTCAATTTAGTGCTGACATATGCAAGTAGTCTTATGCGATATATTATAGCACAACATTACAAGGACACACTAAAAATCAATATAATAAGTGTAAATTGCATAGGAATTACATTATTTCCTTTATTGGGTGGTTGGTAATACAAACCAGCTGCGTAGTTTGAAAGTAACATTTCAACAACTTCTTCTTTGGCTGGCTTGTTTGTTTAATTAAACATTTATTGGTATTATTACTGTTGACAAAAATCACACGTGTATGTTTATCTGCAGGTTCAACCCTTTAGTGGTGATAACATTCAGGTCGTTCCTCAACGCCCACGCCGACCTGTATGGTTTGCTGCTTGTGACCGCCATATTATTTTTTGCATTTGCTGTCACGGGAATATTACTCTTTGGGACCATTGTTCGATCGTATCGGTCCGTTACTATTAGTTTGTTTACTCTTCTCTTTTTTATTATGGGAGAGTCTGAATATGATTCTTTGGTAGCAGCTGATGTTTTTTTAGGACGTATATATTTCCTCATGGTGACAATAGCATCTCAGTATTTCATTGTGAATTTTTTCTGCTCTATTTTGTATGAGGGGTTTGAGCTTACTAGATACATGGCATTCAGGAGGGAACAAGAAACTGTCAAGTACATGGTGAACAGAATTAAATTCTATTTAGGACTTGGACCAAAAAATGTGAAGTCCGGAAAGCTATAAAAATATTTGACTATGTCAATATCCATCAGAAGGTTGGTAATCTGTCGGTGCACTGCGGATATGGAGCAGGGACTGCTTCACATCTTGTAGCAGCATATTTCTACTTTTACGATGATAGTGTGCTGTTTGGGACCGCTTGTATTATCTCATAGCAATACGGCAGATTATCATGAGTGTGTGCAAAACGAAGCTATACGACTAATTTTGGGATTGTTTAATACTTATGAATAATTAGGAGACGATATCACAGCACTGAGGACATTTCCATAAGTGCCGATCCTCATCTTCAACAGCAAGTGTGGAGATCCAATTCCAATTGCATCAGTAACAGTCTAACTGTATTCCGTCTGATATTTCCCTTAAGTGTTAATCATTGGCAAGATTCTCAAGTCATTCTTTGCAGCATTATTGTACACGGACCGTGATGATCTATCTGTTTCTCCACCGTTACACCTTTTATCTTACCATTCATCACATCAACACCACGTTGTGCATCGCCTGCTATTCTTTCTGCTTTTTAATTTCCCAATTCATCGACATTATCTGGAGAAAATATCCCAAGTAAACTATCGGGGCTTCTGAAGCAATGCTTACCACTCTTTACAGAGCATACTCGTCTTCATCTTTCTCAGCATGCTCTTTGAGTTGGTTTTAGTTACGACATTTGTGTACAGCTGATGCTCAATCCAGCGAAAGGTTGCAGTGACTGCCTCTACCTCCATTCTCAAACTATATATACATTATTGTTTCATATGCTAGGCTTTGTGGCACCAAGCGACGTCCATTCGCTATTGTATGAACCCGTGTGAACTTTGCCTACATCGCAACACATAACTATTTGTATAGACAGCCACATCAACTGGGCGAGAACTATCCTGAATCATTTGTTGAACTTCTGATTCTGAAGAGTCAACTGGCATATCCCTGCAATCTTGGCCAATTGGCCCAGAACACTCGATCGGACTTTTCCACGAATCTGACCCTCTCCACTCCTCGTCTAATGTTATCAAGCTTGCACACATGTCTGAGTGTATTTTCAGCTTGGGCAATTGAAGACTTTTCTCTTTTGAGTCTGTGACCCTTAGCTCTATCTAGGGATTCATACGTGTGTTTCTTCTCTGCCGTTGCCCTGAGATATGACTTTGCTTGTAGCACTCTGAGCTTATCTTTAATAGTCGCCGGTGCAAGTGTATATCGCAAACGTATTAACTTGGTATAAATTGTATCCTAAAATTTCTCTCAAGGCTTTATTATGTATTCTGCGTTCTAGTTTTATCACCTGACTCTTTAATACCAGTATGTTACCTACATATACAATAACATGCATATGGTGTACCTACAGTAAATTACAATATATGTATTTTCTGAGTCAGTCTATGAATGCTAAAACATTTTGGTTTATTGTTAATGATATTCCAAGAATAGATATGTTCCATTGAAGTTAACAAGAATGAATTATTTTGTTTAGCAGCTGTGAATTAATCACTTAGTAGATATTACGTTGCCGAACAAACAATAAATGCAATAATAATCTAGCATTTATTTCTTTGTTTTTTTGTGTGTGATACACTCTTCCTTGTATTGAATCTTTGTATGCAGCCATGGTCAATTTTTTTCTTATTTCTATATAGTAGTACGTTTCTTTGTGCTTGTGCATTCGCACCTGGGTGTGCATACTTCTCTCACTTTCGTTCTCTCTCTCTCTCTCTCTCTCTCTCTCTCTCTCTCTCTCTCTCTCTCTCTCTCTCTTTCTCTCTCTCTCTCTCTCTCTCTCTCTCTCTCTCTCTCTCTAGCTCACAATAGTTATCGGAATCACCTCGGTGAAGTTTTACTACACTGATCAGATTTTGAACTTGCAGTTGGACTTCTGGAAGATCAACTTGAACAGCTTGAAGAGCCTGAGTAACTGGTTCCAGTATGGCAGAGTACTGCGAACTAATTTTGAGACAAAATAAAAACGTTCTGGACTTTGATGAATAATATAACTGATGTGCAGCCTGTCGTGTATTTCCACTTGCATGCAATGAAAATTCTTCCAGTTGACAATAAATATCTTCAAATTTACTAGAAAACATCTGAATACTTTTATACCTGCTCGTCCATCTTGTCTCACACAGAAGATGGATATTTAGGACAGAGGCCCTCCTTTTTGGGCTTTCACTAAAGAATGTAATAATTGCTTTGATAGTATCAATAGTATTTCGTATCACGGCAACATTATTAAGATCATTTACTACGAGATTCAGTCTATGCGAGGCACAGTGAACAAAGGCAGCCTTGGGGTAAATACTTCATATTTTTGCCTGAACACCATTTTCTATTCTGGCCATTGTCGAGCACCCATCATAACCTTGACCCAGCAGATTATTAAGAAGAAGACCAAATGTTTTGCAATGTTGAATAATACAATCAGATATCGTGGTGGCGTCCATACCTTTCAGCAGAGAAAATCCAAGGAATTCCTCACGAATCATAGCCTTCTCACTAGACGTATCTACAAACCGGACTCCCAGTGATAACTGTTCTGTTCCTAAGATATCTGCTGTTTCATAGGCTGTGATCGAGAATCCAACAGCATTGTTAGCAGCTTTTACAATGTCTTCTCGCAGAGCTGTTCAGACAAATTGATCAAATCATTCTGCGTTCGGTGTGATGTGTAACGTGCATTTCCAGCAGCTGTATCAAAATGTTTTGTTAAAATACTGTCTCCTCCCTCAATTCGATACGCATAAAGTTGTTCGACATTTCTTTTGGTACTATCTTTCTCTACCAATTGCCAAATCATTTGTTCCGCAAAATAAGATTGTTGAAAGAATAGGATACAGTTTTTTTCTGTTTTCTTCAATAGTTCGTTTTACATCTATCTAACAAATAATATCCTTTTTTGGATCTCTAATGGTTGACGCGAAGTGTTCAGCATCTTGTTGAGACCCACGATGCCATGCTGAGATGGTATAGTTTCTGGCACATTCATTAAAATCTTTGTACTTTGTACAAGGAGTAGTAATGAAGGCACCTTAAATTCCTCTTTGAACTGGTTGCGGAAATAAAACACAAAAAATGCAAAAAAGCACCTTTTAACCTAGGTGAATATGATAACCATGGAGTATACTGGGTTAGCCAAGATTCCCTGAAACAACGTTTTCCACTTCCTGACATGTCGCCTTCAAAATCATATGAAATTAAAATAGATGATTTATATTTTTCTAAAACTTTTTTGGCGGCGACGGGCGTGGAAGATAAATTGACAAGGATTTTGATATCAGAAGGTCCCACGCCCGTCGGCCAATTTTCGCTTTTGCGGTTGACATTAAGGAGAGCATGTAACATAGTTAATGAATGGTAAGGTCTAGTAATACTCACGGCTGGATTCACAAGTTTATTAATTTAAGGGTTACAAGAGTATTTGCTTAGGTAAATACAGTACGACGCGCGGAGTTCACGGGACGCGGCACTTGCTTCAGACAGCCGGGAAAGAATAACTATTTTCAATCTTTCTGGGGGGGGGGGCAAGGGGGGCAAGTGCCCCCTTGCCCCCCCCACCCCCACTCTTGCGGGCGCCCATGAGCCAGGCGGCTACTGGTACCATCGCAGTTGGAACTCTGCGTTGACTTCTAAAATCGCGATGCAGCACTTACCTGAAATCCCCGAGTGTTGTGATGTCAGTTCATAGAACTCAATTTAGATTTAGGTCAATGTAGAAAGCAGTTATATTTATGAAAGTGTACAGACTATACTAAGTCAGCTTTTGAGGATGCATATGGTGGTTTTGGTATATGTGCGACGTAGTTGCTAGTTTTCAAGGCATGAAATAATCAATCTATCTATCGATTGCCTGTGGGCGACCTCTAGCCCAGCCTCATTTACTTCTATTGTTCTAGCAATTGTGCTAACTAATGTGAAACTGGACAGTTCCTTATTTATTATATATTGTCTTCTTGCTGCCGTAACGTGTCTTTATGGAGAAATAAAGGGTAACAAACCTTGTTATACAGGCAAGGTGAGTATTATTGCAAATGTAGAAGAGATTTACCTAACATCAAAGTATACACTAGTTACTCATTTGACCCCAAAAAAACTGTTGCGTATTTATCTCAAGTAAAAATACATTCCATATCTGAAGTACAAAATACATTCCAAAAGTGGGTAGACATAAACAAACGATTATAAATTGCTGGTGGATCTACTTTTGCAAAATAAAAAAATAGAATCCCACCCGGGGCCAATGTCAACATTTTTTTTAGTGAAAGCAAACTAGTAACTTTTAATGATCTAGAAGAGGTTTGGGAAAACTAAATTGCAGCCCATCCTGATATTTTTATTAAAGGTATAAAATAGCTTTTTTGTTAAAACACTTTAAGCACAGATGTTCACAGTATATTTAAAAGAGTTGGTTAATTCTAAATTACATGACTGCGTGTCCTTGATGTTTGCCATTTTTGTCAGGGTGAAAGAAAAGATGGGAACTAAGAAACCAACAGAGAAATAGGGATGGATGAAATCTGCCAGAAGGAACATGGAAGAATGCACAGTAAGAGAGAAACGTTGAGTGTAAATTAAGATGAGAAGTCGGGGTGACAGTAAAAAACAAAACCCAAACCAGAAAATAAAAAAAATAAAAAAAAATTAAAGTGAGTGAAAATTGACCGCATCTGTGTAATCAAGAGCAGAAAGCAAGTTTGGCAAAAAGAAATGTGTGTTTTGGAAATCAACAGCAGTAACTAAAATCATGGGAAAGAAAGCAACAAAACACAATGTCCAATGGTATCAACTGGGAATTTTATTAGCTGAGTTATGTGTTATGATTTGGGTTAACTTCACGGCACCTAAACACGTTCATAGGTGCTCAAATACCCCTTTTCAACATAAACATCAGCTTCCCTCAGTTGATAGTCCAAGTTCTATGTTGGTTGACAAGACTTCTATTTGCCATATTTGAACTCACATCGCAAAATGCTGGTGAAAACGCGATAGGGATCAGACACTCGTGTACGTACTCTGTAGCACATTCGAGAGCCCTTGCTACGCTTAGAATCTCACAGTAACTGCAAACAACCAGTCAAAGGACACTCTTCATCCTAAAAAAACAAAAATGTGTTCACCGTCTTGGTGTGGAGTCTTTTAGAATTTTGTTAGCTGTGTTTGCTTTGAAATAAATTGAATTTTATTAAAGAAGATAGTGGAGCCTTTGCATCTACCACCAGCAACATGACAATACAGCTTATGGCTGTGACAAAGGCCCTAGAATGGCTGAATACTCAGGAGTTCACCAGTGCATGGTTGCTCGGCGACTCAATAAGCTTGTTACAGAAAGGGCTCAGCGGGGTACATACAAAAATAGCAGCTCTATTTGATAAAGTACGCAGCGTTTAGCAAACTCACCTTCATTTGTGTCCAATGTCATGCTGGTGTAAAAGGCAATGACAGAGCAGACGCTCTGGCTGGCAGTGCGACTATCAATAATAGGCCTTCTGTAAACAAGAGTCTTATCATCAATGCATACGAGCGACTAAAGGCTGTGAAGCTTTGTTTCGTGGAGATTGATTTGTCACTGAACAGACTGCATACCTTGGGTCTACCAATTGGAGCCGCTAGACAAGAAAGCCATTCGGGAACCAGCTGTCGTTACATTAACACCTTGGGGGCATCAGAATTTCACGTTGTGTTAAGAATTTAGATACTTTGATAGAGAAAGTCAGGAATTAAGCCACACAGTAGTTGTATTTGTGCATAAACTGATACTGTTATTAAGACATTTAAACATACCAATGTTCACAAAGTGACCAAGATAAATAGCATAGTCATAGAAAACGACAATTAAATTCATCACCTGCCTAAATCGTCATTAATTAAGGACTTAACAAGGGCTAAAAAAAACACTGCAATTGTTTGGGAATAGAGACAGACAAAAACTGGTGATAAAAAAAAAGTTAAATGAGAGCAGACCACGAGCCAGACCCAGAGGACGGTAGAGATATAATATACAGGAAGAACTACGAACATTCTGAGACACCAACAGGAAAGAGAAGGCCAATCATAAAAGATGAATGGAGGCGGTTGATACTGCAGCAATGAACCTCAAGGATTCAGAAAGCTAAAGAAGGAGAGGTAAAGGGACGAGGAGGAGGATACGAATAAGAAGAAAACGAAAAAGATGGTATGCAAACTAAAAGATAGCTTAACATTAAAAAAAAGTCCATGCAAACTAAACATTT
>CAJHNH020005375.1:0-12500 GCA_905116865.2 Candidula unifasciata
GAATGAAGTAGGTCACAGTACGTACACGATCCGCTGATCTTGCCAACCCGACCTTTAATAAGGCGTCTAAATAAGTTGTTTCAGTGCAAAGTGCGGTAGGGGCAGAGCGGTCGGAAAATACTAGATTGACCTGCTTTTTATAGCAGGCAAGTATTGTCAAGTATGTTTTGTAAAAGGTGTGGATTTGAATTGCCTGTGGTTGCTCTCTCTTAGCGTAGACTGGCGTCCACTACTGTCACATAAATGAAAGGGAGAATGTGCTCGGACTTGTATAAACTAGACCGTGAATGGCGCGTTATGTGTGGGTCTATAAGTAGATTTTGTTGTGTACAGTTAATGGAATGGAAACACGAGTATATATAACACTTAACAAAAATCAATATACACACAAGGCTTCTGATAAACTGTAAAGAGGCGGCTAAGGTAAGGTGTTTTATTTTCTTAAACTCTTTCAGTGTTGGTGTTGTTTTGTACCATAAAGCTGTAATTAGGGCTGTACCGAATATTCGCTTCGTATTCGCTTCGGGGCCGAATAGCGGACCTATTGACTATTCGGTATTCGGCCGAATAGTTGCGGTCGGGCCGAATACGAATAGTAGTTACATTATACCCGCTTCTGCATACACAGCCTTAAGGCTGACAACATGGAACGATTGGTTTTGTTGAAAGCTAATGCAGCTTCCATGCATTAACTAAGCTGTCAGTGACAATTTCTTAGTTTAGTTACTTGTTTTAATACTTAGGATTCTTTCATTTCTAGTTATAAGTTACCACAGACTGGCTGAAGGATGCAAAATATAAAATGTTTTTAAATGTTTACCATTCTGTAAGAATACTAACTAGACATGGAAAGAATATAAACTCCGGCCACATTCAAGTCGATAATATGAAAATCAAACGAACGGAAACAAATAAGTACTTGGCTGCAAACTTCAACTGCTCCAACATGCTGAGAGAAGAAATACAATCTAGAATACAATATAGAAACAAAGTATACTATGCCCTTCAATTTCTGTTAAAGTCTAAGTGTCTGTCTCGCAACACCAAGATCAAAATACATAAAACGGTGATAAATCTGAAACTTAAAGCAGAAATAAAAGAGATGAGGCCTTATTAGAGGTTTTCGAAAACAGTCTTAAGACAAATCTTTGGACCCATCAAAGATGCTGACGGCTGGGAATGAAGAGTGAGAAACAACAACGTAACACATAATCTGTTTAAAAAACCATTGATCACTGGCATCAGGAGAGCTAACAGATTAAAATGGTTGGGGTATATTAAAATAATGTCAGATGACAGAGAAGTATAACTGTATACACCTGAGAGAGGAATGGGCGTAGACCACGAGGCAGACACAAAATTTCGAGAGATAATGTCCAGCCAGACCTGCAAACAATTGGTGTCACAAATTGTGAAGATAAGGCTATCCAGAGAGATGAATGGAGACGAGTGATGTCTGCAGCAGTTAACCTCAAGGGCTCAGAATGCTAAAGAAGAAGTTGACTATTCTGTGCTACTTTATGTGAAGTAAAAGTTCAGCGTAAATTTGACATAATGAATTTTTTTTTTTTTTTTTGAAATTGTTTAGACACTATTCGTATTTGGCCGAATAATTGGTCCCGTTATTCGTATTCGGCCGAATAGTGAAAATCACTATTCGGTACAGCCCTAGCTGTAATCTTTTTTTTTTTTTTTAATTAGAACAATCGCTCGCCTACGGGTCAGAAGGTCGTAGGTTTGCTCCCTGGCGGAGCCGGTCTTTTTTTTTTTTTTTTTTAAAGAAAAGACCTTGGCTCCCATGTCGACCCAGCCTTGAGAGGTTACTAGGGGTAGTTCTGGAAAGTAAAGATGACCGGCGTGATGGTAACCACATCACCAATTTTGTGCTATTGGTCTATAAAATATAGGTCTACCCATATATTCCCAATACGCCCGAAACTCGTGGAAAAGGGACCTTTACTTTTACTATATTAGAACAATGTAGCTTTTAAATAAAAAGAGTTGGGTACAGAAAAAAATTAACAGAAAGAGTAAAGAAATATGTTTGAAGAGTGACAAGTAATTGTATTGGTTGTGCCCTGGAACTAGAAGACTTGAGTGTTAAACAACCACTGGGGTGTCGTTTCCCTACTGTTAATACCACATGGCATTCCTGTGGGAGATCATGGTTGGAATCCTCGGTAAGTTCGGGGATTTTTTTTTTTTTCTGTCGTCTGCAAAAATAGAATCATAACCTTAACCTGCACAGTCCGTGGCGACAGCACTAGCGACGCGACCTTAATTCCTCAAGCTCAAAGACCTCCATGCCTTCACAGCAAAACAGTGGCAAATACAACTTTGGATGTTCCAACAGCAAGGGTTTGCTGAAGTACATTTTTAACACTGTCTTTCACATTGGTGGTATACTTAGACCATTGTTCTTTGTTCACGTTATCGACTCACTTGTTTCGCCGTCGTCCTTGTGATAGTCTGCTTTTAACGTGTCTCTGGTTTATTTCTTTACACTTTTTCCATAACCAAAAAAAACCTCTGCACTTTATTGTTTTCGTTTTTGTTAAATACCACACGTATTTCTGTATATGCGAGACCTTCATTCGTCCTTTATATTTGGTAACGCCGGGGTCCCAGGTTCGATCCCAGCTGCTGGCGATTTGGCAGCAGAACGTTTTGCGTTAGTTTCGATAATGGTGCCGAGAGCTTTCTGTAAAAAAAGCAATGACAAACTACTGAACGTAAAATATGCATAGAAAAACCACCACAACCAAACAGAATGATGGGGTTGGTTCTTCAACGTCCTGTAAAGGATACGCAACTAACTTGTATTCGAATAGTTACTGTTCCCACCTCTCTGTGCCAGACGGTGTGGTTAAGTATATGTGAGTTTAACATTCCTATGTGTATGTGTTGTTTATCTCAGTAGTTTTCTTTGTGGTAAAGGGAGAGTGCACACACGCACACAGGCACACAGGCTGTCGGGAGACATGAGTCCCCTGCTGCCCCATCTGTCGATGTCAGACTTTTCACCCAATATATATATATATATATATTATATATATATATATATATATATATATATATATATATATATATATATATATATATATATATATATATACACTAGCTGTACCCGGCCCACGCGTTGCTGTGGCATAGTTTGGCTAAATGGAAATGAAAGAAAATAGAAATCGCACTTGTCTAATACAATCATTGTCTGCTCAGATATAGAGATAGTCTTTAATTCCCACCCATAACCCCCCCCCCCCCCCCCACAACTAAATCCACCTACTACCCTCTCCCTCATCAAAGGTTTTTGGAAAAGAAAGACAGTGGAAATCGCACCTGTCTAATATAGTTAATGACGCAATCATTCTCTGCACATTTATATAGAGATAATCTGGTTTTCCAACTTTAAAACACGCACCATATAATTGTGTCTTATATTAGTGGTCGTTTAAATGGTAACAAAAGTGGTTATTTGGTTATCACATGCTAAAGCTGTTTGTATTTTTATAGGAGATGTAAGTAAAGCTACTACTGTACTTGTAAATAACAAAGTAAGTCGTACAAAAATTAGAATAGCTAAGGTAGCGTTAGTAAAATATAAACAAATTAAGTAAGTAATGAGAACTTAAAAATCATGTGTAAAGCTCTTTAAGTTCTCTTAAATTTCAGTCATTACCCTCTCCCCTCCCCTCTTCCACCGACTACTGCTCTCTCCCTCTTCGAAGGATTGAAAAATAATCACCTGGCGATATTCTTTTTGTTGTAACTGACATTGACATCCCTGTCCATCCGGACTAAATTGGGAGCAGGAATTGTAATAGGTAGTGAATGGGGCTAATGTAATATTTACCGCATCATCCCTTAAGTACCAGTACAACTACTACCACGACCACCACCACAGTAGCTAAAATAATGTCACTGCTATCTGTTTTACCATCGGAGTAGACAGGGAGTCGTGAGCCAGAAGATTTGGCGCCGCATGGCTAGTGCTGTCGCCACGGACTGGTCAGGTTAGGATGTATAATTTCGCTCCCCGACACAAGAAAGCCATAACCTTACCGGCGGTCTTCACATGAGAGCACTACGGTGTAACCGCCCAACCACAACTACTACTGCTGCTGCTACTTTGAGTTGGTAAAGCAGTTACTGTGACTTAAAGCTCTCTCAGTAATCAGTCCCCCCCCCCCCCCCCCCCCCAAATTCACCGACTACTCTTTCCCTCATCGAAGTAGTTGAGAGGGGAAAAAAACCAATTGAAAGGCAATTAAAACAGGTAAAATACACCAGAATTAGGAAATGAACGCTATGGTAAACAGCACAGCTTAAAATTCCAACGCAGATGAAATAATTAAATCTAAATGAAAATAAATGGAAAGCTATGACATTTCAGCTTAACCATGCAATCGAAAAGTTTAAAATGAAATCATAAGTATGTGAAATGGTCAAATTTAATTATTAACTGGTTTACCCACAAACCTGTCCTTGCTTTTTTATATATATATATCATTAAGGGCCATATGGCTAGTGCTGTCGCCACGACAGTGCAGGTTAGGATTTTATTTTGGCCCTAAATTAAAAAAATTAAAAACTAGTGCGGATTCGAACCCTGTTCTCCCTCTCAAGAGCCGATTGTTCTAACCATTCGACCAAGCAACCACTCTATCGGAGTAACGAAAAGTGAACATAACTATTTTAGATGTGTGTCCCTACTGCAGTGTCCCGATTATAACACAACTCAAAACAGCAGGCAATTGTTTTCTCATAGACAGATATTCCAAATATATTAATGAAATGGCACAACAACAAAAATCGCACGTGTCTAACACGGTTAATGTCGTAGTCAATGTCTGCGCAGACGTCAAGATAGTCCCTGATGCCCCTCCCCTCTTTTTCCCTACCAATCCATCGGCTACTTTTCAACTCATCGAAGGATGTTTGAAAAAAACAACAGAAAATAGAAATCGTGTCTAATATAGTTATTGTGGCAATCACTGCCTGCACAGATATAGATATAGTCTTGTTTGCTGTACCACGACCTACTCTATGTATTAGAGGAAGTGTTGGCTGCACGGCGCATGCGCAATTACTAACGTGGCTATAATTAGAAATCACTAAAATTATAAATATTAGTTTCGAATATTATGGCTTAAATTGTGGTCACCTATCTCTAACAGTGACAGGTTGAATTTTAAACCATGATGGTTCAACATCCGGTATTTTAAAAAAAACATATCCTGAAAATTTCAGCTAAATCGGTTCAGTAGTTTCCGAGTCTATAGGGGGCAAACAAACACATATATATATAATAGGCGTCTTTTGCGGTCGTGAGCTTCCAAAGCTTGGAACACCCAGGCAGTCGAAGATTGGTGATTTGAGGGTCCATACGTGTAGATCTTATTATGGTGGCGCTGTTGTCTTGTGTGGTCTCTTCCCCTGTCTAGAGGCCCCACCTCTCCGCTGTCAGCTGGTTTACTGCATGTGTGAATTACTGTTTTTAGCATGTGTATATTACTGTTTTTCCAGCTTTTGCGAATTACTGTTTCCCCCCTAGCATATATGGATTACTGTCTTTCCAAAATGTGTGAAATACTGTTTTTCCAGCATGTGTGAATTACTATTTTTTCTCGAATGTTCGAATTACTGACTTTCCAGTATGTATGAATTACTGACTTGTATTGATGTGTCACTGGCGTAAAGAGGGTCCTTTTTTCTTTTTATTTATGACAAAGAGGAAGGGGCACCTGCAGATTTCAAAGTTCAAAACAGTGTTAGCGAGAAAGTGCAAAAGACAAATGCTGTCACTTACCAGCTAGCCGCACTGCTTAGACGCCCAAATTCCTCTCTTCCAGTAAAACAGCAAATGATACCTTCATTTTATTTCCTGCTTCATGCTATCGTGGTTAAACATGGACAAGAACTGGGCATAAAAACAGGAAAAAACAAAAAAAAATTATAATGACTAAGAACAAAATAGTTCGGTCATCTAGTGAAAATGCAGCCAGATAAAAACTGCATGTGAGACTTTTTACAATAAACATCCGAGAAGAAGGCGAGTTAAAGACCCAATTAAAAACACAAGATGAAAAAATGCTTCCCCCAAGCCACTCGAGAAGCGCAGAACAAATACACAAAAACCATGACACTGGGTTACAGTCTGTATTAGTGAGACGACAAAACCATGACACAGCCTGGTATCAATGAGACGACAAAACCATGACACTGGTCTACAGTCTTGTATGCGTGAGTCGACAAAACCATAACACTGGGCTACAGCCTGGTATCAGTGAGACGACAAAACCATGACACTGGCCTACAGCCTAGTATCAGTAAGACGACAAAACCATGACACTGGGCTACAGCCTGGTATCAGTGAGACGACAAAACCATGACACTGGCCTACAGCCTAGTATCAGTGAGACGACAAAACCATGACACTGGGCTACAGCCTGGTATCAGTGAGACGACAAAACCATGACACTGGTCTACAGTCTTGTATGCGTGAGACAACAAAACCATGACACTGGGCTACAGCCTGGTATCAGTGAGACGACAAAACCATGACACTGGGCTACAGCCTAGTATCAGTAAGAGGACAAAACCATGACACTAGGCTACAGCCTGGTATCAGCTAGGCGACAAAACCATGGCACTGGGTTACAGCTTGAAGACGACAAAACCATGACACTGTGCTACAGCCTAGTGTCAGCTAGACGACAAAACCATGAAACTGGGCTACAGTCTGATATTAGTGCGACGACAAAACCACGACACTGAGCTATTGCCTGGTTACAGGCTGAAGACGACAAAACCACGACACTGGGCTACAGCCTGCTATCAGTGTGTCGACGAAACCATGACACTGGGCTACAGCCTAGTTTCGGTAAGACGACAAAACCATGACACTGGGCTACAGCCTAGTATCAGTAAGACGACAAAACCATGACACTGGGCTACAGCCTAGTGCAGCTAGACGACACAACCATGAAACTGGGCTACAGTCTGATATCAGTGCGACGACAAAACCACGACACTGAGCTATAGCCTGGTATCAGTAAGACGAAAAAACCATGGCACTGGGTTACAGGCTGAGGACGACAAAACCACGACACTGGGCTACAGCCTGCTATCAGTATGACGACAAAACCATGACATTTGGCTACAGGCTGGTATGTGAGACGACAAAGCCTCGACACTGAGCTATATAGCCTGGTACCAGTGAAACGAAAAAACCATGACACTAGGCTACAGCCTGGTACCAGTGAAACGACAAAACCACGACACTGGGCTACAGCCTGGTATTAGCTAGACGACAAAACCATGACACTGGGCTACAGCCTGGTATCAGTGAGACGACAAAACCATGACACCTGGCTACAGCCTAGTATCAGTGAGACGACAAAACCATAACACTGGGCTACAGCCTGGTATCAGTGAGACGACAAACCAACGACACTGGTTTACAGCCTGAAGACGACAAAACCATGACAATGGGCTACAGCCTTGGACCGGTGACTTACACTCTTGTGATACTTTACTGTGACTGTCCTTATACAATGACTGTGATCAAATGTAAATACATGTGTAAATTGTGTCCTGTGATATGACTTGTCCATATGTAAAAAAAAAAATGTATAATGATGTACTTTTCAATACCCTTGTGATATTTAGCATGCCTTGTTTATAAGTAAATAAAATACAATTTTGTTAAATATACTAAAATTACAACGAACTATAAACTGTCAATGTGCATCGCTGATCCTTTTTGTGTCTACATTGTAAACCTCTCACAACTGAGAACCTTGTGAATATCCATTTCCAAAAAAGGAGACTTAACAGAATGCAATAATTAGAGGGCAATTACTCTACTCTCAGTATCAATCAAAATATTTTGTAAAATCACCATAATGCAGCTTGAAAAAGGAGTAGATAAATACATACGAGTGGAACAAGCAGGATTCAGAAAGGGCATAGGAACAAGTGAGTACATCTTCGCCATAGGTCTAAAATAAGAACAATGCAGTGAATGGCAGAGGAGTATATATATTAATTTCGTGGACTTTGAGAAAGCTTTTGACAGCGTCCATAGAGACGGTCTTTGGAAAATTTTACGACATTATGGAATTCCAGAAAAGATATTCAACATAGTTGCTCTCTTCTATAAAGACTTTTGCTGCCGTTTAAAAAATTACAATACTTTCTCAGTGAAAACAGGTGTAAGACAGGGATATGTTATGTCATGTCTCCTCTTCAACCTTGTGATTGATTGAATACTAAAGAACACAGTAGACAAGACATAGAGAGGCATACGTTGGACTCCATTCACCATGCTTGAGGACCTTGATTTTGCATATGATATAGCTCTCCTATCACATAAACATGAACATATACAACAACAAAAAAGTAACAAACTACACAGCACCGCAGAAATGGTGGGACTGAGAATAAATACAAAGAAAACTAAGATCATGACAAGCAGTCCAAACCAACAACCAGTGGCCCGAAATGACCAAACACTTGAAAATGTATAACATTTCACATACCTTGGCAGTGTGGTATCCCTACTGGGAGGGACCGAAGAGGGCATACAGTCACGCCTGAACAAAATTGACCTGAGTGCAACATCTTTGACATGGAAAACTGCATTGAAGATTGCACAGGACAGGAAAGCATGGGAAGTCCTCTCTGACGCCTCATGTGCCACTAGGCACTATGAATGCGTTGTATGAAAAATTCAACGACTTGTATATGCCTGTGTGTACTCCCCCTTTACCACATAGTAAACTACTCATCTCTCAAGAATCTACTTCTCAAGTTCTGTCGTAAGATTTACAATATGTGTGGTCATTCCTGTATTCTCCTTCGGTTATTTTCTTTTAAGTCACTCCATCTCGGGAGCTCCGAGATTTCGTGTGTGTGGGGGGAGGGGTCTACCCCCCCCCCACTCCCCCCACTCCCCCCTTTCCATTATATGGGACTTTTCCGGGAACTCCCCCACGAAATCTTGAAATCCCCGATTGTGTTGAACTAAAAGAAAAGTACACCCCACCTTTGTGTGTGTGTGTGTGTGTGTGTGTGTGTGTGTGTGTGCGTGTGCGTGCGGAAACCGCGTTCAGCCACTAGACCATATTTATGGCCGGGCTTTATTGCGGCCCCTAGCAAGAGCCATTGTGGGACTTCAAGATAACGAAAAATTGCATCCTAGAACTGGAAAAGTACTGATTATAGCAATAATCATCGTACATGTAATAATGATATTAATAACAACAACAGTAATAATAAAAAGGCACTAAGTGGTAAACAAAATATAATAATTTGCCCAAAATATTATAATGTATGTACAGAAAGAGATTTTCTGTAAATGGTTTAAGGGGGGGGGGGGGGGGGGGGGGGGGAGTGGGGGGGGGGGGGGGGGGGAGGAGGGGAGGGAGATTGCTTGTTGTCGGCGCGGCTAAACAGACCTACGAAAGGAGAATTGTAACAGAGCATCACTTAATATGTCTGAGGGTTATGTCCCTTTGAATATATGAAAATGAGTTGTTTAGTAAGTTAGAAACAATGAATGACACGGTTATGAGTTAAAGAGAGTGAGGCAAAGAGTTTTTGAGTGAACTATACAGAATGAATGAGACAGTTAGAGAGAGCGAGACATGTGGTTGGGTGAGTTAGAAACAATTAATGAGCCAATTGTTGAGTTAGAGAGAGTGAAACAGGAATGTTTGAGCGAGTTATAAACAATAAACGAATCAGTCAATGAATTACAGAGAGTGAGAAAGAGTTGTTGTGTGAGCTAGAAACAATGAATGAGACCCACACACACACACACAAAGAACAGAGAAAGGTGGAAGGCGAGAGAAAGATAGAGAGAGAGAGAGAGAGAGAGAGAGAGAGAGAGAGAGAGAGAGAGAGAGAGAAAGAGAGAGATGACAATGAAAGAACAAATATCTCCGGCCGTAATCTATTTGTGGAAGAAAACGATTCAGGACAACCCTAATTACGGACCACGGATTATCAAACACCGTCCCCCCCCCTCCACCCCCCCCTCAAGTCGCGTGTCCGCCCTATTTTACTGATGTATTGGGTCCCAGTCGGCTATTTTACTGATGTATTGGGTCCCAGTCGGTTATTTTACTGATGTATTGGGTCACAGTCGGTTATTTTACTGATGTGTTGGGTCCCAGTCGGTTATTTTACTGATGTGTTGGGTCCCAGTCGGTTATTATACCGGGGCCCATTGAAACCTATCAGTAAACAACGTCACTGGTTCTTCAATCACACCATGGCGACATGTATGAATCAAAACAACGTAAACTTAAACTAATCCTACAAGTTACACACACAGAGTGACCTTCCCAAAGACTACACCTGGGAAAAAGTTGAATCGCGAACATGAGTACAGAAAAATATACCTATCGTTAGATGGATTTTTTGCAACATTAACCCTTTTGAATAGCCATTGTTATCATTGAGGTGATTAAAGAGGGTTGAAAGGAGGGTGAAAAAAAAGGGGGGGGGGGTGGGGGTGAAGCATGATCTAATGTTTTTCAGTCATTTCTTCTTTATCTTCGTCAGGAGCGCCGACGCAAAGAAAACAGAACGAGCGTAACTCGCCCCGTCCTGTCCTCGCCTTACAGATTTCATATGCAACAGTGGCCTCGAGCGGCCTAATGTAGTTTTAAAGCATATAACAATGTCCATGGTGGGAAATAAATATAATAATGTCCCTGGTGGGAAGTAAATATAACAATGTCGCTGGTGGGAAATAAATATAATAATGTCCCTGGTGGGAAAAAAATATAATAATGTCCCTAGTGGGAAATAAATATAATAATGTTCCTGGTGTGAAATAAATATAATAATGTCCCTGGTGGGAAATAAATATAATCATGTCCTGGTGGGAAATAAATATAATAATAATGTCCCTGGTGGGAAATAAATATAATAATGTCCCTGGTGGGAAATAAATACAATAATGTCCCTGGTGGGAAATAAATATAATAATGTCCATGGTGGAAAATGAGCATAATACTTAAAAGCTTTAAATATGGGTGCCGCCGTGGTCTAGCTGCTAGACTCTCGCCCTGATCGGAAAGTCGTGGGTTCGGGTCCTAACAGGTACCGGACTTTTTTCCCCTCAAAAAATGACCTTGGCTTCCAGATCGACCCAGCCTAGACTGACTACCAGGTACAGTTATGGGAAGTAAAGGCTGCCAGCGTGATGCTGACCACATCACTCACTAAGTGCAGTTTGGTCTATAAAATGTAAGTCTAGCCCTACATATAAAATATACCTGAAGGGGTGGAAAAGGGTTTTTTAATATGAGCTTTAAAAAATATGAAATGTTTATGAGCAAATACTCGTAAAGAGGTTTTTGAACATAGCTAAAAATGGACCGCTCATCCACATGGCAGAATTACTGGCGCTTGTGGGTATTTTCTTGGGCACTCAAGAGTTATGAGCCGCAAGGTTTTGGCGCCTATGATCCGTGTTCTCTTTCTCTGGTAATATATTTCTGGAAAGAGAGGAAGAGGACGACCGAAGAGAACATGGACGTAGGATGTGGCGGATGATCTTCAGATGGGTGTATCGGACGCAAGACATCTTGTTTGTGATAAAGAAGTTTTCCGGAGGGTTGTTATGGGAGCAGGGTTTTGCAAAGGACACGATACTGACTGACTGTAACTCAAAATGCATCAAATCTGCCTAACTTCTTCTTCTTCTTCTTCTTCTTCTTCTTTTTTTTTTTCTTCTTCTAGTCCATGCTATATGGTGTTGGTAGTCATGTCTAATCACAGCCTTCTGTCTCGTTTTCTTTTAATCAGCTCTGACAGATGATCTTTCATGCCATGTATTTCAGATGTCAGCAATTTCTCGTTCGTTCTTGCTCGACCACTTTTGCCCCTCCTGCTTTCTCTGCGTTTTGATGTACTCCAGTTTTCTCCTTCTTGACACAACCAACGAATGTAGACTGTCTTCTCTGATGTTCTCTTTATGAGTCAGTTTCTTTCTTCTTTTTCTTCATGTTCACCGGCTTTTAATTCTGGAGGAAAGCTCTGATTGTCCGTCCATTTCTGGACTTAACTCTTGTTTCATAACATGAAAGGAAACCTCTAATTAGTCTACTCTTACATGCTTTAGAGAAGGCAGTGTCTATTCTTCCTTCCCCTTCCTAACAATTGGACCTCGCCACCCATAGCATTGTAGTATGTTCCCTACAGGATTGGAGTCCTCAGGATTAACACCACAAAAAGGAGAATCCTGCATTTATTGATCCTGTTCAGCCGTAATGTTATACAGAGGCCACTGACTGTTACGAATTGACCTGAAGTCCACCCACACCCCCTTTTTCCCCTACCTGAGCTGGATCCCCGAACTGACATGCTTCAAATCCCATGTCCACAATGTGCAACAGCTTTCCGTTATAGCAGTGGTTACCAAACTGTGCGCAGCGGCGTCCCGGGGAGCTGCGACCTCTTCACAGGGGGGCCGCGATATTGTA
>CAJHNH020005375.1:20000-22202 GCA_905116865.2 Candidula unifasciata
CTTCAATATTTTCCTTAAGCGTTTGTTTTCAAATGCACTTAACTTGTATTTCCTGTCTTTAGTAGTTCTGCAGCTTTCATTGGCATACGTTAAAACTGAAATAACATTAGAATTGAAAATACTTAACTTGGTTTTGACACTATACCCTTTAAAGTTCTAAGTTTTGTTCAGGCTTTTAAAAGCTTCTTCTTCTTCTTCTTCTTCTTCTTTCTTCTTCTTCTTCTTCTTCTTCTTCTTCTTTTTCTTCTTCTTCTTCTTCTTCTTCTTCTTCTTCTTCTTCTTCTTCTTCTTCTTCTTCTTCTTCTTCTTCTTCTTCTTCTTCTTCTTCTTCTTCTTCTTCTTCTTCTTCTTCTTCTTTTCTTCTTTTTCCAAGCCCTTGAGGTTCATTGCTGCAGATATCACCCTCTTCCATTCATCTCTCTTGTTGGCCTTCTCTTTCCAGTTGGTGACATCAAGTGTTTGCAGATCTTCTTGGATATTATCTCCCCATCGTCTTCTTGGTCTGCCTCATGGTCTATGACCATTCATCTCCCTTGAGTATACAGTTTTGACTTCTCTATCATCTGACATTCTTTTAGTATTCCCCAACCATATTAGTCTATTAGCTCTAATGATGCCAGTGATCAAAGGTGATTATTTAAAGCTGCTGATCCATTGCCAGTGTGTGTCAGAATTTTTTTCTTTGTGTTCTCCTCACTATCAAAATTACTACCTAAATAAGTAAAATAATCTGTTACTTCAATTTCTCTAGTGTTACATCAGTTTGGTCTGTTATTAGTGTTTTTAGCGTATTTATCTTTTCATAACGTATTTGTAGTCAATTTCTATTTTTTGCTAAATCATAATTTCTTTGCCTGTTGTTTTTTGCTTAGCAAAACATTGTCATCAGCATAGGCAAGATTTTCCAACTGTGCGTTCTCCACCCAGTCAATGCCGGTGTTTCCAACACCACATTTTATTTTTGTCATCATTGGTTATGCCAAATAATAGTTTCAACTGCAGAGCAATCACTCAAACCATCACCTGTTCGCATTGCACACTGTGAACCTTTATACATTGTGTTGAAATTTATTTTTGTCATTGTTATACAAAAGAATTCCAAAATTCCTCATAGTGATGTTCTGTGTAAGCTATCAAAAGTCTTCTTGAGGTTGATTAAATTTAAAATAAGGGGTTGTTTTTCAGAAAATATTTCTAAGTCTCAGGGTGAATATTTGAACTAAGCAACTTCTTTCAGGTCAACAACTTCCTTGTTTCTCTGCACTAACCCTTTAATTTTATATATATATATCTATATATATAAATACAAACCTGGCTAACACATGCATGTAAAAGTCGGATTTGTCAGCTGCAAGGCACACATATTGCAGTTCTGATGTAAACAGGCCCAACTCGAGTGCTAGAGGCCCAGGGTTCAAGTCCCGGTGAAGGCTGGGATTTTTTCACATGGATCTCTAATAATTTTGCCCTGTTCTCTGAGTAATAAGACCGAACGCCCGTGTGTATTGTTGCGCACGTAAAAATCCCTTGGCAGTTGGAAATTGAAAAGAGTAGCCAACGGGCTGCCTAAGCAAAATTTGGAGTTCAAAATTTACCTAAAGTATTTCAGGATCCTCGTTGGTGCAACAGTGCTGAGATTCTACCGACTCAGGCTTGAGTTAGAAGAAGAACGGAGCACTTATGGGTTACTACCCTTGTGCCATGTTGTTGATCTGTTGAATAAACTTAAACTTTAACATAAACACTGGCATTCATTTTAATTCATGTTTCTATTGTTTACATGTTTTCAGTTGTTGGAATAGGCTCCTTGTTCTTTCACATGACACTACAGTATAGCATGCAGGTAAGAGAGATGAGATTGTAACTAGTTAGTATCAACTGATGCCCATGCAATAGATGGGAAGTACATTACAGACTATGCAAAATAAAGAAAACTTACAAACATTAGCTTGAAATTTAATATTTGTTAGTGTTACCAATTTATAGCTTAGTGGTGTTAACCATAATGTAGTCTAGTGGTGTTTAGTGACATGTAACTTAGCTATGCCAATAACCTGTTGGGTTAAAAAGGAAAAGAAATAAAACAAAAAGAAAAGGATTGTTAAATTAATCAGATAACCACCAGACCCAGCACAAAACAACTATTTTATTATAGACAGATCATTCTGTGTCTCAGAACGGGACAGAACTTGGTAAGGGTAA
>CAJHNH020005376.1:0-22165 GCA_905116865.2 Candidula unifasciata
TCAGAAATTCATGTAAACCGGTTCACTCCTTAGGCATGAATACAGGGGACTTTTTTCCTAGAGACGCCGAGTTTAGGTTTGAGCGGCATTCTCTCGCCTGATTCCTAAGTGTCAAGACGTGTATACAGTCTATGTAGAAAATTGGCGCATTCAAAGTACCAGTTCTATATTGGAAGATTACCTAAGCTAGGGATGATACCTCCTTAGAGATCAGGCAGACGAATCACAGTCCAGCCAACAACCACCAGCCTATACCATTCTGAACACCAAGCATACCCAAAAGTCCTGCCCATTGTGCCCCTACCTCAACATGGCAAGAGCTTGTTTGTGAGTTCTAGGACTAGTGGACAATTGCAGATACCTATGTCATCAATCCAGAGAACCAGTCTCCAAGAGCTTTGTTGGTCTCTGATGCAGTTCTTGTGCCCTGACCTGTGAGAGAGTCAGCGGGCACCACAATCTCTAAGAGTCTTGTTGGGTTCCTATGCAGTTCCTGTGTCCTCGCTTGTGAGACAGTCAACTTGTACCAAATCAAATCGAGGCATAGCTACCTATTTAGTCAACTAAAGCCGAATCACCATGGACTGAAGGGAGCATTGACCTACGAACTGGGATAAGTGCTCTCTTATTCATTTTCATGCTCTCTTCCCACAGCATCTTGATGAACTCATGTAAAAATCAAGAACTGTATCTGGCTGCTTCAATATCTGGGTTGTGTCAATAATTCCTGAACTCCATTAACTGATCACTCTTGATTATCAATTCATTTATTTTTGTATTTATTTTGTACTTATTACATGCACAAATTTTCATGGCTGACTTGGGTGTCCCTGTTTCACCATTCTAACTGTCCAGGTTTATGTTTGTGTGAATAATAAGTGTAATCTGTGTTAACATGGCTATGCTAGTATACTATCATAACCTGGGGGGCTACCTTTTTATAGTAGTGGGGGTGTCCAGCCAAGTGTGCCTAGGAATATTATATATTTTGTAGTGCCAAAGCTTGAGTTGCCCTACTCCTGAAATAAGTTGAGCGTATATTTGCCACGGGATATCCCTTAGACCAATACGAGCCAAAGACTCAACATAATTATTTCAGAGTGCTGTTGGTTTTTAAGGAGGAATCCTTAAATCAGGCACGTGACAATCATCATCAGGTGCCTTGCCGACTGGCGTGGGCGATCATGCCTCTCCATAATCTACGATCTCCTGCAGCATGAATCAGTTCGTGTGCCGACACACTTCCATGCCATGTAACAAGACTGTCAAGTATCTTCTCTCGTTGTCTTCCTCTATCCCTTTTTCCACAGATCTTTCCAGTGGTCACAACATGTTCTTTTTTCCCTCTTCTTATAACATGGCCGAAAAATGATGACTGTCTCCTTATGATGTCTGTGATAAGTTGTCTTCGGGCTCCCGCCTCTTTCAAAACCTTTTGGTTGCTCTTTTTGGCTGTCCAAGGTATTCTAAGCATTCTTCTGTAAAACCACATCTCTGAGGCCTCTAAAAATTGTTTGGCCTGCCTACCGATTGTCCAGGATTCACATCCATATGTTAAAACTGGATGTATGTAGCAAGCAAGAATTCTTTTTCTAACTCTCAATGACAAGGATATATTGCACAAGATGTTTTTCATTTTATAAAATGCAGTTTTTGCCTGTCCAAGTCTGCTTCTTATTTCAGTTATGCATCTTCAATCTGATGTTATCCATGTACCCAGATACTTAAATTTCTGTACTTGTCCTAAAAAAAAAACATTGACTTTTATTATACATTTAGGAATAGTTGGTTTCTTTGATACCACCATTACTTCTGTCTTCCCATTATTCAAACTGAGGCCCATTCTTCCACTTTTTAACACCACAATGTCTATCATTTCCTGTAATTCTTTCTGACTTGTTGCTATCAACACTGTGTCATCAGCATAACGTAAATTGTTTATATTGTGCCCACCAGCCACAATTCCGGGCATATCAATTAAAGATCTCATTATATATTCACTGTATATTGAAAACAAATCAGGTGACAGTACACATCCTTGTCGTACGCCCCTCTTTATGCTTTGAAATGTACCTAAACAGTTGTTTATTCTTATAGCTGCTGTTTGCTGCCAATACATATTCTTTATTATTCGTAGATCTTTCCCATCAATGTTTAATTTTTCTAACAGTTTGATTACTTTTTCATGCTTCACACAGTCAAATGCTTTTGTATAGTCTATGAAGCATAAGTACAAATCAGTCTTTACTTACAAATCAGTTTTTACTTCTATAGCTCTTTCTGACAATGTCCTTAGGATGTAAATGGCATTGTTTGTACCTTTTCATTCTATAAATCCACATTGTTCATCGCTGATTTCTGGTTTAATTTTGTTTCTTATTCTTCTCATAATTATTCTCAGTAAACTCTTAGTCATGTGACTCATAAGACTTTTTGTGCGATGGTCTTCACATTTTAAAGTGCCTGGTTTCTTTGGCAGAGCTATAAATATGGATTTTAAAAGGTCATTTGGAATAAATTGAACAGCATAAAGAACCTATAGCAAAGCGCTAGCAAATTAGTTAAAGTAAAAGTATTGAGATCATTCATTTTTCCTGTGGCAACTTACGATTGTGAGTCCTGGACTCTCAGTCAGTCACTGCGGAAAAAGATTAGAAATTTTGAATTGAAATATATAGACAAATTCTTAGAATGCCATGAATCAAGAAGAGGAAAAACGTAGACATTCTTCTTCTTCTTCTTCTTCTTCTTCTTCTTCTTCTTGTTCACCGGCTGTGAATTCCGGCGGTAAGTCACGGTTGTTCGTCCAAAATGGACTTTTGGCTTTTACCTTGACCTGAGTTTTGCGTGTACATCCGTTTTACTGGCTTATTTGTTTGCAGTACTCGTTCCCCGCCTCTCCGGCAGATGTACTCCGACTTGTAGACATTCTAAACGAGTTAAACATGGGAAGAACTGGCTCATAAACGGCATCGTATTCCGAAAGTTGTATTTTGGCAACATCAATCGTCATGGTGGCTTGGAAAAGACGGTGATGGAAGGTGCAATTGGTGCAAGGCGAGGTAGGGGTCGACACTGAGATGACATGGAATGCCTAGATCAATACACATGTAGCATCGATGGGGATTCTTATGCCGGCTGCCTTGACTTTTCTGGGATTTGATTCATATTATGGGCGAGGTCAAGACTGCCGACCTTATCACACGCATGCAAACACACGCACCATACACACTTACAGAGACAACAATACCAGCCACCATCTTTCTTGTCACTGAGTTGCCGTGGGTCGCCCGTGTTGTTACAGAAAGCTCTATTGATGTATTGTCATTCTTAATTCTCATTTGATCATTGCACTTAATTACATCACATATTCTTAGGTTCATATTTTCATGACAATTCTGGTCTCTGTTGAATGTTTCTTTTCGTCTTCGTAAATTGATGCGGATGTTAGGGTAGCAGCAAAGGTCTACTTTAAATGAAAACAAAGAAAAACAGATCATTGTGAACACTGTGCCGAAACTAACAAGGGCAGCATCTAGAAAAACAATAACATGAAAACCTACAGATAAAGCACAGCAGAAAGAGCCCACAGACGATAATTGCATCGAATGCAAAACTTGGCAGAGGTAACTGATGGCAGAGAAGGAGTTAAAGAGAAGATTCGTACCTAACATTGTGTAAACTTGTTACTGCGGTCTGAAGGATTTAACGTCTCAAGGATGGGAATCAAACAGATCCAAGCCAGGGAACTTTATTCCACTGCATAGCCATAGTGCGGCAAATATCTCCCCTGTTGACACACAAGCAGATACACCAGAGTACTAAGGAAAATCTTATCAGAACTTTATTTTAGGCCAACACTATGCTATCAGTGTCAAACATGGACACTGACATCCTTCAATAAACGTAAAATTGTGACAACAGAGATTAAATGCCTTAGAGGAGTTGCAGGAGTTTCAAGAAAAGACAGAATACGAAATCAAGAAAACAGACGAATGCTAAAAATAAAGCAAGTCTTACAGGTCATCAAAGAATAACAAATGAAATGGTTTGGATACCTAACAAGAATGCCCTGGTATTATCTGCCACAGCGAGCCACACTAAAACGTTACAACGGGTATAGAGCGAGTGAAAGACCTCGGAAAATATGGAGGGATGGCATTAAGAACATTCTTACAGAAATGAACTTCAGTCTTAATAGTGCTCTTGACACAGCTCATCAACGAATGTTACATCTTCCCCCGACACTTCGATTAGGTACAAGGTGGAAGAGAAGAAGAAGCAGAAGATTCAGGAAAATCACGAAACATTTACAGAGTAACCTGCAGTCTGGTGTTGATGGACTTCGGCTGCAGTATGTACAACACTAACTGCGAATATTATACAGCGTGAGACCATCATTTCTTCCACAACGCGACTCTCTTACCACTGTTTGAAAGTTCTGTTTTTGTTTTTCTATGAACACACAATGTGCAAAAAAATCGTTGAAAGGCACACGCATAAGTAATGTTTTATAACTCTCTTTAGCTCCAGTACAGTTTAATATAATATAGATTCCCTCCCCTTGTTCGCTAGCTGACATTCATCCAACTAGTTTCATAGTTCATCATCGACTGGGTCGCTTATTTGCTGGCTGGTAGACGACTTCGTCGCAAGTTAGGACAATATTTGGGTAAAGTCAACACTACAAGAATTAGTTTCGGAGCTATTCGGTGGCGAGCAATGGTAAGCCCATTTATATGGCTCACATAACCTAGTCACAATTTTAACCGAAAGCTCCATGTTAGGGGATGGTGGTTGAACGTGACGATTTTTTTTTTTTTAGTTTCGCAAAGCAAGCTAAGCAAAAAGTGACGTAGTTGATAATTCAGTGGCTTACAAGCTGGGCAGTCCTGGTTCAGTTCCAAATGAGGAGGAGTGGGACTGACAGTATAACGTTTGAGGCCGACCCAGCCAAGTCGATCCCTGAAGCTTTAGGTAGTTGTGATTTACCCTAACAGATCAACTCAATTAAGTCAATTATATGTTATTTACATGACTTTGCAAAACTAACCATTGCATCTGTTGGCTGCAGCTGCATGAGAGGTAAAGAACCAACAGTCTGCATACATATAAGTCAGATCAGTAAAACGGATGTGCACGCGACACTGGTTCTGAAAAGAGTATAAAGCTCAGAGGTGGATGAACAACTAGAACTTTCTGCCAGATTTTACAGCCGGTCAGCGCTAAGAAGAAGAAGAAGAAGAAAAAGAAGATTTGTTGGCTGTTGTGGTTTTTTTCTAGGCTAATTTTCGTTGAGTAGGTTGCCGGTGCTGACTAAACGCTCGGCTCTTGATACCACTGTTAAACCAACGCGAGGCGGTCTACTGTCAAATTGCCTGCAGTTGTAATTAAACCCGGCAAACCGGCATTACGAAGGGCGTTCGCAACGCCCAAGCCACATACACCGACCAACCCGGTTAACAAGATAACTCTAAGCTCCAAGGCTGTCAAATTTCAGAAACGCTATAGCCTAATTTTGTGAGTCGTGGACTGTCTTCGGTCATTTGGGAGGAAATGTTTTAGTTGAAATGATATAGAAAGATTCTCTGAACACTTTAGGCCAAGAAGAAAAGAAATACTGCTACTGTAAAAGATCTGAACATCATGGAAGACTGGCAGATAAACATTTTTCTGTCTCGCAAATGGAAATATTTTGGCCATATTAAGTGCCACGGTGGATTGGGAAGAATAACAGCAGAAGATATGGTACCGGGAAGTAAGGTAGGGGTCGTCAAACACCGAAGATGGGCTCAGAATATAAGTGACATTTTGGGTAGAAAAGTGCACGATGCGGGAGAGCTGGCAAGAGTCAGAGTTTCGTTAAGGCAGACTTTGAAATGAGCAGCCTTCTGCAAAAGACCTCTTGCGTGACGACAGCGTAATTGTGGAACCGCAGTGATTAACCGTGATCGTCCGTACGAAAAATGACAAACTTGACAATTTTGCTGAGTAAATCCTTAATGAGTTGAGTTGAGTTAGGTCAAGAATTGACATCACAGCCCCTGGAGCATTCCCATGCATGCTTCGTCCTTATCTTCAGCAGCCAGTGCAGATTTCCAATACTGATGGTAACGTTCACAATCTGGTTATAGGTCCGTCTTGCCTTTCCTCTGAGTGTAGTTAGCCGGCCAGACCCTCTGGTTACACCCAGGTGCCTCATTCTCTCCAGGCCATATTAGTCTTCTTTCGCTACTGATTTCGTTGCTTGTTCCCAAAGGGCCTTGACCACATCTGCCTTGTCATGTATCAATTCACCACCCAATGGTGCAGATCCAGCCAATCTGTCTGCCTGTTCATTACCTGCCACTCTGGCATATCCTGGAGAAAAGATCCAAAGTATGCTCACTACCCGTGACCTTTCCAGTGAAGCTTGCTGCCCTCAATGTTACACCGCAAGCGCCTAGTTCAACGTCCGTGATGCTTCAGTTGGCCGGTCTGGCGGCCAGTATCTACTAAAGCTAGTTGAGTCGTCTGGCCACAGATTTGACATCTTGGCCAAGGATGTAATAGTGTTAACTGTTTCGTTGAGTCCTGATGTGTCGGTCTAGGTTTATTGACTCTCTCAACACGTGGAATTGACTAGTGTTTGTTGCTGAAATATTCGCTTCCTTAAACCTTCTCGCTTTCATTCAGATGTACATCAACCTAATCTTTTTTTAATTATTTTTTTTTTTTTTTTTTTTGAAAATTTTAATTTTTTTTATTTTCAACTGTTCATTTTTGGGTTTAAAGAAAAATAGCTGTATTTTCAGCCCGCAATTACACCTTTTGTCTGTGGCGTATGCGTCGCCTACGCGCTTTGTAATGCTGGCTAGCAGGGTTCGTTCCCAGAAGCGGACGATCTTTCTTGTGTTGGTTTCAACAGTGGTACCGAGAGCTGACCGTGCTGTCAGTAAAATAGCCTAGAAAAACCACGACAGAAAAAAAAAATGCTGCAGCTGGTTCTGCAACGTCCTGTAAAGGATACGCAAGTAACTTTTATTTACACCTTTTAGAGTGTTGTTCAACATGAAGCTCTTAAGTATCAGGTTAGTGCCCTTAAACTCCTATGTGGGTTCCGGGGAACCATTTGGGCGGTGGAGGGGGGGGGGGAGGCGCTGCCGCTAACAAGCATGTCGTAAAAGGAAACTATATGTTTTTCTTTTTTAGTTAGACTATATGAATCTGAAAGGCATACAACCAACAGTCTGCATTTGAAATAGCGGGATCTGTAAAACAGATATGCACGCAAACTCGTTGTTATCGAAAAAGACTTAAGTTCCAGTGTGAAGTGAAACAACAAACAGAACCTTCCGCTGTAATTTACAGCCGGTGAACGCTATGGAGAAGAAGAAAAAAAAGAAGAAAGAGGAGGAGAAGAAGAATAAGAAGAAGAAGAAGAAGAAGAAGAAGAAGAAGAAGAAGAAGAAGAAGAAGAAGAAGAAGAAGAAGAAGAAGAAGAAGAAGAAGAAGAAGAAGAAGAAGAAGACTAAAAAGAAGAAGAAGAAAAAGATGAAGAAGTAGTAGAAGAAGAATAAGAAGAAGAAGAAGAAGAAGAAGAAGAAGAAGAAGAAGAAGAAGAAGAAGAATAAAAAGAAGAAGAAGAAAAAGAGGAAGAGGAAGAAGTAGTAGAATAATAATAATAATAATAATAATAATAATAATAATAATAATAATAATAACAATAATAATAATAATAATAATAAATAAGAAGAAGAAGAAGAAGAAGAAGAAGAAGAAGAAAAAGAAGTTGTTACAGGTTTTTGAAAGTAGCTTCACATTCACGAAATGCCGAGAGTAGATTGCAAGCGACATGGTAGCAAATAATTTTGAATTGGTTTTGAAAAAAACATGAACATTTAGAACATCCACTCCAAACTTGTTTAAACGACCACTGCCTTCTTTAAAGAAAAAAAAAAAAAAAAATCACCTAGCGCACCTTTTCCTTGGTAAAAATATCGTCATCGTCCTATCATCATGTGCCATACCGACAGACATAAATATTCATGGTTCGTCAGCATAATCACGGATCAAGTCAGCGCTCCTGTATCACCCAATGTATTTGGCCAAGTCATCAACGTATCTGTCTCCTAGCTTCCCATCTGCCCTCTTTCTAACAGACGTGCCCGTTGTTACCAAGTAAACAAGACCCGTACCCACACCTTCAGGCGTATTGGGAATTTAGGGTTAGATTTCTGTTTTAAAGATTAACTGGCACTCGATGGATGATGTTGTCCACATCATACCGATAGCCTTCATTTCCCATAACTTTTCCTGGCACCCATCTCAGGCTACGTTTTCGAGTATTTTTTCTTCATTGAAATATACCTTCTGCAATCGAATAAACAGAAAACCGCCCGGGAACGTTAACCCAGCCATCACATGCCTTCAGCTGTCAGATGTGTCGGCCGAAATGCGCAAATATCGCAGCCATGCTGCAAACGGGCACAACGTAATGACGTCTTCGGTTTAACGCAAAAGAAGATGTAGAAAAACGCAGTGACTTTTTTAAATTATCAATCAGGGTCATCTTGGTAAAGATTCACAGCATTCTTAGTGTTCTTAAATTCCATGGCGTTGCTAGTCATGTCTGTCCACAACCTTCGGTGTCGTGTACTTTCAGTCAACTCTGGCACAGATGATCCTTCATGCCACGATGTCAAACTGCCTAGCACCTTTTCTTTCAGTCTCCCTCTGCCTGTCCTCCCCATTCATACCATGCAGCCGGAAGAAATGTTTTTTGCAATTCCTTCTTTCTTCTGCTGGCGAAGGCGCTGTAACGCTTGCATTGTCAACTCAGTCTTCTGATCGGCTAGACGTTCCGTTTCCACGGTGGCGTTTGAGTTCTGAGGTAAAATTTACTTAAATTGCGTTCGGATTTTAAGTTGTTTAATTTTGAGGCGTTCAAATTCCGAGGTCTCCTTCTGTATTGTATATCTCAATCATTACGAGATGTGTTCTTTTACCTGAAGTGTTTTGTCAAAGCATACTACTAAAATCTGGCCTCTACACTTGTAATTTTCCGCTTAAATGTGTATTATCTTTAAGAGGTTTTTTAAAATGCCTTTTAGACACCTACTGAAGAACCGCATGGTACTGAACGAGCCGCGTTAGCGCAGTCGATAGGAGGCTGGTTTTCAAATCCAGCTGCGACTCGCTGCAGCCACGGTCGGTGTTCGAAACCGGGCGGTTCCCGGGGTTCACCCAGCCTCTAGGAAATGGGTACCAGAGTTGACAATCGGGGTGAATGAAAGAACGTAGTTACGTGCGGACGGCGACACAGGCAGACAGTTTCTTTTCAACTGTCCGTGCTGGTGGCAGAGCACTTATAGCTTATAACCGTGTGCAATGACACTGGTTCACATCTCCCAACTTTACCTTTTACCTTTACTGAACGAGTTACGCCGTTTTCACACAGACTGGAAAAACTGCAGCAGGTGACGGAGACGGTTCTGGATGCAATGTAGTAAAACAGTCTGCAGGACTGGGCTCTGTGCAACAAAGCTGTCATTTGATTTCATTGCGTCCGTTGCCGACTTGGTCATCGATTCGAGTTTTACCGGTGTTCGTGAAAACGGCCTTAAGAGTGACCTTGGCTTTTGAAAGCTCTGAAATAGCAGTGCTGCTTTAGATTCCATACTGCCTTATAAGGTGATTTGTTTTTCTATTTCTGAGGATACCATAGTGGCCTGGAATCCAATGCTGGGTTATTCTATTATTGTGGTCGACATTCTGCTAGTTTTTTTACATTTACTATTTTTGTGATTTTGTGGATGCTGTTCTAGTTGCAGCATAGTATGGCTTGGAGGGCAAATTTAGAGCTTGTGTTCTGTCTTACTATTTACTTTTGAGTGTATCCCGGTGTTGCCATTAGGGTGTGTCATATAGATTTACTCGCTTCCTTCTTCTTGGCTTCGTTAACAAAACTATCGGTTTGCAGAAATGTTGAATTAGGGATCGACATCATAGCACTAGGAACACTCTTATAATCTCTCCGTTCCCATCTTCAGCAGCAAGCGAAGAGTTCCGATTCCGATGGCACCAGTAACTGTCTGACTGTATATCCGTCTCACCCTTTCCCTGAGTGTTAAGCGTCTGCCAGATCGCCTGGTAACTCCTAGCAGCGCCATTCTCCTCAGACCGTAATGATCTATCTGTGCCTCCGCACTGTTCACTCGCTCCCAAAGGGCACTCGCAATATTTAGTTTGTCATACATGTATTCAACACCAAGTGGTGCAGAGCTGGCCAGTCTATCTGCCTGCTCATTTCCCAACACACGGGCGTGACGTGGGAAAATATCAAAAGGACACTAACTACCCGGGACCTTTGATTTGATGCTTATCGGTCTGCACGGAGCATGCCTGTCTCCAACTTTATATTGGTTAGCACACGTGTCTGTCCAAATACTGAAAGCATACTTATTCCTGAGTTTATACGAGGGACTTCAAAGGAAAACCTCGGAAGTGTTCTAGAAAATTCAGTGTCATTGTCCTGTAACCCTGTCAGCATGCTTGCTACTGATGTCAAGAGTGTTAAGCACTTGCCATCACGGTCCAGACGCTCACGGTGACGTCATAACGACAGTTTAATGATGGTCGCCACATTTTTAAAATACACCAGTTGTAATTTCTATCACACTTATAATGTTTTTATTTTAACTAGCTGTAAAAATGTATATGCGATACTGCACTTTATTATTATTGGTGGTAGTGACCTCTGCAAGTATTAGAGAGTTTTGGGAAATCCCATTCTGGTCTCAAGACTCAGTGAAGGGAAAATCCCAACTGCACCTCCACGCAGTAGAGGATGGTGAACACACTGCGGTGTGGCCAACGCAGCTATGGGGACTGAGTATCCGCCGGGATAAGTGGACACCTCTGGGGTGCCCTTTGCTGTTAGCAGGAGCATCACAGAGCGGGGCACTTACTTGCCCTAGTAATCGAAAAGGTTGCTGAAGGCAACATACAGACGTGAGTCGTGGACTATCTCCCAGGAAAGAGAATAGGGGCTTTTAAGCTGAAATCCTATAGAAAGATTCTCAGAATATTTTGGACGAAAAAGAGGAGAAATACTGACATCCTGATCTGAACATCAAGGAAGATTGGCTAATAAACAGCATCCTGTCTCGGAAGCTGAAATATTTTGGTCATATCAAGGCCACAATGCATTGGAAAAAATAGAACATAAGGCATGGTACCAGGACGGAGAGGCAGGGGCCAACCAACACGAAGATGGGCACAGGATAAAAGTGACTCCTTGAGTATGGAAGTGCATGAGGCGAGAGAGCTGGCAAGAGACCGAGTTTCTTTCAGGCAGACCGTGATGAGTGCGACATTTTGCAAAGGACCCGCTTCCTGATGATGAGTGGTGGTGGTGGTGGTAGTAGTAATAGTAGTAGAAGTAGTAAGCACTTAAACAAGGCTTTACCCGTTTTAATATTGTTTCTTCTGCCTTCTAACTTCCCAGTGGAACATGGGCTCTCAACCAGCTCACGAAAGTCCGTTCTATCCTTCGCTATCCCACTTCGCTATCCCACTTCGCTCTCCCACTTCGCTATCCCACTTCGCCAGCCCACTTCGCCAGCCCACTTCGCCAGCCCACTTCGCCAGCCCACTTCGCTATCCCACTTCGCTATCCCACTTTGCTATCCCACTTCGCTATCCCACTTCGCTATCCCACTTCGCTATCCCACTTCGCTATCCCACTTCGCCAGCCCACTTCGCCAGCCCACTTCGCCAGCCCACTTCGCCAGCCCACTTCGCTATCCCACTTTGCTATCCCACTTCGCTATCCCACTTCGCGATCCCACTTCACTATCCCACTTCGCTATCCCACTTCGCTATCCCACTTCACTATCCCACTTCGCTATCCCACTTCGCGATCCCACTTCGCTATCCCACTTCGCTATCCCACTTCGCTATCCCACTTCGCTATCCCAGTTCGCTATCCCACTTTGCGATCACACTTTGCGATCACACTTCGCTATCCCACTTCGCTATCCCACTTCGCTATCCCACTTCGCTATCCCACTTCGCTATCCCACTTCGCTATCCCACTTCGCTATCCCACTTCGCGATCACACTTCGCTATCCCACTTCGCTATCCCACTTTGCTATCCCACTTCGCTATCCCACTTCGCGATCACACTTTCAAGGTTTTCATTCTAAGCCTCGTGTAAATTTACCTGCACATTAGGCAGATCACTATTATTGTTAGTACGTACTTAAACAAGGACTAACTCTGTGAACTACCTCCCTATAACAAAAATGTGTGATGTGGCTGAGGCACCCACATAGTTTCCTTGTGTCACGTCCCTCAGGCTTTCACCGACGTCTCTGCTACAGAAGCAGTCAGAAAGAGGGATTATGGAATATACATTAAACCCCCTAGCAGTAGAGCAGAAACTCTTTCTACCAGCAGGTGACATCTGCACTAACTTCAGAGCAGAGGCAATTGCCCTCCTCTCTGCAGTCCAACATCTCATCACTCAAGAACACAGACGGCACCAAATTGTTATACTTAGTGACTCATTGTCTGTTCTCCAAGCACTATCCAGCAAAAAACAAGACAAAATAATCGCTGATCTAAGGACCAACATTGGCTTACTCTCCAAGGAAGCAGAACTGGTCTTGCAGTGGATACCAGCCCACTGTGGTATTCAAGGAAATGAGAGAGCAGATGAGTTGGCAAAAGCTGGGAGTAATCTTCCACAACCTCATCCACCACACAGCTACAAGGAAACCAAAACAGCACTAAAGCAGTCTTTCAAGCTGGAGTGGAGAAGGCAAAATGGAGATTACAGACCAGAGAGTGACAGCATAAACAAACTCAACAGGAAAGAACAAACAACAATTTTTAGACTTCGGACTGGACACTGTGGTCTTCGAGCAAACCTGTACAAGATAGGCATACAAGAATCTGCTGCCTGTGACTGTAGAGCAGAAAGACAGAAACCTGGGCACATACTACAGTACTGCCCTTACCTCTCCCAGCAAAGACTGTAGATCTGGCCCAAGGGAGCCACATTGAAAGAGAAGCTATGGGGGACCGGTGGCTACCTTAAACGCACAATCCTATTTGTGACCCAGACGGGACTCAATGCTTAGCATGACTGATGTCGAACGCAGAAGAAGAAGTGTCACGTCCCTACATCACAACTCTTACATTCTGATTTGAACTTTAAACACTTTATTTCCGTATTCAACTGTAACCAAACATCCACCATATCGTTTAACCTAAATAAAATATAATTCTATTACCTGAACAAAGCCAGAAAGTTCGAAGTTTATTTACCTTCTTATTTTCCAGACAATTTCATCTGTTGTTTAAAAAAAAAATTGGCTGCTATTTAGCGTCCATTTTAGCTAAGACGCAGCCTGACAGGAAGAGTTGTTTCCCTTGTCACGAAAGGGAATTTATTTTTCTCGCCAGGGACAACCATTTCCGGTGGCGGCCATTTAAGAGCCCGGCCTGAAATGGAATTCACTTCTGATTCTATTTCCAGGAGACGCTGTTATTAGAAATAAAATTAAGTGGGGATTTTTTTGTCTGTCCTTTGTTATTAAACTAGCCAGTTTTTTCTCTCGCTCTCATTTTTGTGCTTTTTAATTCCTGGTAGATATTTATTTTAACGCTTAGGTTTGTTGTTTCTATCTATCTGCTGCCCTTTCTGCCTTGTCCATAAAGTGTTGCTCACCTCTGGCTTCAGTTCCTATAGTGTGCTCCCCGCCTTCTCTCTCTCTTTCTCTCTCTCTCTCTCTCTCTCTCTCTCTCTCTCTCTCTCTCTCTCTCTCTCTATATATATATATATATATATATATATATATATATATATATATATATATATATATATATAAAACACTGCTGCGTGAAAGATGATAATTTGGAGCGCCAAATATAAGACCGACCTGCCTGTAAGTGCCGCCCTAATGGGATACATGCAATTTTTTTTTAAAGCCTGGCCCCACCCCCACATCGTTCACGAACTCATAAAGGGCCTTGACTAAATCTGCATTGTCATTCCCTTGACCGTGGAGATAGCCGCTGCTTCTAGAGCACTCCCTTGGACAGCAGAGCAAACTGCAACACGCGCAGTAATGTTATCCTACTCCATGAACGTGCTTCAGAAGACAGCAACAGGCGGTATGCGCACTGAATGGATAGAAAGCACTGGAAATCGCACTTAACCTCCTTCACCTGGATCGACACACCTGGTCATACTGGTGTAAAAGATAATAAGACTGGGAAGGAATGCACCAACGCATGTGGCAAGAAGCATGGGCAGAGCGGATATAATCAGTGCTATATACGACTGAGCTAGTGAATCATGACTTATCTCTGACACTAACACGATTGCTTGACATGGGAGTAAAGCATGGGCAAGCACGTCTATGCCGCCTTTGAACCCGAGATAGGAGACATTATAACCAACCTCTTATGTGAACAATTAGTAGAAGTACCCAGGAGGGGCTGCTGCATCGGAGGACAGAGCACACATAGGGATGCCCAGTGTTGAGTGACATCGTTTGTGATAACGTAACATAACATAACATGTTGTGCACTACATTTTATTATCTACAAAGGAACACAAAAGTTGAAAGTTAGTTGCGTATCCTTTACAGAACGTTGCAGAACCAATCTCAGCATGATTTTTTTTTTTGTTTTTTTTTTGGCTGTTGCGGTTTTTCTAGACAAGTTTTTCGTTCAGTAGTTTATCATTGCGACTACACGGTCGGCTCTCGATCTCACTCTCACTCTCGAAACCAACGCAAGACGGTTTGCTACCAAATCGCCTGCAGCTAGGATCGAACCTGGCAGCCCGGCATCACGAAGCTCGTCCACAACTCCTAAGCCACAGACGCCGACACAAAGAACGCCGCTTAAAATGAATTTCTGTAGGAACGTCCAGTTTTTTTGTCACGGCTCGCGGATTAGATACAGACAATTATGGTGTCTTTCGAACAGAAGCATACGAGTCGCACACTGGAAAAAATTGGGGCCTCAGCAGGAACTGTTCCCAAAGATAACAGTGGATGCTCAATATCCACCGCATATCTCTGAAGACAGCCCTTTGTTTTACTTAGCAACCAAGGACCAGATGATAAGAATACCCTGGACAGATCAAAAGAGTAATGGGAAAGTCTGGAAAGAAACTGACGCATAAAGAGAACTGATTGTCCACTCTTTAATTCCATAGTCGTGGATTTCAAGCTGTACGATAGACATGGCCAATAAGACACCTTTTTTTGGGGGTGCCTAGTTGACCATGTATCTTAGTGCACTTGTATTCATTGCGAGGCGCAGACGCCTCTGGAGGTGACAGGTTCAATTCCCGGCACGATAACTATAGCTTTCGATTTTTATGTTGTCTAGCGTGTTCTTCTATCTTTCTACTTCTTTCTATGAGTGCCGTTCACAATACTTTCTGTTACTTGATTAATACATCGTAAAGAGACAGTTTACATTTTTTGGCCATGTGATGAGAAGGGGAAAACTGGAGTACATCGTGACGGTAGGAAAGTTGGATGGAAGGAGAGGTAGAGGGGGACCGAGAGAACAGATGCTGGACAGTTTGACATCATGGCATGGAAGATCAAATGTGGCTATGTTGACTGAAAGTACACGAGACACAATGTTCTGGTTAGACATGACTATCAACCCCACACGGCATAGACAAGAAGAAGAAGAAGAAGAAGAAGAAGAAGAAGAAGAACCAAGAAACGTACAATAAATTACCTTCTAGATAGTTAGTTATTTAGTAAGTCCACATTTTATCCTTATTGCACATAGGACAGTTCCATAAGCGATCGGATACCATCTTCGGTACATTACTCAGAGTGTGGCGACTGATTAACAACTGTTCTCTGTTGGTTTACTATTCTTCGTTGACTGCCTGTATAGTATTATGTTTGGCGACACCTCTTTTGACCTGAAGTGCTTGCAGTCTTCTCTGTGTTGCCAACACACCATCGTCTCCTGATTCTTCTAGAGCAGTGTGTCCCAAACTTGTTTTAGTCGCGGCACCTTTTTTTTCAATTACAATGTTTCCACGGCGCCCTAACCTAAGTAAAAGTATGACTTCGTATGTGAGAGATAAACAAAGATTAAACTCGTGTATCTTTGAATATTTCGCGGCGCCCTCGTGAAGAGATCGCGGCTTCCCAGGGCACCGCAGCGCACAGTATGGGAATCACTATTCAAGAGAATGAGTCAGGTACTTTTCCACGCTTTACGACGTACTGGGTGTATAGTGTTAGACCTATGTTTTACAAACCAATCGAGACAACGAGTCAAATGGTCAGCATCACGCCGACCGCCTTTACTTTCCAGGACCTAGCTTTGTAGCCATTTCAGGCTGGGTCGACCTGTGTGCTAAAAAATGTTTGGGGGTGGGGGGAGGGAACAGTCCGCCTCCGGAACTCATAACCTTCGGACCCGCAAGCGAGCCGCTACATGGTGATGGCTTCCAACAACCCAAGACAAGCAATAATAAACTACTCGGCTGCCTTATTCTCATGAACTGACGCCGTGCTCTCATGGGGCTCTGATAAATGTTGCCAGGAAATTGCTGGCAATCTTGCCAGATGTATTTTCCCAATTGGTATATCAAAGCTTCATCGGGGAGCTTTCTTCACTCGGTCAATCAACGAATCAGTCTATGAAGTGCCCGTGTCTGCATTTCTATATTTCACAGTTAGCTGGAAATAAATTTGTAAGGAAAAAAGGGGGGGGGGGGGGGGGAGAGAAAAAGCAAGAGAAGAGCAAGAAAGAAAAAGAGAAATAGACAGGGACAATGGCAGAGCCGGATTTATACTTTATGAGGCCCTGAGCTTCTATAAAGCCGCGAGGCCCTACCTTGTTTTAAAAATAACACTACCGAATCTTCGAAAATTTTAAATCACATAGTCGTTTAATTATATGGATAATAAACATATCCTGTACTGTCGTTTTTGTTTTAATTTGAAGAAATAACGAAGAATTAGTTTGCCGAATCACATACATTATATTATCTAATCCTTGAAAATGCTCTAAGTTAGAACTTAAAACAGTTATTATTATTGTTATTATTATTATTATTATTTATTTTATTTCTCAAGTGATCAATCAGCAAGTCCTTTACAGAACGTCGCTCTCTTTATGGCAGAAAGTATCCCTTTCTCTAGCCAACTCTCCAGCCCCATGTGCTTTCAGTGCCAATGTATCTTCAATGTCCTGTATCCATCTTCGCGGTGGTCGACCCCTGCCTCGCCTTCCACAAACTGTACCCTCCATCACCGTCTTTTCCAAGCCACCATGACGCTTCTCAAGTGATAGATCACTGATTATGATGTTGAAAGATATTACTCATTAGACAAAGGAACTTGTTTAACTTCTGCAGGTTGTGGGGCTCTACGATGTAGCTTATATGGCTTATAGCTGAATACGGCACTGGGCGAGGGTCAGAGGTTAAGAGGAAAACAACACGCGGGAATAAGAAGAAGAAGAAGAAGAAGAAGAAGAAGAAGAAGAAGAAGAAGAAGAAGAAGAAGAATCATGACACGTGAGTCTCTATAGTGTCTGTTGTTTGTCTGTCTCTTCCTATCTGCCAGGCCTGTAAACCCAACCGAACGTTCGTCCGTTTGTCTGTCTGCCTGTGCCTAATGGAGTGAAACATCACGGAATGCTACCAGCCATCATTAGGGAAGGGATTGCATTATGTCATACCGCTACTTCCGCCTTTACAGGTGACCTGACACTGAATAGTTCATCAGCTGCGAGATCGAGAGAATCCACAGGTCAGCCAATTGTATTATCTCTTCCCCCCGCCCCCCCCTCCCCCCCCCCGCACTCTGTCTACACTTGCAGCGGTTTTCATACTGTTTCTGTCCACCTTTCGTCTCTTCTACTTCTATGCGGAGTCCGCGAGCTCGATTTTTAGGGGGTGGGATGGGAGAGAGACCCACGTTTCCCTTAACAAATATGTCTTAAAAGACATAAATGAAGGGTTTGTCTAAATCGGAATGTACTGAGCCGAAATTACAGACGGTCAGCTAAGCGACACAGCCATAAAACAAACACGGGACCTTCAGAGCACGAAGCAAATAGCATAGCCACTGAGCCCACTGTCACGATACGATCTCAGTGATTCCAGAAGTTAGTACTTGTAATAAGTTCTTCTGGTTATTGAGAGACAAGAGACTATGCCCTTAAACCAAATGTTACTTTAAACCGTATCGATTTAAATGTTTCCAGTCCCTAGTCCAGACAAAGCGACTGAACCTTGGGTAATATTACCTAAAACTTTACACTGTAGCTAGGAATTCTATTCTCATGCCAGTGTCAGAATGTTATCTCCTGACCACAGACTGTAGAGGCCAGCGAACGGGGAACTTAGCAACACACCTGAGCTGGACCGTAGGTCATAAAAGATTACCTAACACGAATTGAGCGGACTGTAGACATAGAGGCGACGAGAAGTTTAAAGTTTAACACGTCAGTGTAATTCTGGGGAGAACAGGTGTTTGGCAATTAGGAATGTTTTATCTTGGTCAAGGTCGTACTGTAGGCCGTTCACTGTGAGTGACAGGTCACTGGTTAGCCAATTTGATTTGATAGGTACTCCAGAGGCGGAGCTTAAGCCATCATCTTGAGGGTTGGGTAAAAACTAAGGAAAGGGAGGAGTTTAATTTGGACAATAGATTGATACTTATACTTCGAGCCTGTGGAATTCCCGTCATTAATCGCAGCCTGCCGGCAAACAAACATAGGTCGATGTAAAGGTATATTTTACTGTCGTACTCTGGTTTGGCGATAGATGGAAAAGTTCCCAGCGCCCATGTGACGATCAGTCCATGAAGTAGACTACATTGTGTTAGACTCGGCCAGCTGAGAACGAGGTGGAGAACGAGGTGGAGAACGATGTGGAGAACGAGGTGGGGATGAAGTGGAGAATAAGCTGAAACAGGCAGACAACAGGCAAGGAAGAGTTGGACAAGCTTGACAGTTCCTCACGGCTGTCAGAGGCTTATAAGTTGAGTTAACCCCTTTATGTTAACCTATTATCATCATTATCATACCACTCTAAACCCCGAGCTGTTTGTCTCGCTGAAGCGTATCACTTTCATTAACCAGTCACTGTTTGTGTAAATCAACAAACTGGGAATTTCATTGTAGTAAATAAAGCTGTATGTCAAGTTTTAAACTACATCGTTTGTTAAATTCCAAGTGTATTCAGTCTTACCTGTTTAATTAAACTGTTAGGATAGAATAACATTTGGTGGGGGCTCAATTAATAGTATAATAATTCTTTAATTATTCATAATAACACCGGGAGAAGGTAGTTGACGAAAGAATCACTTGCCCTGTCTAATAATTCATTTAGTATGATAGACATCTAAAATTCCTTGCTTTCTCTTGTGGGTACCAAGTTCAGCTAATGTTAAAGTACTTAACGAGCCAATATGGTTGTTTTCTTGGGTATCCAGGACTTTGTCTGAGAGCAACATAGCTCAGATTTTAGTTCATTAATCTGGTGGAGGGAATGTGTTGAGAGGGACATCCCTACTCAACAACATAAACATTTAAACCACGCGTCACGTCACACCCACTGGTTAAGAGCTAAACGTTAAAAGTTAATTGTTAGAAGTTAATTATCAGTGCTTAAGAGTTAACAGTTAATTAGTGTGAAAACCTAGAGTCAAGAATTGTCAGTATAAACTTGAAATTTAACAAATTATTATCAACTGTTTTTATAGTTAGCAGACTGAGATTAACCGTTTTATAGTTAGCAGACTGAGATTTACCGTTTTATAGTTAGCAGACTGAGATTAACCGTTTTATAGTTAACAGATTGAGATTAACCGTTTTATAGTTAGCAGACTGAGATTAACCGTTTTATAGTTAGCAGACTGAGATTAACCGTTTTATAGTTAGCAGACTGAGATTAACCGTTTTATAGTTAACAGATTGAGATTAACTGTTTTATAGTTAGGAGACTGAGATTAACCGTTTTATAGTTAGCAGACTGAGATTAACTGTTTTATAGTTAGCAGAGTGAGATTAACCGTTTTATAGTTAACAGATTGAGATTGACTGTTTTATAGTTAACAGATTGAGATTAACGGTTTCGTTGTTAACAGATTGAGATTAACTGTTTTATAGTTAACAGATTGAGATTAACTGTTTTATAGTTAGCAGACTGAGATTAAACGTTTTATAGTCAACAGATTGAGATTAACTGTTTCGTAGTTAACTTATTGAGATTAACTTTTGTATAGTTAACAGAGAACGAGTTGAGATCTAATGAATAATAGTTATACATTAGGAAATAATACTGATAACTGATCTAAAAATCGAGAACAAGGCATATTGGCCACAAGAATTAATATTGAAGTATAAAGGGTTAATATTTGATTATAAGGAGATCACGGTAAAGAGTTAAGAGGCAAGATCAACAATGCGTTAGAAACTCACATACGAATGCATGTTAATGACAAATAACGAACACGGATGGACCAGAGAACAACCCAAAATGAAGCCATAAAGAGATGGATTGCCCGATAAGCTGTGGGCATTCACCGCTACTACAAATCCGCATTTGCGCTCTATTATAGCCAATGTCCAAAGTGGCAACTGCACTTTGCAGGGATCGATTTGGATACTTTGATGGCTTTAGCTCCACTTAATGTTATCAATGCGGAGACAACACGCGATGAATGACAAAATCTTTTTCAGAATTAATGAATTGCTTTTGTCTCCTCGTTCACTCCTTCTTCCGGTTCTTAGGTCGAGTGAGCTGCGTGGTCTCGAGGCGAGGTGTCCGCCTTGAGTGCTAGATGTACCGGGTTCAATCCCCGGTAAGTGCTGGGATTTTTCACCTGGATTTGGACTTCTAGTAATTCCCCCTAGTCTCTGGATAGTAAGATCGGACGCCCGTGTGCGTTGTTGCTCAGGTAAAAAAAAATATCCCCTGGCAGTTGGAAATCTAAAACAGCGCTGTCAAGGCAAAATTTGAGGTTAAAAATCTACCCAAAGTATTTCAGGATCCTCGCCGGTGCTACAGAGCTTGTGCACCGTGCTAAGCTTCTTCGGACTAAGACTTTAGTTAGAGGAAGAACGGAGCACTTATGGGTGATTTCCATGTGCCATGATGTTGAAACCCCAAACCTCAAATCCGTTTTTATGCCACTAATCAGATCAAATGTTGTGACCTCTTCCCAGGTAAAGTTGGTATAATGCCACCACTGCTATCTTTGGACATAGATGTACGTGGGATCACGCAGCTCTCTAGTCAGGAACCAATCGGCCCACGTACACAGTTTCGGAACAAATTTTCACACGACCCGCGAAAAATGTCTTGCCGCACGAACGCGCAGACATACTTCTGACGTCATGTTTTCGGCTCGCAAACAGCATTCACTGCACTCAGGTGAATATTAGTTGTCTTTAAGCTGTTTTTAATAACATATTTTGTTCTTGTTGTTGTTGTTTTTTTTTTCTTTTTTGCATTAACCCTCATTATGGCTCCAAAAAATTCAAATGTCTAGGTAGAATATTTACGGAGGATGACAGACTTGATAGAGAGATAGAAGCCAGAGTACAGAAGGCAAATGCTGTCACTGACTAGTTAGCCCCATTGCTTAGACACTCAGATGTCTCCATTCCAGCAAAATAGTCAAATAATAATAACATCTTTATGCCTACTTTATGTTATGGACAATGAACAGGGCAGTAGAGCATAAACAAACTACCTGTGAAATGTGCTGTCTCCACAAGGTCACCAACAACACAAGAGGAAACAGGGTTACGAATACCAACGTCAGAGAGAAAGACAAAGTCAGGATTATTTTGCGAGACAAAGAATGAAATTGTTCGACCATTTAGTGAGAATGCGACTATGCCAACTGCACATGAGACTTTTTTGTTTAACAACAGAACATATGGGTAGAAGGTGGGGAGAAGACTAAGAAAGAAAAGGCGTTAGACGGACTAAGTGTTGAAGATGAATCGCGTCCAACAATACTTGTCGATTGATATTAACACGTGAAAACTTTGGCTATCTGCACGATATCCGATATACGCTCCATGAACATGTTTATTACCTCTTCGATGTTGCCAAAAGCGTTTTCTAGATTCATTTACAGTTTTTTGCAAGTCTGTGCAGAA
>CAJHNH020005377.1:2500-7500 GCA_905116865.2 Candidula unifasciata
ATAGACTGCGACGCCTAGCGGCACAAGCAGATTTTGAAAAAAGAAGAAGAAGAATTATTTTATGCGGCTGATCGGGGATTGCAGAGATAATTTATTGTCGGCTCTGAGGTTTTAATCCTACAGACTAAAATCCCGAAAAAAAAACTATCTATCTTACCCCGTCACATTATTAGGCAGCCATTTTGGGAGGCCAACATGAACTTGTCCTCGGCCCAGTAGGTGGCGTTGTACCACAGCTACACCTTTGCTAGTTCGCCTGTTTCAAAATGGCTAAGGATACAATATAACTTTTCGCGCAGGAAGCACCCGAAGTCATCGAAGTGAATTTGTCGCCACCCAGTAGTCCAGACCTTAACCCCGTGGACTATGAATTTGGGGAGTCATGCAAGCAAAGGTCGGTGAAATTTAAATAAGCCGCGTGAGTGAGCTAAAAAGAAAATCAGATATAGTAGGTGTTTGGAGTGAGCTAAATACGCCAGTAGAATGGTCGCTGATCCAACCAAAAGCCGATGGTTGAAATTTTGAGCACCGGTTTAAACACGCAAAACATAGGTTATCGTTTCATTTGGACAGTTATAAAAAATATGAAAAGGTTATTGCTTTTTTAGGATACGCTGTGAGTGTGTGGTTATGGGAATGTGTGTGTGTGTGTGTGTATGTGTGTGTTTCTATGAGCGCGCGCGTGTTGGGGAGGCGAGAGTTGAATGTTCCGCACCGGGTACTACATGACTTTGCTATGACACTGCACATCGCCTTTAAACACCCGTGTGAGGTGACGGTGGAATTCCTCCCAAGCCCAGTCTTTTCCAACCCAGGGGGGGGGGGGGGGGGGGAGAGGATTGACTGGTTGAGAAACCCGATACTGGATTTCAGACTGGATCATCACACAGTATGTGCACGACCTGTAATTAGTTGCTATCACACGAGCCCAACCAATTTGTGATTACTTGTTTCACGTTTCCACACGTGAAAGCCCGTAGGGTGAAAGTAGATGCCGGGTGGGAGGTGGAGATAGGAGGGGGAAAAGGGGTGGGGGGGGGGGGTGTTGTTACAAACGGTACTTTAATGAATAAGTATGATGTTTCAGATTTCCACAGGTGAAAGCCCGTGGGGTTGGAAGTAGAGGCCAGGTGGGAAATGGAGATAGGAGGGGAGGGGGGGTGAGGGGGGGGGTGAGGCGGGGTTGTTACAAACGGTACTCTAATGAATAGGTAAACATGTCATTAACAATGACACATGCTCCACGGACGTGGCATGGCTTGGCTGACGTTTAGGGGAGGGGTGGGGTGGGTAATTAGTCATTGCTCACAGAGGAGTCACTGTCAGTGATTGAGGTTTATCACATGGGGTTGTTTTCTCTACCTTATGGCACATATAGGCGGCTCCAAACATTAACATTACAGTTTTCGTGACATTTGATGGAAGCTGGATAGAGCAGGTTCCTGGTATCGTGTACACCAAAAACTGATTGACAAAAACCCAACTGAAGGCGATGCTATAGTTTACAGGGACGGATGAGTAATTCGGGGCAAGTGAACTGCGGAGGGATTCACAGTAAGTCAAGGGGAGAAAACCATCAAGGAGATGAATGGAGCCCTTACTGTTACAATGGAAACTATGGCTGTAACTAGAGTATTAGCATGGCTTGGTACTCAAGCGTTCACACACGCATGCATACGTAGTGACACGATGAATATACTTTAAACAATCCAAGCTGGTTTCATCAGACAAGAATGGACTGCAACACTAAAAACTTCGCGATTAGCTGCCCTAGCCTTCATCTTTGTGTCAGATCATGTGGGTATTCAAGGGAACGAGCGTGCAGATTATCTTGCAGACACTGCGGTTACTATGGTTTGTCTCCTACTGGCAGAAGTTATGTTATCAATGCTATGCGCAGCGCACTTACCGTGACTACGAGCCTTCCAAAAGGCATGACTCTGTATCCCTGTCTAGGCTAATGGAAATCGCGGTCTACACAATGTTACATGGGTGCCAGGTAAAGTTGCGGGAAGTAAAGGCAGCTGGTCTAAAAAAATAGTTCTAGCCTACTGACCTTAAAGGTGTGGAAAGGGGTCATTTACTATAGACTGCTTGGAGTTCAAAACTGCAAGCGTAAGACTTGAAATACAATCTGCCTTCTTCATGGGTGACCCATCCTAAAATGGGTACAAAGAAGCGTAATGGGAAGTAAAAGCGGCCGATATTGGAAGCGGGCTCTCCTTCCAACAATAACATCTTCACCCCCCTCCCCCCCCCCCCACATTTTAGCACTATCCAAGTAAGCACTCAACTCTTCTCAGCAAGGTAACTAGGTTGGGGGATGATGGCGAGCGAATCTGACGCTAACACGACTACGTGACTGAGAAGGTGAGTTTGGTGAAGCAAAACTACACCGTCTTCGAGGTAAAGACAGAAGATACCTTAACCAACTCCTCATGGGAACAATCAGTAGATGTACCTTGGAGTGGTTACTGCATCGGAGGACTGAGCACGCATGGGGATGCCCAATGTGCAAAGACATCGATTGTGATAACAAAAGAACTCCAATGGGATTGTCATTTATGATATAGAACTGCTTTTGTAGTTGTGTGCCAAGGAGTGTTTATATTAATTTAGACAATCCCCTGAGTCTATGGCAGGGCTATTCAACTGGCGGCCAAATTTGGTCCGCGAAGGTCTAGCAAGTGGCCCGCGGATCGTTGCCAGTCATATTGTATTAATGATCTTTCTATGTTAAGGTTTAGCCCTCTGGCCCATGACGATCCTCATTTTCCAGATTTTGACCCCTCTGTAAACTTAGTTGAATAGCCCTGGTCAATGGTATGCCAATAAAACATGATTATTTTCCATGGGAACGTATTCATCATTCATCTGGGTAAATTCATTTGGTAAAAGTCCTGTTGGTATACATCCAAAGATCTGGAAGGGATTAAGGAAACGAACCAGCGAACGAACTTTATTTCCAAAGGGTCGCAAACTGGACACGCAGGCCCGTCTCTCATTCGACTCTTTCGAGCATTCATCTTTCCCACGGCAAAATTTTTTGATACATCCGTTTCAATGCCTTGCTAGAACAAAAACAAAATCGTCACGTTCAACCAGCTTTCTGGAAGGGGGAGCTCTAGATTATAATTGTGACTAGGCTATGTGCGCCATATAAAATAGCTTAGCACTGTACACAACCAATAGCCATGAAAAGGACTCCAGTAGTGTTGATGCGATTAGAGGAGACAGACTCAAATACTGTCCCGACCGGCGACGAAGTCGTCTACGGCCAGCCAATGGGTAACCCAGTCGCTGATGTTTGATATATAAAGCATTTTATGTTAATATGTCAACGTAGACCACCGTACCGCTGTGTGTTAAATTAAAAAAAAACAAAATCACATCTGAACAGGATAACCGGGTGTTTAATGGAGTCAGGTGCTGGTGATAGTATATGAAGATTTGGCTAGCCTCAGGTTAAGGGCTTTTGTTTTTTCTCTCCGCGTGTGGGTTCCGAGGCCCTATTGTAGGGAAAACCAGAACAGACCCAATGCCTGCCCAAAAGCATGTCGTAAGAGTCGACTAATTAGGAGCTTCCTTCGAAGTCAAAGTACACCTGCCTGAGAGGCAAGAAACCAACGGCTGCATGCAAATTAATCATATCTGTAAAACGGATGCACACGCAATACTCAGGTTTCGGAAATAGACTAAAAGTCCAGAGGTGGACGAACAACCAGAACTTTCTGCTGGAGTTTACAGCCGGTGAAGAGGAAGAGGGAGAAGAAGAAGAAGTGTTACCTTGGAGATCGATAGAACAGATACTATTGGGTTTATTATTGTCTTTCCCTCTCTCCCCCTGACCTCCATGTTTATGTTTAAGACATGTACGTAGCTTTATTTCTTAGCGCTAGCAGGCTGTAAACTCCGGCAGAAAGTTTTGGTTGTTCATACATTTCTGGACTTTGTTTTTGCTCCAGAACTTGAGCTTTGCGTGCACATCCATTTTACATATATGGCTTACTGGTATGCAGACTGTTGGTTCCTCGTCTCTCAGGCAGATAGACTCCGACTTCGAAGGAGCCTTTCATAATTAGTCGCCTTGTACGAAATGCTTGTTAGGGAGGCAGTGAGCCATTTTTTAACCTCAATATGGGGCCCCGGAACTCACACGGGGAATCCATGTAACGTCCAAGACTACTGCAATCATGTTTTAGATCTATATTTTATCTCTCAGACTACCAAATTAAACATTATGTGTTTCATGCTAAAATAACAAAAATCTGCATTAATCTCCATGTCTTTCATGTTTAAAAAAAAAACATATCTCCGCAATAATCTCAATGTCTGACGTGTTAAAATAACAGATCCCCGCATTAATCTTTATGTCTTTCATGTTAAAATAACAGATCCCCGCATTAATCTTTATGTCTCTCTTGTTAAAATAACATAGCTCTGCATTAATCACTATGTCTGTCATGTTAAAATAACAGACCTCTGCATTAATCTCTATGTCTCTCATGTTAAAATAACAGACCTCTGCATTAATCTCTATGTCTCTCATGTTAAAATAACAGATCCCCGCATTATTCTCTATGTCTTTCATGTTAAAATAACAGACCTCTACATTAATCTCTATGTCTCTCATGTTAAAATAACAGATCCCCGCATTAATCTCTATGTCTTTCATGTTAAAATAACAGATCCCCGCATTAATCTCTATGTCTCTCATGTTAAAATAACAGACCTCCACGTTAATCTGTATGTCTTTCATGTTAAAATAACAGACCTCCGCATTCATCTCTGTGTCTTTCATGTTAAAAGAACAGATCCCCGCATTAATCTCTATGTCTTTTATGTTAAAATAACAGACCTCCGTATTAATCTCTATGCCTTTTATGTTAAAATAACAGACCTCCACGTTAATCTGTATGTCTTTCATGTTAAAATAACAGACCTCCGCGTTAATCTCTATGTCATTTATGTTAAAATAACAGACCTTCGCATTAATCTCT
>CAJHNH020005377.1:12500-22163 GCA_905116865.2 Candidula unifasciata
TTTTTATTGTCTCAGGCACGACCGGTAAATGAATTACTTGATACGCGAAGTGACTTGACTCGGGATTTCACTTGGAAGCATTACTGGTGACATGAGACGACTTGAGACAACTTAGTCCAGGGGCATTCAACTGGTGGCCCGCGTGCCAAATCTGGCCCGCGGAGTCCTCGGAAGTGGCACGCGGATCACCTGACAATTGTTTTGTATTAATGATCACTTGTATACCGTGGTTTGCGCCGGTTCCCATTTTTCAACTTTGTGACCCCCAACCCCGAGTAAACTCAGTTGAATGGGTCAGCGTTAGTCCAACCTCTAATAATTAGTCGACTTTTACGACATGTTCTTTAGGGAGCAGTGGGTGTATTCTTTTTATCCCAAAATGAGTCCCTGGAACCCACAAAGAGAGCTCCTGCGGCGATCTTCTTTAAAAAAAAAAAGTCTGATTCTCGGCTTGGTAATTATAGCTTTAGATTTTTATGTTGTCTAGTGTGTCCGTCTATCTTTCTACCCTTTTCAACAGGCACCAATCAATACATTGTCCGTTAAATAGGCACACAGCAGTGTTGCTCGATATCGTACAGTAAATAAATACAGTTTTCCCCCGTCATTCATCAAAGATATCTATAAACAGCCTGGCAGGAGCAAATTTGCCGCGGGTTCTAGAATCATGATGACTGAGTCATCAATAATTTCCAATGTTTTCCCAGATTTGTCCAAATTTGTTTTGAAACCATCAGTTGAATTCTAAAAGCTCTTAGCGGGTTGAAGAACATTCCCTGGCTGTCATTTTGGGGCAAAAACATGTTTGATTCCTCATGATGTATTTAGTCTCCCCTCCTCCCTCCCCACATGTGGTGGCACAAAGAGTATTCTCGATTCCTTTGGCCGTCACAGTCCATTATAATACGTTGTCCAGGATCCACCCGGGCGTATTTGTTTTCCATTTGCCGAACGGTTTACCCTAAAGGGACTAGTCCGACCAAAGGGGATCATGTATGAGTCAGAACTCAGATTCTGAGACTGGGAAAGTGATTATAGGAAAGGGATTTCGGATTGTTAAAGTAGGATTGACAAGACAAATTTCGGCAAAGATTTTTAGAGATAAGGGGAGTTAACTGGTTTATTCATTGAGTCAGTGGAAGTTATTTTTATTTCTCGGTTATTTTAAGTTTCTGTTGGTCAGGTTGTCTTGCAGAAAATTTTGTTTATGATAATTTACCCGATCTGAATAGAATGAGATAGACATAAACATCTATATACATACACACACACTTAATCATCTCCTTATAGGGTGTCATTTTTCGTTATTTTGAATCCCTACCCTGGCTCTCGCCACAGGTCGCAATATAGCCCGGCCATAAATATGGTCTAATAATATATACTTACGTCCTTTTCAGGACGTAATTTTTTCTTATTTGAAGCCCCACTCTGGCTTTTGCCAGGGGCCGCAATATAGGCAGGCCATCAATGTCTGAACGCGGTTTCTGGGACCTCTCCACGGCGATCCTCATCCGCATGGTGGCACTTTGTGTCATCGGGTGTTTGTCGCTTGTGTGATGTCCTGGTGGGGTAGAAAGTCTGTCAGTCAGTCAGTCATATGGTCTAATAGTAAAATGTGGGTGATCCCCAGCCACATGGTGGCACTTTGTGTCATCGGGTGTATATCTCTTGTGTGATGTACTAGTGGGATAAAATTTACTACTAATGCTGCACACACACACACATACACACATATAAAAACATATATTTACATTTACATAAACATATACATTGACACATATATATAAATATATACATAAACATATATATATATATACACACAATTACATTCATATATAGATATACATATATACATATATACACATAAACATATATATATAAATATATATATATATATATATATATATATATATATATATATACACACAATTACATTTATATATAGATATACATATATACATATATACACATAAACATATATATATATGTGTGTCAGTATATATATATATATATATATAATATATATATATATATATATGTGTGTGTGTGTGTGTGTGTGTGTGTGCGTGTGTGTGTGTGTGTGTGTAGGGCGGCGAGAACATTATTTATGTATCACCATCATGCCAAAGTGGAACTTGCGCCCGGGTGATTCTCATCCGAATGGTGGCACTTTGTATCACCGGGTGTTTATCGCTTGCTGTGCGGACCTGGTGGAGTTGAACTTCATTCAGACTTGTTATCAAGTGGTAAAATAGGGCCAGTGAGCACTGTAACATTTTGCTGAAACATTTTGATAGCAGTTACAGTAACTATGTCATTGCCTTGTGACATGTCAGTATTGTTACTAAGGATGTCAAGAGTGTTAAACACACGATATCACAATTGCAAACGAACACAGTGACCTCACAATGACAGTTTAAAGATCGCCAAACCACTTCTGCCGTGCATCAATGAGAAGATCGCTGACCCAATTTTGAAATTCAGCAAATAGGATCAGCATTCTGTTATCCGGTTGTTGTTGTTGTTGTTATTTAATTAATTTTGTGTGTGTGTATTTTTGTAGTCGGCATTGTGGCGAACGCTTCGTAATGCCGGGGTGCCGGGTTCGATCCTAGCTGCGGGCCATGCGCCTTGAGTTGGTTTCGACAGTGGTATCAGGGGCCGAACGTCCAAAAAGCAATGGCAAACTATTGGACGTAAATTGCCTAGAAAAACCACACGACAGCCAGTGGCTGCTGGGGTTGGTTCTGCAACGTCCTGTAACGGATGGGTATTTTTGTTCGATCAGTGAAGGGGTAAAACTGACAGGAATTCACCATATGCAGGAAGCAGATGCCCCTTCCCCCCCCCCCCCAGTTGACATTTTCTTTAAATATATTTTAAATTCCAGAGCTGTCGATGTTCTGGGAAGTAAAGGAGACCAGCGTAAGGATCGCCCATTGAGTGCCACCTGATCTATCAAATATAGGTCTAGTCCTATATGCCCATCGCGCCTGAAATCGCTGGATGGGTCCTTTTACTTTTGAGGATTACGTAATGCCATATTTGTGTGTGTGTGTGTGGGGGGGGGGAGGGGTTGTGTGTGTTTGCAAACGATAGTATATTTTTATTATTAGCATCTTTAAAGGACGTAGATATTTTTAAAGGGAGTCGCCCTGGCGTTGGCGGCTAGACGCCCGAATGCGGATCGGAAGGGTCGTGGGTTCGGGTCCCGACGCAGCCGACTTTTTTTTTTTATTCACCTTGACTCCCAGGTCAACCCAGCCTTGAGTGGGTGACAGGTGCAGTCCTGGAAGGTAAAGGCGGCCGGTGTGATGCTGACCACATCACCCACCAAGTGTTAATTGGTCTATAAAAATATAGGTCTAGCCCTATATTCACAAATACGCCAAAAGCTTCGAAAGAGACCTTGACTTACATATTTTTAAATATTTATGACGTTAGGTATTGAAATTGAAACAGTAAGACTCTTATGTCTGTATATACCTTTAAGTGTCGTCAAGTGTGAATCTGGCCCTCTCTGCTGCAATTAATTTCAAGCAAAGGGCTCGTAAAGCTAAGGAACAAGTTGTGGATAGAATAATTTTGCAAATAAGGGAAGTAACCTATAAATCAATATCAAATATGAAATCTTTTACAGATTTACATCCCTTGCTCTCTGTGAGTGACTGTTTTTCGCTGCGGTTTTCAAATCTTATGGTTTGAGAAAAATTCTGTCCGTATTCCATAGTTGTGGATTTCAAGCTGTAAGATAGACATGACCAATAAAGACACCTCTTTCTGGGGGGTGCATAGTTGTTCATGTTCTTAGCACTTGTTTCCATAGCGAGGCGCACAAGCCTTTGGAGGTGACAGGTTCGATTCCCGACAGTTACTATAGCTTTCGAATTATATGTTGTCTAGTGTGTTCTTCTACCTTTCTACTTCTTTCTACGAGTGCCAATCAATACATTGTATGTTTGTTTATTACCCGGACCGCTAGACGAAGACCTTCACCACCCACTGATAAAGAGTCCCACACCGGATGACGATCCGGTATTAAAAGTCTGGGATACCCTGTTTAACATTTTAAGAGGTTATAATTAGAGCAATAGTAGCGGTCAAGCTGGACTACTTTTCTATGCTAAGTAAGAACACACTGGCATAAACAGACGGTCTGTTTGAAAATATGTATGTGATCAAATAAACCATTATACGTCGTCTAGGATCCACTCGTTTACAAACATTGCCAGTCACGCTTGTACAAACATTGTAAGTCACGCTTGTACAAATATTTTAGGGCACACTTGTACAAACATTGTAAGTCCCGCTTGTACAAACATTGTAGGTCACGCTTGTACAAACATTGTAGGTCACGCTTGTACAAATATTTTAGGTCACACTTGTACAAACATTGTCAGTCACGCTTGTACAAACATTTTAGGACACGCTTGTACAAATATTTTAGGGCACACTTGTACAAACATTGTAAGTCACGCTTGTACACACATTGTAAGTCACGCCTGTACACACATTGTAAGTCACGCTTGTACAAACATTGTAAGTCACGCTTGTACAAACATTGTAAGTCACGCTTGGCAATATTCAGTTATCATGACCCTGACAGGACTGCCAGGTACACTGAGTAGTAAGTCCTGGAAGCTGTTTTGAAGCCCCACCCTGGCTTTTGACGGGGCCCCTGAATATAGACGGGCCATAAATATGGCCTAACGGCTGAAAGGGCTTTCTGGGACCTCTCCACGGGTGATCCTCATCTGCATGGTGGCACTTTGTGTCACCAAGTGTTTATCGCTTGTGTGATGTCCTAGTGGGGTATAACACGAGAGATATAGAGAGTTACTGTAAACTTATACGATAAACTAACTTAAGTGAATAAACTCTTTCAGTTTTAATCAGTTATTACTTTAACTTCTCCTGTTCAGAGGAGTTGAATTCAAAATCAATAAATAATTAGGCATGAAGGAGCCCAGCAAAGACATTTTGGGGCAGCAATGGATGAAATAATAATTTTGATACAACATTTTGATACGAAATGTCTGTGGAAAAAAAATACATACAGACAGACATACAGACAGACAGACATACAGACAGACAGACAGACAGACAGACAGACAGACAGACAGACAGACAGACAGACAGACAGACAGACAGACAGACAGACAGACAGACAGACAGACAGACAGACAGACAGACAGACAGACAGACAGACAGACAGACAGACAGACAGACAGACAGACAGACAGACAGACAGACAGACAGACAGACAGACAGACAGACAGACAGACAGACAGACAGACAGACAGACATCAGATTGTCTATCGCCCGAACACTCTTGGTTCTCATTATGCTTCTATACTTGTCCACACTGTTAAACATGAACTAAGCTATTATACACGAGCAGATACAACTCTTCACAGCACAACACAAGCTCACGCTAATGTTCTCTATAAGTTCTGTCAGCTTTCATTAGTTTAATGCAGTTCATTAAAAAACAAAAAGGAGAACAAAGCAAACAACTTTTTTTTAAAGGAGAGCTGGTGAATCGTCAGGAAATGCTGATGTATCACCATGACATCAATCACCGGAAGTGACATTACCTGATGTCATCATGGAAGGTGACTTCCGTTCCAAACAATAGCCAGTGTTTTCATCCAAGAGGTTCATTTATTTTTATAACATTTTTTATGTAGGCTTATAGTAAATTTACGTCATCATCATCATCATCAGGTGCCTTGCCGACTGGCGTGGGAGATCATGCCTCTCCATAATCCGCGATCTCCTGCAGCATGTATCAGTTCGTGTGCCGACACACCTTCATGCCATGCAACAAGACTGTCAAGCATATTCTCTCGTTGTCTTCCTCTATCCCTCCTTCCACAGATCTTTCCAGTGGTCACAAAACATGTTCTTTTTTCCTCTTCTCATAACCATGGCCGAAAAATGATGACTGTCTCCTTCTGATGTCAGTGATAAGTTGTCTTCGGGCTCCCGCCTCTTTTAAAACCTCTTGGTTGCTCTTTTTGGCTGTCCAAGGTATTCTAAGCATTCTTCTGTAAAACCACATCTCTGAGGCCTCTAAAAATTGTTTGGCCTGCCTACCGATTGTCCAGGATTTAAATCCATATGTTAAAACTGGATGTATGTAGTAAGCAAGAATTCTTTTTCTCACTCTCAATGACAAGGATATATTGCACAAGATGTTTTTCATTTTATAAAATGCAGTTTTTGCCTGTCCAATTCTGTTTCTTATTTCAGTTATGCATCTTCCCTCTGATGTTATCCATGTGCCGAGATACTTAAATTTCTGTACTTGTCTTAAAATAACACCATTGATTTACGTCATCAAGAGGGGAAAAAAACTCTTTTATAATAATAAAACAAAACAAGTACGTTGGTTGATGCGTAATACAAATGTATTTGCAAATATTTCCGAGATCAATTTTCCAGTGAATTGTGTGTGTGTGTGTGCGCGCGCGCGCGCGCGTGTGTGTGTGTGTGTGTGTGTGTGTGTGTGTGTGTGTGTGTGTTGAAGAATAGACAGGCAAAATTTTGGGCTGGGACAGATTAATCTATTTGAAGTTAATTTCATAGGGAAAAATCTTTTGATATTCGTCTTTTTTTAATATTCGTCCTTTTTAATTTTCGTCCTTTTTAATATTCGCCCTTTTTAATATTCGTACTTTTTAATCTTCTTCCTTTTTAATATTCGTCCTTTTTAATATTCGTCCTTTTTAATATTGGCCCTTTTTTCAATTTTCGTCCGGTTTTAATATTCGTCCTATTTTAATATTCGTCCTATTTTAATATTCGTCCTGTTTTAATATTCGTCCTGTTTTAATATTCGTCCTGTTTTAATATTCGCCCTGTTTTAATATTCGTCCTGTTTTAATATTCGTCCTCCCATTAGAGTGCTAGGAGTTCTAAGAGCTTGGATTCCTGCTGGTCAGTGTAGAATCATGACCGGCTTCAGCTGACCGGTCGTGATAGAATCCATCGACCAGGCTGATTCTGCTGTGTGGTTACTAGGAGTCTTGGGACTGAAGGTTGTCAGTCAGCCGAGGTAACAGTGCCTTACATATACCTTCAGGCATATTGTATAAACATAGGGCTAGACCTCTATTTTATAGATCAATCGGCACTTATTGGGTGATGTGCTTAACATCACGCCGGCCACCTTTACCTCCAGAACTTTTCCTGGTACCCATTTAAGGTTAGGTCGACCCGGGAGCCAAAGTCATTTAACAAAATAAAAATCCGGCTCTCTCAGGACCCAAACCCACGACCTCCCAAACCGCAGGCAGGCCACTAGCTGCTACATCATGGCGGCTCCCTCTGCACAAAATACAAATGGTAACCAAAAACAACCATTGTTCAAGTGCAGCGGGGGACAATGATGGCAGACGATTACTTAGATCACGACAAGTGATTTGTCAAGTTTCTGGTCGTGTCGTCAGAAAACGGTACATGTGGTCTGTGTTGCCAAAACCGCGCAGATTGAGTGTATGAAAGATATAGATCGGTTGTTTCGTGTTGTTTTGAGTTTGGTGACATTTTTATTATTTTAACCACGTTTAACTCTGACGAAAGCAGCTTCGGTTATAATTGTGATCTGAATGTATTTGTGCCAGCTTTAATGGCATAATTAATCAGTTGGAAAGATGGGGTGGGAGGGGTTATGGGGGGGGGGGCTGGTGCTGGAGGAGAGATGAGATTACCGTTTGTCTCGCGCTCTGAAAGTTGTGAACTCCCTTCACGGACGCGTCGTTCACTTATTTTGTTCCCCTGGAGATCCGCAGGGATTGTCACTGGAACTATGGAGCTCATTCTTTGTGCTACTCTCACTGTAGTGGCTTGCCGTTCCAGCGAAGTTGATCTTTTGGCTGTAAGTTTCAAGAGATTAATGGAACACGAACCTGCTGGGTTGCTAGATGAAAAACAAAAAGAGGAGGAAAGGCATGTTGGGTGGGTTTGTACAGAAAGGGATAACGCCAACCGTCTTATTCTAAACAGTTCTCATCTGGAACAGAGGAGAGTTAAAAGGAGGGAAAGAGAGAAAGAAAGAAATAAGTAAGTAAATAAATAAAGAAAAAGAAAGAAAGAAAACAGGGCGGAGTAAAAGGCATGGACAGACCCCCCCCACCCCAAAACTCCCCCCCCCCAAAAAAAAAACCATGGGAAGGACAGAAATAATTATGCAAGGAAGAAGAAAGGAGAAAATTTAGGTAATGAAATAAAGAGTGACAGAAAGATCAAGAAAAGAAAGAAAGAAAGAAAGAAAGAAAGAAAAAAGAAAGGAAAAAAGAAAGAAAGGAAAGAAAAAAGAAAAAGAAAGAAAGAAAGAAAGAAACAGAAAAAGAAAAGAAAGACAAGAAAGAAAGAAAGAAAAAGAAAGAAAGAAAGAAGAAAAGAAAAGAAAGAAAAAGATAAAGAAAGAAAGAAAGAAAAAGAAAGAAAAGAAAGAAAAAGAAAGAGAAAGAAAGAAATACGAAAAAGAAAGAAAGAGAAAGAAAGAAAGAAAGGAAAGGAAAGAAAGAAAGAAAAGAAAGAAAAGAAGAAAGAAAAGATAAAGAAAGAAAAGAAAAGAAAGAAAGAATAGAAAGGAAAGAAAGAAAGAAAGAAAAGAAAGAAAGAAAAGAAAAGAAAAGAAGAAAGAAAGAAAGAAAGAAAGAAAGAAAGAAAGAAAGAAAGAAAGAAAGAAAGAAAGAAAGAAAGAAAGAAAGAAATCTAGCCAAAGTGAACAGTGATGGTTTGAACTGTAGCAAAAAGGAGAACGTACAACAGAAGGTCGGGTGTCTTGTCATAGTGTTAGAGGTTGGTAGTTTAGGAAGGGTTCAGGTTGTAAAAATAAATGAAAACGTTAGCAACAGGGTGGCCTTCGTGGCATATTAATGGAGGCTGGTCGTTCAAGGAGGGTTTGAGTTGAAGTAAAAAAGGGGAATTTATGGCAAAACGGCGACCCTTGTGTCATAGAAAAAAAAAAAAAAAAAAAAAAAGAAAGAAAACTAACCATAGCGAACAGTGTCAACCGGTGCCCAATTGATCATGCCCACAACACAAGTGACTGACAGTCTCTAGCCTTCTGACACTTCTCGACATCTTCTCTGCCGCGTCGGCTCGTAGACTCACAAGCAGCGCTGCCGAAATTGGTACGTTTTACCCCACAGGACATCACTCAGAGCGATAAACATCCGGTGACACAAAGTGCCACCATGCGGATGAGGATCACCCGTGGAGAGGTCCCGGAAACCCCGTTTAACTAATGGGTTGGGCTGTTTTAGGGCCCCCGGCAACAGCCAGGTTAGGGCTTCAAATTAACAAAACGTTGCGTCCCACATGGGTACTATTTGACCGTTGCCGAGGAGAAGTGTACTTTAGATGCCACGCCCAATGTTTTGTGACGTTTTAGAAATTTTACATCAATATTTTAAATTTTGGCATTGTGTTGAAGCTTTTACAAATCTGATTGGGAGTGTATTAAAAACAAACGCGATGCAATTATTGCACCATTTGACGTGATTGGTCACTCTCACTTGCCAGCGTGGAAACATACGCCAGAGAAACTGGCAGATTTTCTCTTTCATATCTTTTGTCGCAATTTAACATAAATAAAAACGAAAAAGGGAAGGAAAGAGGGGAAAGGGAACCATCGATCTTTTTTAAAAA
>CAJHNH020005378.1:0-20000 GCA_905116865.2 Candidula unifasciata
GTCCCATAGTGTATCTATCAACTCCATCATACCTAATAACATATTACTTCAGATATAAAGGTTGTAACAACTGACCGCCTAGCTAGCGTAGTTAGTTAAACCTGACTTCGCGGCGACAGGGTGACGAACTCCATGTGGTCCGGGTTCACGCCCCGGGGTAGGCAGAAAAGCCACATTTCTTCCAGATTTACGGAGTCTATCATGGAATCAAGGCCAAAGGGTTGCGATACCCATAGTACCGAGCCAAAAGGTTAACAAACTCATGGTTTCTATATATTAAAAAAAATAAGTTTAACAGCTGCGTGTGACTGAAAGAATTCACTTATACCTGATATGTCAACGTTTAAATCCTATTGAAAACCATAAAGATTTGCTTTAATCAGAGTAGGTATTCATTTAGCAAGGATTAGTACTATCTTTACTTACGTTATATTCTGAGTTAATCAACAATAGACATGATTATTCATTTGATGTAAATGTTTTTTTTGGGGGTGGGGGGGGGGGTTGGGTGGGGGGGGGGGGGGGGTGTCTGCCTGTCTATTTATTTTGTGTTCTCTTCTCTCAAATCTGACCCTATAACTCCCACGAGAAGTCTATCTGGCTGTCTGTATTTAATACTTCCGTTCGGAGATAAACGATCTCTCGCCCACGTCATTATTGAATGTTTACGTCCCCCTGATAAAGAATAATCCCTTGCATGACCAACGTATTTGAAACGTACACTCCCACAATACATAGTACTGGTATACTATCATTTTATCATCAGGTGATCGATTCAGTAATAGTTTGCCCTACTGAGGAGCTAATGGAGTCTTTTGAAGTTTATGAGTGAAATTATGGATTTATAATTTATGTGCGTTTTGTCTAAGTCTTTTAGTTCCGAGCCAGTATTTTTTGCTAATCTGTTGTTGATGTTTTCCTTCCTCTCTGCAAGGTTCTTTTCCAGTCAATCAACTATATGCCGTCTCCACAAGAAAGGCAGGCTACAATAGATCTCTACATGCTCTGGTTCTCGTCTTTTGATACAATTTGCAACGAGTCACTGGCTACAGGCCTGCTCGCGATCGAGCGATGCAGGCTGATCGGAAAATTCAAGGTATGGTGTCTCCAATTATGTTGATTCCAAGCTTCTATGGCTAGTCTACGAGGTGACGATGACTGCAGTGGAAACCATGGAAAAGAAATCAATACAGCCTTAAGAAAGTGGATTGGTGCACCGCCTTGTCTGACCGACGTGGCTCTGTATTGTAAACAGGCTAAGCTGGTACTTCCGTTCAAGTCAATAACCGAAGAGTTTAAAGTCGGCAAAGTTAGGCTCGCCATGCTTTTGCGCGAGTCCTCAGACCCAAATGTCATCGCTGTCCAGCCCGCTCTAAAGACTGGTCAGAAGTGGAGAGTCCTCGATGCAATTGAATCTGCTCAGAACGCACTAAAATTGAAGGAGGTGATGGGTTACACACAAACCGACCGTCGAGGCCTAGGGCACGGGAAGGTCAATTGGTGGTCAAAGGCCTCAGCCAAAGAGCGCCGAGACATGGTGATACAAACGGTGAGGGACAACGAAAACGAGGTTCGGGTCCAGAAAGCAGCCCAACAGTCGCAGCAGGGCCATTGGGTCAGCCTGGAGAGCGCATTGCCGAGAATACTCACATGGGGTGAGATCTGGCGGATGACCCCGCTGCGACTGAGCTTTATCGTTCGTTCGGCGTACGATGTATTACCGTCCGGTGTTAACATGGTTAAATGGTCTGCGACCAACGATCCGACTTGCCCGTTGTGCAAATCAAAGCAAACTCTTGAGCACGTCCTGTCCGCGTGCAGGAAAGCTCTAGGTCAAGGCCGCTATACCTGGCGCCACAACAAGGTGCTAAAGGAGTTAGCAGCCGTTGTCGACCAGGCTAGAATGAGGGCTAACGCCAGAGCCAGTTCTAGTATCGCCCCCATTCGTTTCCTCAAGGCTGGGCAGGTTCCAAAAGGTAAGGTCAACAAAAACGCATTCGCTCCATCTGTACTAGACTCTGCGAGGGACTGGTTACTGGCGGTTGATCTGCCAGGACATGAACGGTATCCCGAGTTGATCCGTAAAACCGGCCTGCGACCGGACATCGTTCTCCATTCTGCGCAAAAACGGCAACTCATCCTGATTGAGTTGACGGTCCCGTTTGAGTCGCGGATGGAGGAGAATCATTTGTATAAGCTCGAGAAATACAGTGATTTAGCAGCCGGTTTGAGGAGAAACGAGGCTTACACAGTGCGGGTATTTGCCGTCGAAGTGGGAGCGAGAGGCCTCGTTTCCACTTCGCTCTACAATGTGGTTAAAGAGTTAGGATTGCGCGGTAATGAACGGAAACGGGCACTCAAAAAACTGGGAGAGGTGGCCGAAAGGGCCTCTAGCTGGTTGTGGACGCAGCGCAACAACGTAGGGGACGGGCCTCGGTGAGTTGGTCCGGGTATCTAGTGGAAAAGAGTTTCTTATCCCTTTGAAAAGTCCATCGTGTACGAATTGTCTGCCAGTGTCTCTCTGCCAACTGCTAATAAAAGTCCAAGATGTGTCCGGTAAACCAAAGTAAGCTTGTCGCTCGGTCGTCCAGGCATGCGGACTGCTCTAATTACGCTGCCGTGGCGGCTTCTTATCTCACAGTACCTCCTTCGAAACCACCAAGTCGTCTTGTCTCTGGCCGAAAGTATAACACCATCCGGTAATTCTGTGCGGCGGGGAAGCAGCCCTGAGCTTCATGAACTCAGGTGGGCCCACCTCCGAATACGTTTAGGAATCGTGGGCCGAAACGTGTGTCGAAAGAGGATAATTTCTACTGATGACTGTAGATCCCCGCTGTACTTGCTCCCTGTGAGTTTATTCCTATTGTACGTGGCTAGCCCACAAGACTACCAGGAAAGACTGGTGACTATCGGGAAAGACCTTTTGACACCTATGGAAAGACTGGCCCCCCGGTATCGCCGGGGGGATAAACTGACATCTGGAGACAGATGTCGACTGTGGACCGGGTTGATCACCCCTAACACAGTATAATACCTCCGATTGCGTCAAACCACAAAGAAATATGCTCCCAGGGCCCTCCGAAAGGGGGAGAGAATGAAGGGCCCAATCAAACTGATACCCTCGTTGACGACTTTGCTAGCCCCCGGACTGAGATACTCGCCCAACGTCCGGGCTGGCTCTGTACATGTGGGAAAAGCTTCACGGGGTTGCATGGTCTGAGAACGCATGCCGGAAGAATGAAATGCGAGGGTGCTCCACGCAGTAAACGCCGTCGCAAAACTACTACTCCTGTGGTAGTTTCTGAGTCGTTAGGGAACGACGGGCAGGGGGAACCCCACTCGCCCGGAGAGGCCCATGACGTCGACTGCGGAGGAGCACCTTTGATGATTTCTGAAGAAGTGCGTTCCAGAATCAGGTTTCCACCTGCGAGCGAGAAGGTGGTGTGGTGTAAGTTGGAGGCTACATTATGTGAGGTACTTAAACAAACTCTAAACAAGAAGTCGCTAGGCGACAAGCTTACTAAATTTGGTGATGTAATATATGAACACTGCTCCCGCGAGTTCGGGACAGTAGTTAAGGCACAGCCGGGTGCCAAGCAGAATACTAGCAGGAGGCAGAGGGACATTCTGAAGTGTCGGGCAGACAAGAATGCCCTCAGAAAACAGTTCAAAGCCGCTACGGGCAGCGAACGGGAGGGGCTGTACGAAGTGTGGGTGCATTTAAAGAACAAACACAGTGCCCTCTGTCGCGCCGAGCGTTTCTGTAACAACAGACGAAGAACTAAAAGGGAGCGAGAGAAATTCTTTAGGGACCCGTATCAGTTTGCCCGAGGTCTATTCGAGCAACCGAAGTCTGGGACTCTGGTTGTCAGTCAGAAAGAACTTGAGCTACATCTAAGCAAGATGTACTCTGATAAGAAGAGGAGAGAGCCTCTTGATGACAATCCAGAGATCCTTAGCGGACTCAAACAGCCTTCGGTGCCGAAGGTACCATTTAAACTGGTACCTCCCCTTTGGTCTGAGGTTGAGGACGTTGTGAAAAAAGCCAGCGGCAAGTCTGCCCCAGGTCCGAACGGTGTTCCGTACGTTCTTTACAAGCGTTGCCCGAAAATCCTAAAAATGCTTCACGTCTTGTTGAGACAAGCGTGGATCCGCAATCACATATGTCCAGAGTGGTCAAGGCAAATGGGGTCTACATTCCCAAAGAGCAGGACTCGAAGAGTCTTTCCCAATTCAGGCCCATCTCGCTGTTGAATGTTGAGGGTAAGATATTCTTCTCAGTCATGGCTCGCCGGCTCACACAGTATCTGATGACTAACAAGTACATAGATACGAGTGTTCAGAAGGGTGGTATTCCAGGCGTTCCTGGGTGCCTTGAACACGCGACCATGATCTGGGAGGCTATCCAGAGAGCCAAGCATGAGAGAACCAATTTGCACGTTATATGGTTGGACTTAGCCAACGCCTACGGGGCAGTCCCCCATAGGCTACTGTGGCGAGCCCTTCGCATGTTTCACGTACCGACACAGATCAGTCAAATGGTCGAGCAATATTTCTCCAAGTTCGCTTTGCGCTTCTCTACCTCGACGTTTACCACGAGGTGGACTGAGTTGCAGATTGGGATAGCTATGGGGTGTACGATCTCACCCATACTGTTTGTCATGGCAATGCAGATCTTATTAGACGGGGCGGCCGGCTACGGACTGGGCCTTCAAATAGGGGATCACTGGTTACCGCCACTGCGCGCATTTATGGATGACACGACTATTATAACGGGCAGCGAGGAGTCTGCCCGCACGATCCTGAAAAGATTGGACGCGGTGGTCCAATGGAGCGGTATGCAGTTCAAACCGCAGAAATCGAGGAGTCTGTCAATCCATAAGGGCAAGGTGTCGGCGACCAGTTTTACGGTGGCAAGGAACAAGATCCCTACGGTTCTGGAGGAACCGGTGAAGAGCCTCGGTCGCGTCTACGATTCGAAGTTATCTGACAGAGCGGAAGTCCGGCGAATACACGAGTCACTGGCTACAGGCCTGCTCGCGATCGAGCGATGCAGGCTGATCGGAAAATTCAAGGTATGGTGTCTCCAATTCATGTTGATTCCGAAGCTTCTATGGCCACTGCTAGTCTACGAGGTGACGATGACTGCAGTGGAAACCATGGAAAAGAAAATCAATACAGCCTTAAGAAAGTGGATTGGTGCACCGCCTTGTCTGACCGACGTGGCTCTGTATTGTAAACAGGCTAAGCTGGTACTTCCGTTCAAGTCAATAACCGAAGAGTTTAAAGTCGGCAAAGTTAGGCTCGCCATGCTTTTGCGCGAGTCCTCAGACCCAAATGTCATCGCTGTCCAGCCCGCTCTAAAGACTGGTCAGAAGTGGAGAGTCCTCGATGCAATTGAATCTGCTCAGAACGCACTAAAATTGAAGGAGGTGATGGGTTACACACAAACCGACCGTCGAGGCCTAGGGCACGGGAAAGTCAATTGGTGGTCAAAGGCCTCAGCCAAAGAGCGCCGAGACATGGTGATACAAACGGTGAGGGACAACGAAAACGAGGTTCGGGTCCAGAAAGCAGCCCAACAGTCGCAGCAGGGCCATTGGGTCAGCCTGGAGAGCGCATTGCCGAGAATACTCACATGGGGGTGAGATCTGGCGGATGACCCCGCTGCGACTGAGCTTTATCGTTCGTTCGGCGTACGATGTATTACCGTCCGGTGTTAACATGGTTAAATGGTCTGCGACCAACGATCCGACTTGCCCGTTGTGCAAATCAAAGCAAACTCTTGAGCACGTCCTGTCCGCGTGCAGGAAAGCTCTAGGTCAAGGCCGCTATACCTGGCGCCACAACAAGGTGCTAAAGGAGTTAGCAGCCGTTGTCGACCAGGCTAGAATGAGGGCTAACGCCAGAGCCAGTTCTAGTATCGCCCCCATTCGTTTCCTCAAGGCTGGGCAGGTTCCAATCGGTAAGGTCAACAAAAACGCATTCGCTCCATCTGTACTAGACTCTGCGAGGGACTGGTTACTGGCGGTTGATCTGCCAGGACATGAACGGTATCCCGAGTTGATCCGTAAAACCGGCCTGCGACCGGACATCGTTCTCCATTCTGCGCAAAAACGGCAACTCATCCTGATTGAGTTGACGGTCCCGTTTGAGTCGCGGATGGAGGAGAATCATTTGTATAAGCTCGAGAAATACAGTGATTTAGCAGCCGGTTTGAGGAGAAACGAGGCTTACACAGTGCGGGTATTTGCCGTCGAAGTGGGAGCGAGAGGCCTCGTTTCCACTTCGCTCTACAATGTGGTTAAAGAGTTAGGATTGCGCGGTAATGAACGGAAACGGGCACTCAAAAAACTGGGAGAGGTGGCCGAAAGGGCCTCTAGCTGGTTGTGGACGCAACGCAACAACGTAGGGGACGGGCCTCGGTGAGTTGGTCCGGGTATCTAGTGGAAAAGAGTTTCTTATCCCTTTGAAAAGTCCATCGTGTACGAATTGTCTGCCAGTGTCTCTCTGCCAACTGCTAATAAAAGTCCAAGATGTGTCCGGTAAACCAAAGTAAGCTTGTCGCTCGGTCGTCCAGGCATGCGGACTGCTCTAATTACGCTGCCGTGGCGGCTTCTTATCTCACAGTACCTCCTTCGAAACCACCAAGTCGTCTTGTCTCTGGCCGAAAGTATAAACACCATCCGGTAATTCTGTGCGGCGGGGAAGCAGCCCTGAGCTTCAGACTTTAGACTGAATACGTGCCCCTTTTTGCTTTCTCTGTTGAACATTTTAGTCATATTCTATGTTTTGTTTGTTACATGTTAGCATTACACTAACTCAACCGGGTGTGGGTGTGTATGTATGAGTATATATATATATATATATATATATATATATATATATATATATATATATATATATATATATATATATATATCGCACACATACACGCAAAAAACACATTCACACGCAAACAAACACACACGTGCGCACGCATACACGCACGCAAACACGCACGCACGCACACACACACGCACGCACGCACACACACAAAGTAAAACCAGCCAACCACTTAGAAGGTTTACCTTATATTCTCTAAATGAACCTTGTTTACATTTCATCATTAGACACCTCATTAGACAACTTTCATACCGAACATACGCTGTTCTCGACACATTGTTGAACATACACTGTTCTCGACACATTGTTGAACATACACTGTTCTCGACACATTGTTGAACATACACTGTTCACGACACATTGTTGAACATACACTGTTCACGACACATTGTTAAACATACACTGTTCTCGACACATTGTTGAACATACACTGTTCTCGACACATTGTTGAACATACACTGTTCTCGACACATTGTTGAACATACACTGTTGTCGACACATTGTTGAACATACACTGTTCTCGACACATTGTTGAACATACACTGTTCTCGACACATTGTTAAACATACACTGTTCTCGACACATTGTTGAACATACACTGTGCTCGACATTTTGTTGAACATACACTGTTCTCGACACATTGTTGAACATACACTGTTCTCGACACATTGTTGAACATACTCTGTTCTCGACACATTGTTAAACATACACTGTTCTCGACACATTGTTGAACATACTTTGTTCTCGACACATTGTTGAACATACACTGTTCTCGACACATTGTTGAACATACTCTGTTCTCGACACATTGTTGAACATATACTGTTCTCGACACATTGTTAAACATACACTGTTCTCGACACATTGTTGGACATACTCTGTTCTCGACACATTGTTGAACATACTCTGTTCTCGACACATTGTTAAACATACTCTGTTCTCGACACATTGTTGAACATACACTGTTCTCGACACATTGTTGAACATACACTGTTCTCGACACATTGTTAAACATACACTGTTCTGACGCATTGTTGAACATACACTGTTCTCGACACATTGTTGAACATACACTGTTCTCGACACATTGTTGAACATACACTGTTCTCGACACATTGTTGAACATACACTGTTCTCGACACATTGTTGAACATACTCTGTTCTCGACACATTGTTGAACATATTCTGTTCTCGACACATTGTTGAACATACTCTGTTCTGGACACATTGTTGAACATACACTGTTCTCGGCACATTGTTAAACATACACTGTTCTCGACACATTGTTGAACATACACTGTTCTCGACACATTGTTGTACATACACTGTTCTCGACACATTGTTGAACATACACTGTTCTCGACACATTGTTGAACATACACTGTTCTCGACACATTGTTGAACATACACTGTTCTCGACACATTGTTGTACATACACTGTTCTCGACACATTGTTGAACATACACTGTTCTCGACATATTGTTGAACATACTTTGTTCTCGACACATTGTTAAACATACTTTGTTCTGGACACATTGTTAAACATACACTGTTCTCGACACATTGTTGAACATACACTGTTCTCGACACATTGTTGTACATACACTGTTCTCGACACTTTGTTGAACATACACTGTTCTCGACACATTGTTAAACATACACTGTTCTCGACACATTGTTGAACATACACTGTTCTCGACACATTGTTGAACATACACTGTTCTCGACACATTGATGAACATACACTGTTCTCGACATATTGTTGAACATACACTGTTCTCGACATATTGTTGAACATACACTGTTCTCGACACATTGTTAAACATACACTGTTCTCGACACATTGTTGAACAAACACTGTTCTCGACACATTGTTGAACATACACTGTTCTCGACACATTGTTGAACATACACTGTTCTCGACATATTGTTGAACATACACTGTTCTCGACATATTGTTGAACATACACTGTTCTCGACACATTGTTGAACATACTTTGTTCTCGACACATTGTTAAACATACACTGTTCTCGACACATTGTTGAACATACACTGTTCTCGACACATTGTTGTACATACACTGTTCTCGACACATTGTTGAACATACACTGTTCTCGACACATTGTTGAACATACACTGTTCTCGACACATTGTTGAACATACACTGTTCTCGACACATTGTTGAACATACACTGTTCTCGACACATTGTTGAACATACACTGTTCTCGACATATTGTTGAACATACACTGTTCTCGACATATTGTTGAACATACACTGTTCTCGACACATTGTTAAACATACACTGTTCTCGACACATTGTTGAACAAACACTGTTCTCGACACATTGTTGAACATACACTGTTCTCGACACATTGTTGAACATACACTGTTCTCGACACATTGTTAAACTTCTCGTTTGTTTTAAAGCTAAATATGACCCTACATTTGGAGCTTATATAGATATTTTTTTTCTATTTTTGTTGTTGTTGTTGTTGTTGTTGTTGTTGGTTGGTTGGTTCGTTGCATGGTTAATGTGTTTGCTTTATTAGCCTGAATAGGTAGCTAGAATTTTGGTTGAGTCTGTGATAAAAAATGAGCAGGCAAATTATAGTTTCATAATCCAATGTATGAGGTAATTTGAATATCCTCGTTATAAAAGGCACACGCACACGCACACACACACACACACACACACACACACACACACACACACACATTCAAACAATTAGAAATTATTCTTTCGGTAAATTACTTCACTCTGCGTTTCTCTGAAATTAGGTTGTGAAATGACAATCGATGGCTTCGTTAAACCTATCTTAATTGACATTTACATTGTACCTGATGACCAGGTATCACTGCCAGTTATCGACAGGCTGAAAATAGATGGAGACTGGATAATTGAAAGCTTCCCCCCCCCCCCCTTATTTGTCCTAATTATGTGTCGCAGGTAATAAAATATGTTCTTTTTGGTGGATTTTGTAACGCTATACATCAGAAGGAGACAGTCATCATTTTTCGGCCATGTTATGAGAAGAGGGAAAATAGAGCATGTTGTGACCACTGGAAAGATCTGTGGAAGGAGGGATAGAGGAAGACAACCAGAAAAGATGCTTGACCTTCTTGTTGCATTGTATGGAAGTGTGTCGGCACACGGACTGATACATGCTGTAGGAGATCGTAGTTTATGGAGAGGCATGATCGCCCACGCCATTCGGCAAGGCACCTGTAGATGATGATGATACTATCACAGATAGCTTCAATTCCCAATTGGAATTCCCATGCATGCTCAGTCGTTCGCAGCACCAGCTTTTCCGAGGTAACTCTATTGAAATTTTCTCCATCAGAAGTAGAGTTTAATTTCTCGTATTTTGACATAAAAGGCTAATTAAATGTGCTTCACTAGGCTTCACTCGCAATCAAGTAATCGTGTTAGCGTCAGAGATTTTGTCCTGATTCACCAGCACAGTCCCACAGCGTGGATATCAGCCCTGACCCTACTTCTTCCTTATGCATTGATATATTATTTGTGATTTGATCCGTTCGTCTTTTATTTTTTACTCGGACATGTCCGGTGTCTAAATCCAGGTGATAGAGGCTGTGATTTTAATAAATCCACTGCTGTCTGTTTACCCTAACCAAAAACGAGTATTAGAAAATGTCCTGGGAAGGCATGTCGTTCACTTCATAATCCATAAATGCTGATTTGTCTTCACTATACGGGTATGGCATCGTATGTCCATACACGTCCAGTAAGTCACTTGACATGAATGGTCCTTTCTTGCCACTCATAATTCACACCTACACATTGTCTTTAGTTCCTTAGTATTGCAAACAGCGATTAGTGACGACTGTCATCCGGTTAGTTGAAAAGTCATCACAAAAGTGGAACGACTGCTTGCGCCCGTTCTATCATGATTAAACAGATGTCGTGTGCACTCAGCACTCTCTTAGTGTCTGGCTGCTGTCGGTCGCATGACGTTAATGACATCACTTTTGTCCAGTGTCGAGCCAGTCATAGTAACCGCCCTTTCACCTAGATAATCTGTAAGCGCATTGTCTCTATCATCAGCATATCCCCACACAAGGCTAAATGTTATGCGAGTGTTTTCGCCTGTTAGCCACTTTTGTATGGCGATGGAAGAAACGGTCGGTCTTAGGGGCTGCATGTTGAGATATATGTTGAAAACATTTCTAATGCTTCCAGCTTAAAAAAATATATATATATATATATATATATATATATATATATATATATATATATATATATATATATATATATATATATATAACGAAGCAACGAACTTTATTTTCAAAGGGTCACAAATTGGGCACACAGGCCTGTCTTACATTCGGCCCTTCCAGTCAACCATCTTTCGCACAGCAGTTGTACTTTACTAATAAAGCATGTTATGATCATATGATGATATGCATATTATGAATATTATAAAAGAACACAAAGGCATGAGTTGTAAAGTACATGCGAAAACCCGCGCCTGCATACACACACCCATATACATACATACACCCACATACACACGCTCACCCACTCACTTATACACACATACATACATGCATGCATGCATGCATACATTACATACAGGCATACATACATACACACGTACATACAAACATACAGGCATACACACATACGTACAGGCATACATACATAAACACAAACATACATAGATACAAACATACAGGCATACATACATACGTACATACGTACATAATACAGACATACACACATACAAACATACATATATACATACATACAAACATAAAGTCATAAATACAGTCATGCATGGAGACACACACATGCACACACGGACACTCCCACAGAGACACACACACTCACTTAGACAAAAATACAGACACACACATAGACACTTACATATAAACACACACAGGGAAACACACAGCAGGCATATATACATTCGGGCTCACACACTGACACACATACACAAACACATACGCAGACAAACATGCAGACACATACATATAGACACATAGACACACACGCAGTCAAACATACACACCCACAAATACAGACAAACAGGCAGACAAACACAAACTGACAACCACGCAGACATGCATACACATACAAACACATAGAAATACAAACGCAGACACATATATTCAGCACGCACAGACATATACTAAGACATGCAGACACATACACACAACAAAGGGGCACACCCAATACACACAGAGAAACACACATAGACATGCACACACAGACAGACACATGCTGACACATACACTCACGCAGACAGACATACAGGCACCCACACACAGAGATACACACAGCCTTATAGACACACCCGCAGACAAACACACATGAACATACACAGGCAAGCATGCAGACAAGCACATACGGGGACACACACAGACACACACGAAGATATACACACAGTCACATCAAATATGCAAATATATATATATATATATATATATATATATATATATATATATATATATATATATATATATATATATATATATATATATATATCGAGCATACCAGTCCTTTAACCAACAACCCTCACCAACTACCAGAACACCGGTTCAAGCCACTCGTTTTCGTAGAATTAGCACTTTCTAGCCAACATACATGGACATTTATAGCCGATGCCGCTCTCATTGAGTTGAACAAGCTTGATATATAAATACACATACAAACACACACAGAGACAGACATACATATCCAATTAAATTCACACACACGTGTTCACGCCCACGATGAAATGCAGTAATACATGTGTATGTGCATGTATCCTCCTGTCACAGAAATAGGGACACACACCTGGAAATCATAGAAACCGAATTAGATTTGTTAACATCTCCTTTCCGACAAAGACCTCTGGAGATCATGTATTCTGGCTTGCTATCTCGTAAATATGGTGAATAAATAAGTGCAAATACCAGCCGCGAGAGATATAGAGTACATTCAATATCACTATGTGGACCTTATTTGAAATGTAAAAAGTTCCCTTTTCTTAAGTAAAGTTCCCTTTTCACGCCTTTCGGCGCATCGGGCATATGGGCAGAGCGTCCCATATTTTTACAGACCATCAGCACTCTGTGGGTAATGTGGTCAGCATTACGCCGGCTGTCTTTACTTTCCCAGGACAGCCCATCCTGGTACCCATTTTAGGCTGGGTCGACCTGCGACGTCCCATACCACGATAAAAATCCACGCAGCCCACGCAGGTTTCGATCGCGGTATGCTGGCTTACGAGTCGGACTCGCAACGCCTTAGCCACGGACGCCTCGCTATTTGCATGTAGTATTGGATATACTCCTAACAAAAATTCATAAAGCAGCTAGAATTCTAACATATAAAGAGATGGTTGCTTGATATTTTCGCATGCTTCTTCTTTGTATCCACCCCTCCCCCATTTTCCTTTCTATTTATCTTCCACATTATAGTCCTCTATTTCGTTTTCTTCCTTTTCTCACTTTTCATTTTTATATTCTTCTTCTTCTGTTTTTTTTTTTAAATAATATTGTTCTTATTTTCTTCTTCTTCTTCTTCTTCTTCTTCTTCTTTCTTCTTCTTTTTCTTCTGTTTCCTCTTTTTCGTCTTCAAGTTTCGTCTCTATTATCATCATAACTATCATCTTAATTATCATCCTAATTATCATCATATTTTCTTCTTCTTCTTCTTCTTTTCTTCTTCTTTTCTTCTTCTTCTTCTTCTTCTTCTTCTTCTTCTTCTTCTTCTTCTTCTTCTTCTTCTTCTTCTTCTTCTTCTTCTTCTTCTTCTTCTTCTTCTTCTTCTTCTTCTTCTTCTTCTTCTTCTTCTTCTTCTTCTTCTTCTTCTTCTTCTCCTTATTTTTCTTCTTCTTCTTCTTCTTCTTCTTCTTCTTCTTCTTCTTCTTCTTCTTCTTCTTCTTCTTCTTCTTCTTCTTCTTCTTCTTCTTCTTCTTCTTCTTCTTCTTCTTCTTCTTCTTCTTCTTCTTCTTCTTCTTCTTCTTCTTCTTCTTCTTCTTCTTCTTCTTCTTCTTCTTCTTCTTCTTCTTCTTCTTCTTCTTCTTCTTCTTCTTCTTCTTCTTCTTCTTCTTCTTCTTCTTCTTCTTCTTCTTCTTCTTCTTCTTCTTCTTCTTCTTCTTCTTCTTCTTCTTCTTCTTCTTCTTCTTCTTATTCTTCTTCTTCTTCTTCTTCTTCTTCTATTTTTTCTTCGTCTTCCTCTTCTTCCTCTGTCTCGTTTTTTTTTCGTCTTTAACTTTCGTCTTTAACTTTCGTCTTTAACTTCCATCACCATCACTATCATCAATCCATGTTCTTCTAGGGCAGCCTTTTGCTTTCGTTTCAGATCTTTTCGTGAGTAGTGCCTGCCTTGGTAGTTGTTCTGGCTGCTTTCTTCCTAAATGACCAAACCATTTGACCTTCTGTTTCTCAACGAATTAGCTACACAGTGTTGTTCCTACAGTCTGTCTGGTAATCTCATTTCTAACTTTGTCTTGAATTGTTAGGTTGGCGGCTGTTCCCATGCATCTCATTTTGCATGTGTTAAATTTACGTAAGATAACTTTTGATAATGTCCAACTCTAGCACTGGTAGCAAAGTGTTGGTATGAATATGCTCTTTATAATCTGTTTCTATGCGCTCATACTTATTTTTTGATGTCTTAAAAACGGTGTCAGAGGACTGAAAAGGTATTTTTCCCCACCCTACAATAGGCATCTTTATACTCGGAGACAATCTTTTGCTTTTGGCTAAAGGACATCCTTTTCATTCCTATTCTTGTTCTAATCTCACCAAGGAAGTTTGTTCCAGAGTGTGTGACTGTTCCACGATAGTTGTAGTATTCACTTTCTTCAGAATGCTGCCATTTGCGTGTTTCACATCTTACCGTCACTACTACTAAGGCTATTGCTACTGCAGCTGTTGCTGCTGCTGTTGCTGCTACTACTAGTATTACGTCAGCACCAATAACATTTTCTACAACTGCTGCTTCAATGACGACAACAAACATAAGAACTATTAACATTACTGTTACAAATGCTACTACTACTATAAATCCTACTATTGCTACTACTAAAACAACTATTACCACAACCGCCACTTCATTTTCATGTTTTTGCTTTTTCAGATTCGTGAAAGAAAAACTAAAACATATACATCACACATCTATTGAAAGGGAAACATTACATTTCTAGCACACATCAGCAATGTTTAAAATGCCATAAGGGGAATATACATTTTAATATTTATCAAGATATACTGAATAATAAAAAATGATGTCTGACATAAATAAGCAATAGACTGAACTTATGAAATCAACAAGATATTTTTTTTTTTTAAATCAACTTTTTTCGGTTTTGAAAAACAACAAACTTTATTGCCTGTTACACAATTTTAACATATAGCTAGTAAATCTAGACTTGAAAAAACATGTGTTTTAAAAAGGTTTCTACCCACTCTCTCTCCATATATCTATCTATCTATCTATCTATCTATCTATCTATCTATCTATCTATCTATCTATCTATCTATCTATCTATCTATCTATCTATCTATCTATCTATCTATCTATCTATCTATCTATCTATCTATCTATCTATCTATCTATCTATCTATCTATCTATCTATCTATCTATCTATCTATCTATCTATCTATCTATCTATCTATCTATCTATCTATCTATCTATCTATCTATCTATCTATCTATCTATCTATCTATCTATCTATCTATCTATCTATCTATCTATCTATCTATCTATCTACCTATCTATCTATCTATCTATCTATCTATCTATCTATCTATCTATCTATCTATCTATCTATCTATCTATCTATCTATCTATCTATCTATCTATCTATCTATCTATCTATCTATCTATCTATCTATCTATCTATCTATCTATCTATCTATCTATCTATCTATCTATCTATCTATCTATCTATCTATCTATCTATCTATCTATCTATCTATCTATCTATCTATCTATCTATCTATCTATCTATCTATCTATCTATCTTATTGATACTCTCTCCAGTCAGCTACATAAGGACTACGACACACTCAGGGGGCAGAAATCCAGCTTTTGAGAGAGGAAAAACAAAACATTAAAAATTATTATTGAAAGTAAGCAGCGTGTGCCAGGAGTTGACATAGTGACACAAACTGAAGTTCCCCAAACATTACAAACTTCCTACAGTCAGCAACAGGAAGCCAAACAACCACCGAATCAACAGGAGCGGGTTGAACAAGCTCAACAGCGCGCCTATCCAATTGACGTGAAGATAACCAATCGATTTGATGCGCTGCTGGAGCAGTCAGTCGACAGTAGACCTCCGGCTAAAACACCACTATTATGCACTCCACGCCTACAAGTCACATCGGAGGAGGTGCATAAAGATGTACAAACCGAACGACAACAATGGCAGACGCAGAGGGCAAGGCGCTCTGGCTACCAATTTACACAAGTAATACGGCCAGACTCCACCCACCTTATTATTGGCGACTCACTGCTAAAAGGTCTGTATAGTGATCTAATGTCTACATCTGATAAGGACTTAGTTTCTGTTGTTCCATTGCCCGGTGCAGGGGTGGACAGGCTTGCAGACAAAATAAAGAGACTGGACACTAACATCAACATCAAGAAAGTGACAGTTCACATAGGGATAAATGACACAATGAACAATATCTACATCACCGACTTCCAGCTGCGGGTGCTGCTGGATTCATTGTGTCGTACATATCCTTCATCTACTAAAGTTTTCTCTTCTATTTTGACCCCGATGTTTGGCCATCAGCGTCGACTGGCTGACAGAAACAATAAGGTGCTAGAGATCTTTTGTAAACAAAATAATTTAACTTTTATCAACCACACACCATTTTTTACGGCACAGTCTGGCGCCCTGAAGAAGCTCCTATATAAGGACCAGATCCACACTTCTACACTAGGGACGAGCATCCTGGCCAAGAATTTAAAATATCCAGCCAGGACACAGCTCGTACACAACACAGAAGTGCCAATAGCACCTGTTTCTGCTCCATCTGTTTATCAGCCCAAAAGATACAAACCAAGCACTATGAATACTAGCACCCCATTACAGGACGCTCGATCCTCCAGCACCCCTGGAGTATCCACGCCATCACGTGGAAATCAACCACACCCTCACACACCCACCTTTGTACAGGAGAGTAGCAACTATGATTATTCCTTTCCTCCACTTCCAAGTAGGGAAAAGTCCGTCAACAGGACTGATGGGCTGGGGATTGCGGCTAGAAACAACAGCGTACCCGACCGACAATATCCTTTGAATTGGAACCGAGATTTGTACCATCTCATGCGCTTCGATCCTGAAATTCTGCGACATGCATTTATGATGTCAGCACATTGCAGACCAGCCAGATACAACGCTTGCTAAAAACAAAAAACAAAAAAACAAAAACAAAAAAACAGCTTACCCTATATCAGTCGGACAAGTTTTTTTTAAAGCGCTTATTTTATTATTACTGTGTTGCCCACTCGATCAGCAGTGGGTTACATAGCCATACTTATAAACAGTCATTTGTCTATCAAACTACACTTATTTTGTATATTTTTTGAGCTAGTTATAATACTGCTTAAATCTGCTAAACTGTAAGTTAGGTGGTGGTGTATATGAGTTAAAACATTGTATTCATTTTTTCTGCACTATCTCCATTTTAACTGTTTTACTTTTTTTTTCTCGTTCAATACTATATTATTGTTGTAAATTTGTTTTTACTCTTGTATTGCCTGAATAATATTTTTTGTGTAACTTGGTATTTGCTGGTGCTGGCATAGCTTATATTCTATTGCCACACTGCAGTTTATAATGTCTGACACACATGAGCACTGGCTTAGTAAAACTGGGCTTAGAATAGGTCATCTGAATATTTGCCATCTTCTGGGAAAACTGCCCGAACTGTCCCTTATTCTTAGTCAAATTTTCAGATGTTCGGTCTTAGTGAGAGTAGATTAAATGACAACATTACAGATGATGATATACATGTTAATGGTTTTAGTGTTATTAGAAGAGACCCACATAAGAAACAAGAAACGGGTATAGCGGTCTACGTCAGTAATTCCCTTAATGTCCAACGTAGACTAGACTTAGAGACTAGTGATGTAGAATGCCTATTTTTAGAAGTTAAGCTACAAAACCACAAACCCATCGTAGTTGGTTATCTCTACCGCAATCCTAGCGCTGATAATATATGGTATGACAACTTTACCAATATGATGGATATGGTGTTCAACAATGCAGGGGAAATTATACTTCTTGGGGACTTCAATATAAATGCCCTAAAATCCAACAAGACGTGGGAAGACATAATTACCTCATTTAATCTCAAACAACTAGTCAAACAAGCTACTAGAATAACTAAATCGTCGTCAACCCTTATAGACCATATTTATGCAACATGTCCTGACAACATTATAGAATGCAAGGTACCCACTACAGCACTGAGTGACCATTACCCCGTAATTTGTGTGTGGAATAAAAAAGGCGTAAAAACTGTTAAACAAAAGCATGTAAGTATTAAATTTAGAAGCTATAAAAATTTTAACCAAGATGCATTCCAACTAGACTTGTTCAATTCACCTCTTGACCACGTTTATCAGCTCTCTGATTCAGATGACGCTCTTGAATATTGGCTGAAAACCTTCTCTAGTGTATTTGATAAGCATGTGCCAGTTAAGGAGGTCCGTGTAAAACATCAAACTAAATCCCCTTGGATCACGCAGGAGGTAGTTGCAATCATGAGAGAGCGAGATAGGGCGCATAAAAAGAAGGATATAATCACATACCGGAATCTGCGAAACAAAGTCCAGTATACCATTCGTAAGGAAAAAAAAGAACTTTTTTAAACAGCTAATAGTAGATAAAAGAAACAGCAAAGACATATGGAAGGCAATCAATACATTGACAAACAAAAGTACTTCCACGCGTTTGCTGACATCTAATATAACATCGAATGATTTCAGTAATTTCTTCGAAGCCAATATAGAAAATGTAAAAGCCACAATGCCAAACTGTCCATGTGATTTATCACTGCTATCAGCATTTTGTGAAAATAAATGCCCTGAAGACATTCCTTCTGACATTCCTCTCATGACAGTTGCGGAAGTTTTTATACATTTCAACAGTCTCAGAAACAATAATACGTCCGGTTTAGACGGAATCAGCAATAGGATCCTTCGTAGTGCTGCCCCAGTTATTTGTGAGTCGATGACCTTTATTTACAACCAATGTCTTGTCAAAGGCTACTTCCCATCTGCATTTAAGATTGCCAAAGTGTATCCACATCTAAAATCTGGTTCATTAGATAGTAGTATTCCAGGTAACTATAGACCAATCTCCCTGTTATCATCACTATCGAAACCACTAGAGAAACATATTCATAATGTAACTTTTCAGCACCTAGATCACAACAAACTTATAGTGGATAACCAATCAGGTTTTCGACCAAACTATTCTTGCCATACTGCTTTAACTAACATGATTGAAAAATGGCACCATAATGTTAATGATGAGAAAATATGTGGCGGAGTGTTTATAGACTTTAAGAAAGCTTTTGATATGATAGACCATAACATTCTTATAAAAAAATTAGAAACAATGAAATTTAACCCTAGACTATTACAGTTAATAAAATCCTTTTTGTTAAATAGAAAACAAATAATCTGTTACAATAAATCACTATCGCAAGCCACTGAATTAAATACTGGGGTACCTCAAGGCTCGATTCTCGGTCCTCTGTTATTCAATATCTACATAAATGACCTTCCTTTATGTCTGTCGTCGTCCTGCGATTTATTCGCAGACGACTGTACCATCTATGCAAATGCTCAAACATGTAATTTACTAGAGTCCTCATTACAACAAGAATTAAATAATGTAGTCCAATGGAGCAGTGCAAACCGTATGCAAATAAACATTAATAAAACCAAATCTATGCTCATAACGACCAGGCAAAAACTATACAGTTTAAATTCTCAGAGAACGCTTCAACTCTACATTGGGGGCACTCAAGTAGAAAATGTAACTGAGCACAAGACACTGGGGTTGGTAATTGATGCAAATCTAACATTCAACTCACACGTACAAGCACTTGTGAAACAAACAGCTA
>CAJHNH020005379.1:0-220017 GCA_905116865.2 Candidula unifasciata
TTGAAAGGCCCCCAAACAATTTGTTAGATATTTTTTTCCTAAATTTTTTTTTTCTATTTTTTTCTGTCACCAACGGCTCCAAAGTGTCCAATTTATCATTCTAGAGGATCTCCTCAAGTGTGAACTGATAGACTGAGACTAAATTGGCAACTTTTTTGGAATATATGAGTTTTGGCCAAAACGCGAAGGCATATTATCTGGAAAAATGTCACTGTGGTAATTTTTTTATGTTATCTCATTGCGGTTGCCCCCAGATTGTACCAAAATGCCAAATCAGACATTCAGTTTAACTACTCTGCATCTAGCGTGTCTATTCATGTGTAAAATAATTGTCTGGGACTCAATGATTTAGTGGGTAGGACCACAAACAAGTTGTTTAGGAACAATTCTTCGTAAATTTGGTTTTTTTCACTTTTAATCTTATCTATTTTTTCTGTCACCAACGAGCTCCAAAGTGTCCAATTTATCATCTAGAGTATCTCGTCAAGTGTGGAAATGATAGACTGAGACTAAATTGGCAACTTTTTTGCAAATATTATTTTGGCCAAACGCGTAAGGCATAAATTCTGGATAAAATTGTCACTTGTGGTCATTTTTATGTTATCTCAATTGTTTGCTCCCACCAGATTGTACCAAAATGGCCAAATCAGACATTCAGTTTACCTACTCTGCATCTAGCGTGTCTATTCATGTGTAAAAAAAATTGTCTGGGACTCAATGTTTAGTGGTAGGATGACACAAACAAGTTGTTAGGCAACAATTCTTCGTAAAATTAGTTTTTTCACTTTTATCTTATCTATTTTTCTGTCACCAACGAGCTCCAAAGTGTCCAATTTCTCATCTAGAGTATCTCGTCAAGTGTGAAATGATAGACTGAGACTAAATTGGCAACTTTTTAGAAATATGATTTTGGCCAAACGCGAAAGGCATAAATTCTGGAAAAATGTCACTTGTGGTCATTTTTATGTTATCTCAATTGTTGCCCCCAGATTGTACCAAAATGCCAAATCAGACATTCAGTTTACATACTCTGCATCTAGCGTGTCTATTCATGTGTAAAATAATTGTCTGAGACTCACTGTTTAATGGTAGGACACAAACAAGTTGTATCTCGTCAAGTGAGAAATGATAGACTGAGACTAAATTTGCAACTTTTTTGCAAAGATTATTTTGGCCAAACGCGAAAGGCATAAATTCTGGAAAAATGTCACTTGTGGTCATTTTTATGTTATCTCAATTGTTGCCCCCAGATTGTACAAAAATGCCAAATCAGACATCCAGTTTAACTACTCTGCATCTAGCGTGTCTATTCATGTGTAAAATAATTGTCTGGGACTCACTGTTTAGTGGTAGGACACAAACAAGTTGTTAGGAACATTTCTTCGTAAAATTTGTTTTTCACTTTTATCTTATCTATTTTTCTGTCACCTATGAGCTCCAAAGTGTCCAATTTCTCATCTAGAGTATCTCGTCAAGTGTGAAATGATAGACTGAGACTAAATTGGCAACTTTTTAGCGTGTCTATTCATGTGTAAAATAATTGTCTGGGACTCACTGTTTAGTGGTAGGACACAAACAAGTTGTTAGGAACATTTCTTCGTAAAATTGTGTTTTTCACTTTTATCTTATCTATTTTTCTGTCACCTATGAGCTCCAAAGTGTCCAATTTCTCATCTAGAGTATCTCGTCAAGTGTGAAATGATAGACTGAGACTAAATTGGCACTTTTTTGGAAAATATAATTTTGGCCAAACGCGAAAGGCATAAATTATTCAAAATTGTCACTTGTGGTCATTTTCATGTTATCTCAATTGTTGCCTCCTGATTGTACCAAAATGCCAAATCAGACATCCAGTTTACCTACTCTGCATCTATCGTGTCTATTCATGTGTAAAATAATTGTCAGGGACTCACTGTTTAGTGGTAGGACACAAACAAGTTGTTAGGAACATTTCTTCCTAAAATTTGTTTTTCACTTTTATCTTATCTATTTGTCTGCCACAAGCGAGCTCCAAAGTGTCCAATTTCTCATCTAGAGTATCTCTTCAAGTGTGAAATGATAGACTGAGACTAAATTGGCAACTTTTTGGAAAATATGATTTTGGCCAAACGCGAAAGGCATAAATTCTTCAAAAATGTCACTTGTGGTCATTTTTATGTTATCTCAATTGTTGCCCCCAGATTGTACCAAAATGCCAAATCAGACATTCAGTTTACCTACTCTGCATCTAGCGTGTCTATTCATGTGTAAAATAATTGTCTGGGACTCACTGTTTAGTGAGAGGACACAAACAAGTTGTTAGGAACATTTCTTCGTAAAATTTGTTTTTCACTTTTATCTTATCTATTTTTCTGTCACCAACGAGCTCCAAAGTATCAAATTTCTCATCTAGAGTATCTCATCAAGTGTGAAATGATAGACTGAGACTAAATTGGCAAATTTTTGGAAAATATGATTTTGGCTAAACGCGAAAGGCATAAATTCTTCAAAAATGTCACTTGTGGTCATTTTTATGTTATCTCAATTGTTGCGCGAAAGGCATAAATTCTTCAAAAATGTCACTTGTGGTCATTTTTATGTTATCTCAATTGTTGCCCCCTGATTGTACCAAAATGCCAAATTAGACATTTAGTTTACCTACTCTGCATCTGGGGTGTCTATTCATGTGTAAAATAATTGTCTGGGACTCAATGTTTAGTGGTAGGACACAAACAGGTTGTTAGGAATATTTCTTCCTAAAATTTGTTTTTCACTTTTATCTTATCTATTTTTCTGTCACCAACGAGCTCCAAAGTGTAAAATTTCTCATCTAGAGTATCTCGTCAAGTGTGAAATGATAGACTGAGACTAAATTGGCAACTTTTTTGCAAATACGATTTTGGCCAAACGCGAAAGGCATAAATTCTTAAAAAATGTCACTTGTGGTCATTTTTTTTTTATCTTAATTGTTGCCCCCAGATTGTACCAAAAGGCCAAATCAGACATTCAGTTTACCTACTCTGCATCTAGCGTTTCTATTCATGTGTAAAATAATTGTCTGGGACTCACTGTTTAGTGAGAGGACACAAACAAGTTGTTAGGAACATTTCTTTGTAAAAATTGTTTTTCACTTTTATCATATCTATTTTTCGGTCACGAACGAGCTCCACAGTGTCCAATTTCTCATCTACAGTATCTCGTCACGTGTGTAATGATAGACTGAGACTAAATTGGCAACTTTTTTGCAATATGATTTTGGCCAAACGCGAGAGGCATAAATTTTTCAAAATTGTCACTTGTGGTCATTTTTATGTTATCTCAATTGTTGCCCCCTGATTGTACCAAAATGCCAAATCAGACATCCAGTTTACCTACTCCTCATCTAGCGTGTCTATTCATGTGTAAAATAATTGTCTGGGACTCAGTGTTTAGTGGAATGACACCAACAAGTTGTTAGGAACATTTCTTCGTAAATTGGTTTTACCTTTTATCTCATCTATTTTTCTGTCACCAATGGGCTCCAAAGTGTCCAATTTCTCATCTAAAGTATCTCGTCAAGTGTGAAATGATAGATTGAGACTAAATTGGCAACTTTTTGCAAAAATGATTTTGGCCAAACGCCAAAGGCATACATTTTTCAAAATTATCACTTGTGGTCATTTTTATGTTATCTCAATTGTTGCCCCCAGATTGTACCAAAATGCCAAATCAGACATCCAGTTTACCTACTCTGCATCTAGCGTGTCTATTCATGTGTAAAAAAATTGTCTGGGACTCAATCTTTAGTGGTAGGACACAAACAAGTTGTTAGGAACAATTCTTCGTAAAATTTGTTTTTCACAGTTATCTTATCTATTTTACTGTCACCAACGAGCTCCAAAGTGTCCAATTTCTCAACTAGAGTATCTTGTCAATTGTGAAATGATAGACTGAGACTAAATTTGCGACTTTTTTTGCAAATATGATTTTAGCCAAACGCGAAAGGCATACATAAATTCTTCAAAATTGTCACTTGTGGTCATTTTGATGTTATCTCAATTGTTGCCCCCAGATTGTACCAAAATGCCAAATCAGACATCCAGTTTACCTACTCTGCATCTAGCGTGCCTATTCGTGTGTAAAATAATTGTCTGTGAATTAATGTTTAGTGAAAGGACACCAACAAGTTGTTAGGAACATTTCGTCGTTAAATTTGTTTTTCACTGTTATCTTATCTATTTTTCTGTCACCAACGAGCTCCAAAGTGTCTAATTTCTCATCTAGAGTATCCCGTCAAGTGTGAAATGATAGACTGAGACTAAATTGGCATTTTTTTTGCAAGTATGATTTTGGCCAAACGCGAAATGCATAAATTCTGGAAAAATGTATCTTGTGGTCATTTTTATGTTATCTCAATTGTTGCCCCCAGATTGTACCAAAATGCCAAATCAGACATCCAGTTTACCTACTCTGCATCTAGCGTGTCTATTCATATGTAAAATAATTGTCTGGGACTCATTGTTTTTTTGGTAGCACACAAACAAGTTGTTAAGAACTTTTCTTCGTAAAATTTGTTTTACACTTTTATCTTATCTATATTTCTGCCACCAGCGAGCTCCAAAGTGTCAAATTTCTCATCTAAAGTATCTCGTCAAGTGTGAAATTATAGACTGAGACTAAATTGGCAACTTTTTTGCAAAAAAGATTTTGGCCAAACGCGAAAGGCATAAATTCTGCAAAAATGTCACTTGTGGTCATTTTTATGTTATCTCAATTGTTGCCCCCAGATTGTACCAAAATGCCAAATCAGACATTCAGTTTACCTACTCTGCATCTAACGTGACTATTCGTGTGTAAAATAATTGTCTGGGAATTATTGTTTAGATAAAGGACACCAACAAGTTGTTAGGAACATTTCTTCGTTAAATTTGTTTTTCACTGTTATCCTATCTATTTTTCTGTCACGAACGAGCTTCAAAGTGTCTAATTTCTCATCTAGATTAACTCGTCAAGTGTGAAATGATAGACTGAGACTAAATTGGCAATTTTTTTGCAAATGTGATTTTATACAAACGCGAAAGGCATAAATTCTGGAAAAATGTCACTTGTGGTCATTTTTATGTTATCTCAATTGTTGCCCCCATAAGAATAAACTCACAGGGAGCAAGTACAGCGGGGATCTACAGTCATCAGTAGAAATTATCCTCGTCGACACACGTTTCGGCCCACGATTCCTAAACGTATTCGGAGGTGGGCCCACTCAGTTCATGAAGCTCAGGGCTGCTTCCCCGCTGCACAGAATTACCGGATGGTGTTATTATTTCGGCCAGAGACAAGACGACTTAGTGGTTTCGAAGGAGGTACTGTGAGATAAGAAGCCGCCGGGACAGCGTAATTAAAACAGTCCTCATGCCTGGACGACCGAGCGACAAGCTTACTTTGGTTTACCGGACACATGTTGGACTTTTATTAGCAGTTGGCAGAGGGACACTGGCAGACAATTCGTACACGATGGACTTTCAAAGGGATGAGAAACTCCTTTCCGCTAGACACCCGGGCCAGCTCACCGAGGCCCGTCCCTTACGTTGTTGCGCTGCGTCCAAAGCCAGCTAGAGGCCCTTTCGGCAGCCTCTCCCAGTTTTTTAAGTGTTCGTTTCCGTTCATTACCGCGCAATCCTAGTTCTTTCACCACATTGTAGAGCGAAGTGGAAACGAGGCCTCTCGCTCCCACTTCGACGGCAAATACCCGTACCGTGTAAGCCTCGTCTCTCCTCAAACCGGCTGCTAAATCACTGTACTTTTCGAGCTTGTACAAGTGATTCTCCTCCATACGCGACTCAAACGGGACCGTCAACTCAATCAGGATGAGTTGCCGTTTTTGCGCAGAATGGAGAACGATGTCCTGTCGCAGGCCGGTTTTACGGATCAACTCGGGATACCGTTCATGGCCTGGCAGATCAACCGCCAGTAACCAGTCCCTCGCAGAGTCTAGCACAGATGGAGCGAATGCGTTTTTGTTGACCTTACCGATTGGAACCTGCCCAGCCTTGAGGAAACGAATGGGGGCGATACTAGAACTGGCTCTGGCATTAGCCCTCATTCTAGCCTGGTCGACAACGGCTGCTAACTCCTTTAGCACCTTGTTGTGGCGCCAAGTGTATCGGCCTTGACCTAGAGCTTTCCTGCACGCGGACAGGACGTGCTCAAGAGTTTGCTTCGATTTGCACAACGGGCAAGTCGGATCGTTGGTCGCAGACCATTTAACCATGTTAACACCGGACGGTAATACATCGTACGCCGAACGAACGATAAAGCTCAGTCGCAGCGGGGTCATCCGCCAGATCTCACCCCATGTGAGTATTCTCGGCAATGCGCTCTCCAGGCTGACCCAATGGCCCTGCTGCGACTGCTGGGCTGCTTTCTGGACCCGAACCTCGTTTTCGTTGTCCCTCACCGTTTGTATCACCATGTCTCGGCGCTCTTTGGCTGAGGCCTTTGACCACCAATTGACCTTCCCGTGCCCTAGGCCTCGACGGTCGGTTTGTGTGTAACCCATAATCTCCTTCAACTTTAGTGCGTTCTGGGCAGATTCTATCGCATCGAGGACCCTCCACTTCTGACCAGTCTTTAGAGCGGGCTGGACAGCGATGACATTTGGGTCTGAAGACTCGCGCAAGAGCATGGCGAGTCTTACCTTGCCGACGTTAAACTCTTCGGTTATCGACTTGAACGGAAGTACCAGCTTAGCCTGTTTACAATACAGAGCCACGTCGGTCAGACAAGGCGGTGCACCAATCCACTTTCTTAAGGCTGTGTTGATTTTCTTTTTCCATGGCTTCCACTGCAGTCATCGTCACCTCGTAGACTAGTAATGGCCATAGGAGCTTCGGAATCAACATGAATTGGAGACACCATACCTTGAATTTTCCGACCAGCCTGCATCGCTCGATCGCGAGCAGGCCTGTAGCCAGTGACTCATGTATTCGCCGGACTTCCGCTCTGTCAGATAACTTCGAATCGTAAACGCGACCGAGACTCTTCACCGGTTCCTCCAGAACCGTAGGGATCTTGTTCCTTGCCACCGTAAAACTGATCGCCGACACTTTGCCCTTATGGATTGACAGACTCCTCGACTTCTGCGGTTTGAACTGCATACCGCTCCATTGGACCACCGCGTCCAATCTTTTCAGGATCGTGCGGGCAGACTCCTCGCTGCCCGTTATAATAGTCGTGTCATCCATAAATGCGCGTAGTGGCGGCAACCAGTGATCCCCTATTTGAAGGCCCTGTCCGTAGCCGGCCGCCCCGTCTAACATGATCTGCATAGCCATGACAAACAGTATAGGTGAGATCGTACAGCCCACAGCTATCCCAATCTGCAACTCAGTCCACCTCGTGGTAAACGTCGAGGTAGAGAAGCGCAAAGCGAACTTAGAGAAATATTGCTCGACCATTTGACTGATCTGTGTCGGTACGTGAAACATGCGAAGGGCTCGCCACAGTAGCCTATGGGGGACTGCCCCGTAGGCGTTGGCTAAGTCCAACCATATAACGTGCAAATCGGTTCTCTCATGCTTGGCTCTCTGGATAGCCTCCCAAATCATGGTCGCGTGTTCAAGGCACCCAGGAACGCCTGGAATACCACCCTTCTGAACACTCGTATCTATGTACTTGTTAGTCATCAGATACTGTGTGAGCCGGCGAGCCATGACTGAAAAGAATATCTTACCCTCAACATTCAACAGCGAGATGGGCCTGAATTGGGAAAGACTCTTCGAGTCCTGCTCTTTGGGAATGTAGACCATATTTGCCTTTGACCACTCTGGACATATGTGATTGCGGATCCACGCTTGTCTCAACAAGACGTGAAGCATTTTAAGGATTTTCGGGCAACGCTTGTAAAGAACGTACGGGACACCGTTCGGACCTGGGGCAGACTTGCCGCTGGCCTTTTTCACAACGTCCTCAACCTCAGACCAAAGGGGAGGTACCAGTTTAAAAGGTACCTTCGGCACCGAAGGCTGTTTAAGACCGCTAAGGATCTCTGGATTGTCATCGAGAGGCTCTCTCCTCTTTTTGTCCGAGTACATCTTGCTTAGATGTAGCTCAAGTTCTTTCTGACTGACAACCAGAGTCCCAGACTTCGGTTGCTCGAATAGACCTCGGACGAACTGATACGGGTCCCTAAAGAATTTCTCTCGCTCTCTTTTGGTTCTCCGTCTGTTGTTACAGAAACGCTCGGCACGACAGAGGGCACTGTGTTTGTTCTTTAAATGCAACCAAGCTTCGTACAGCCCCTCCCGTTCCCTGCCTGTAGCGGCTTTGAACCGTTTTCTGAGGGCATTCTTGTCTGCCCGACACTTCAGAATGTCCCTCTGCCTCCTGCTAGTATTCTGCTTGGCACCCGGCTGAGCCTTTACTACTGTCCCGAACTCGCGGGAGCAGTGTTCATATATTACATCACCAAATTTAGTAAGCTTGTCGCCTAGCGACTTCTTGTTTAGAGTTTGTTTAAGTACCTCACATAATGTAGCCTCCAACTTACACCACACCACCTTCTCGCTCGCAGGTGGAAACCTGATTCTGGAACGCACTTCTTCAGAAATCATCAAAGGTGCTCCTCCGCAGTCGACGTCATGGGCCTCTCCGGGCGAGTGGGGTTCACCCTGCCCGTCGTACCCTGACGACTCAGAAACTACCACAGGAGTGGTAGTTTTGCGACTGCGTTTACTGCGTGGAGCACCCTTGCATTTCATTCTTCCGGCATGCGTTCTCAGACCATGCAACCCCGTGAAGCTTTTCCCACATGTACAGAGCCAGCCCGGACGTTGGGCGAGTAACTCAGTCCGGGGGCTAGCAAAGTCGTCACCGAGGGTATCAATCAGATTGGGCCCTACATTCTCCCCCCCCCCCCCCTTTCGGAGGGCCCTGGGGGCATATTTCATTGTGGTCGTAAGAAATCGGAGGTATTATACTGTGTTAGGGGTGATCAACCCGGTCCACAGTCGACATCTGTCTCCAGATGTCAGTTTATCCCCCCGGCGATACCGGGGGGCCAGTCTTTCCATAGGTGTCAAAAGGTCTTTCCCGATAGTCACCAGTCTTTCCTGGTAGTCTTGTGGGCTAGCCACGTACAATAAGAATAAACTCACAGGGAGCAAGTACAGCGGGGATCTACAGTCATCAGTAGAAATTATCCTCGTCGACACACGTTTCGGCCCACGATTCCTAAACGTATTCGGAGGTGGGCCCACCTGAGTTCATGAAGCTCAGGGCTGCTTCCCCGCTGCACAGAATTACCGGATGGTGTTATTATTTCGGCCAGAGACAAGACGACTTAGTGGTTTCGAAGGAGGTACTGTGAGATAAGAAGCCGCCGCGACAGCGTAATTAAAACAGTCCGCATGCCTGGACGACCGAGCGACAAGCTTACTTTGGTAAGATTGTACCAAAATGCCAAATCAGACATCCAGTTTACCTACTCTGCATCTAGCGTGTCTATTCATGTGTAAAATAATAGTCAGGGACTCACTGTTTAGTGGTAGGACACAACAAGTTGTTAGGAATATTTCTTCCTAAAATTTGTTTTTCACTTTTATCTTATCTATTTCTCTGCCACAAGCGAGCTCCAAAGTATCCAATTTCTCATCTAGAGTATCTCGTCAAGTGTGAAATGATAGACTGAGACTAAATTGGCAACTTTTTGGAAAATATGATTTTGGCCAAACGCGAAAGGCATACATTCTTAAAAAATGTCACTTGTGGTCATTTTGATGTTATCTCAATTGTTGCCTCCTGATTGTACCAAAATGCCAAATCAGACATCCAGTTTACTTACTCTGCATCTAGCGTGTCTATTCGTGTGTAAAATAATTGTCTGGGACTCAATGTTTAGTGGTAGGACACAAACAAGTTGTTAGGAACCTTTTAACGTAAAATTTCTTTTTTACTTTTATCTTATCAATTTTTCTGCCACAAGCGAGCTCCGAAATGTCCAATTTCTCATCTAGAGTATCTCGTCAAGTGTGAAATGATAGACTGAGACTAAATTGGCAACTTTTTTGCAAAAATGATTTTGGCCAAACGCGAAAGGCATAAATTCTTCAAAAATGTCACTTGTGGTCATTTTTATGTTATCTCAATTGTTGCCCCCTGATTGTACCAAAATGCCAAATCAGACATTCAGTTTACCTACTCTGCATCTAGCGTGTCTATTCATGTGTAAAATAATTGTCTGGGACTCAATGTTTAGTGGTAGGACACAAACAGGTTGTTAGGAACAATTCTTCGTAAAATTTGTTTTTCACTGTCATCTTATCTATTTTTCTGTCACCAACGAGCTCCAAAGTGTCCAATTTCTCATCTAGAGTATCTCTTCAAGTGTGAAATGATAGACTGAGACTAAATTGGCAACTTTTTTGAAAATATGATTTTGGCCAAACGCGAAAGGCATAAATTCTGGAAAAATGTCACTTGTGGTCATTTTTATGTTATCTCAATTGTTGCCCCCAGATTGTACCAAAATGCCAAATCAGACATCCAGTTTACCTACTCTGCATCTAGCGTGTCTATTCATGTGTAAAATAATTGTCTGGGACTCAATGTTTAGTGGTAGGACACAAACAAGTTGTTAGGAACATTTCTTCCTAAAATTTGTTTTTCACTTTTATCTTATCTATTTTTCTGTCACCAACGAGCTCCAAAGTGTCCAATTTCTCATCTAGAGTATCTCGTCAAGTGTGAAATGATAGACTGAGACTAAATTGGCAACTTTTTTGCAAATATGATTTTGGCCAAACGCGAAAGGCATAAATTCTTAAAAATGTCACTTGTGGTCATTTTTATGTTATCTCAATTGTTGCCCCCAGATTGTACCAAAATGCCAAATCAGACATCCAGTTTACCTACTCTGCATCTAGCGTGTCTATTCATGTGTAAAATAATTGTCTGGGACTCAATGTTTAGTGGTAGGACACAAACAAGTTGTTAGGAACAATTCTTCGTAAAATTTGTTTTTCACTTTTATCTTATCTATTTTTCTGTCACCAGCGAGCTCCAAAGTGTCCAATTTCTCATCTAGAGTATCTCGTCAAGTGTAAAATGATAGACTGAGACTAAATTGGCAACTTTTTTGCAAAATATGATTTTGGCCAAACGCGAAAGGCATAAATTCTGGAAAAATGTCACTTGTGGTCATTTTTATGTTATCTGAATTGTTGCCCCCAGATTGTACCAAAATGCCAAATCAGACATCCAGTTTACCTACTCTGCATCTAGCGTGTCTATTCCTGTGTAAAATAATTGTCTGGGACTCAATGTTTAGTGAAAGGACACCAACAAGTTGTTAGGAATATTTCTTCCTAAAATTTGTTTTTTACTTTTTATCTTATCTATTTTTCTGTCACCAACGAGCTCCAAAGTGTCCAATTTCTCATCTAGAGTATCTCGTCAAGTGTGAAATGATAGACTGAGACTAAATTGGCAACTTTTTTGCAAAAATGATTTTGGCCAAACGCGAAAGACATAAATTCTTAAAAAATGTCACTTGTGGTCATTTTTATGTTATCTCAATTGTTGCCCCCAGATTGTACCAAAATGACAAATCAGACATCCAGTTTACCTACTCTGCATCTAGCGTGCCTATTCGTGTGTAAAATAATTGTCTGGGACTCAATGGTTAGTGAAAGGACACAAACAAGTTGTAAGGAACGTTTCTTTGTAAAAATTGTTTTTCACTTTTATCTTATCTATTTTTCTGTCACCAACGAGCTCCAAAGTGTAAAATTTCTCATCTAGAGTATCTCATCAAGTGTGAAATGATAGACTGAGACTAAATTGGCAACTTTTTTGCAAATACGATTTTGGCCAAACGCGAAAGGCATAAATTCTTAAAAAATGTCACTTGTGGTCATTTTTATGTTATCTTAATTGTTGCCCCCAGAATGTACCAAAATGCCAGATCAGACATCCAGTTTACCTACTCTGCATCTAGCGTTTCTATTCATGTGTAAAATAATTGTCTGGGACTCAATGGTTAGTGAAAGGACCCCAACAAGTTGTTAGGAATATTTCTTCCTAAAATTTGTTTTTCACTTTTATCTTATCTATTTTTCTGTCACCAACGAGCTCCAAAGTGTCCAATTTCTCATCTAGAGTATCTCGTCAAGTGTGAAATGATAGACTGAGACTAAATTGGCAACTTTTTTGCAAATATGATTTTGGCCAAACGCGAAAGGCATAAATTCTTCAAAAATGTCACTTGTGGTCATTTTTATGTTATCTCAATTGTTGCCCCCTGATTGTACCAAAATGCCAAATCAGACATTCAGTTTACCTACTCTGCATCTAGCGTGTCTATTCATGTGTAAAATAATTGTCTGGGACTCAATGTTTAGTGGTAGGACACAAACAAGTTGTTAGGAACATTTCTTCGTAAAATTTGTTTTTCACTTTTATCTTATCTATTTTTCTGTCACCAACGAGCTCCAAAGTGTCCAATTTCTCATCTAGAGTATCTCGTCAAGTGTGAAATGATAGACTGAGACTAAATTGGCAACTTTTTTGCAAATATGATTTTGGCCAAACGCGAAAGGCATAAATTCTTTAAAAAATGTCACTTGTGGTCATTTTTATGTTATCTCAATTGTTGCCCCCAGATTGTACCAAAATGCCAAATCAGACATTCAGTTTACCTACTCTGCATCTAGCGTGTCTATTCATGTGTAAAATAATTGTCTGGGACTCAATGTTTAGTGAAAGGACACCAACAAGTTGTTAGGAACATTTCTTCGTAAAATTTGTTTTTCACTTTTATCTTATCTTTTTTTCTGTCGCTCGAGCTCCAAAGTGTTAAATTTCTCATCTAGAGTATCTCGTCAAGTGTAAAATGGTAGACTGAGACTAAATTGGCAACTTTTTTTGCAAAAATGATTTTGACCCAACGCGAAAGGCATATATTCTTGAAAAATGTCACTTGTGGTCATTTTTATGTTATCTCAATTGTTGCTCCCAGATTGTACCAAAATGCCAAATCAGACATCCAGTTTACCTACTCTGCATCTAGCGTGTCTATTCATGTGTAAAATAATTGTCTGGGACTCAATGTTTAGTGGTAGGACACAAACAAGTTGTTAGGAACATTTCTTCGTAAAATTTGTTTTTCACTTTTATCATATCTATTTTTCGGTCACGAGCGAGCTCCACGGTGTTCAATTTCTCAGCTACAGTATCTCGTCACGTGTGAAATGATAGACAGAGACTAAATTGGCAACTTTTTGCAAATTAGATTTTTTCCAAACGCGAAAGGCATAAATTCTTCAAAATTGTCACTTGTGGTCATTTTTATGTTATCTCAATTGTTGCCCCCAGATTGTACCAAAATGCCAAATCAGACATCCAGTTTACCTACTCTGCATGTAGCGTGTCTATTTGTGTGTAAAATTATTGTCTGGGACTCACTGTTTAGTGGTAGGACACAAACAAGTTGTTAGGAACATTTTAACGTAAAATTTGTTTTTCACTTTTATCTTATCTATTTTTCTGCCACCAACGATCTCCAAAGTGTCCAATTTCTCATCTAGAGTATCTCGTCAAGTGTGAAATGATAGACTGAGACTAAATTGGCAACTTTTTTGCAAAAATGATTTTGGCCAAACGCGAAAGTGTACCAAAATGCAAAATCAGACATCCAGTTTACCTACTCTGCATCTAACGTGTCTATTCATGTGTGCCTGGGGTAGGAGCCTGTCCTACTACTAGGCGCGTCCACCAGGTGGCGGATGGTGGAAAGGCCTCTAGATATAGAGGTTAGCCACGAATATATTGAATAAGTGGCCGTGGACCAAAACAGGTGATGGTCATTGAGAGGAGGCGAGTTAGTTGGTGGGACAGCTAACTCTATAAAATACCTCAAAACTCTACGACATGGCCATCGGCGGGTAAGAGGCGCCATAACCTCTCCCCCCTGCTGCCTTGCAGGGTAAGTCTTTTTAGACAAAGGCTATTGGAGTCAAACCATATACAAACCTGCGGAAGGCAAGGGGAAACCACCGCTGTACCATCCCAAGAAAATCATGCCTCAAAATAATACGTATTCAGATAACGACGTGAATGGGGATTCCGGTGGAATCACCTCGTCCGGTAGGGAGCATCATGTTCTACGGGTGATACCCGACCGTCATCCAGCTACTGTAGAAAAAGTAAATGGTAGAAACATCATGAACATTGGTACATGGAATGTCAGAACACTCGTGCAAAACGGAAAACTGGATAACATCAAGATGGAAATGAAGAGAATGAACATCAACATACTAGGAATTAGTGAAATGCGATGGCCAGGAGCAGGGGAAAAGTATTCAGATCAGCACAGAATTATCTACTCGGGAGGGAAAGAATATAGCAAGGGAGTTGGTATTATTTTGGATCCAAAGAACTCAAAAACTGTTAAAGGATTTTGGACAATATCAGATAGAGTACTATTAGTAAAACTTCGCGGCAGACCGTTTGACATCAACTTAGTACAGATTTATGCCCCAACAGCAGATAGTTCAGAGGAAGACATTGACGCATTTTATGATGAGTTAGACATGGCTGTTGATCAATGCAAAAATTGTGAAGTAACAATGGTACTTGGAGATTTCAACGCAAAAGTAGGAAGTGAAAAAAGTGTACGGAATAACGGGTGGATATGGACTAGGAGAAAAGAATGTGAGAGGTGACAGATTAATAGCATGGGCTGAGTCGCGCAGCATGATAATAGGTAACACCTGGTTTAAACACCATCCTCGAAGATTGTGGACTTGGAAAAGTCCTGGTGATAATGTCCGCAATCAGATTGATTATATTTTGATTTCAAGAAGATTTCAGAGCAGCTTAGTTGGAGCTAAAACTAGACCAGGGGCAGACTGCTTTAGTGACCATGTTCCAGTTGTAGGAAAAATTAGAATAAAACTAAAGAACATTAAAAAAAACACCACAGAACATCAAGTTAAATTTAGGAATTCTTAGAACGGATAAAGAAATTAAGGAACAGTACAACGTCACTGTACAAAACCGGTATAATGCAATGGAAATTATACAAACAATTGATGAACAGTGGGATATGTTGCGTGAGTCAATTCAGCAGACATCAAAAGAGACAATCCCACCAACCCATACAGTTGCAAAAAGAAATGGATTTCAACCGAAATTCTGCAGTTGATGGATGAAAGAAGGAAGAAAAAGAATGATAAAGAAGAATACTCTAGAATACAAAAAGAAATAGTGAACAAATGCAAAGTGGCTAAAGAAGCCTGGCTGAATCAAATGTGTACAGAGATTGGGGAAAATCACGGGAAAGACTCACATTCCATGTACCAACAGATAAATATGTTAACAGGAAAGATGACACGTAACAGCACTGGATGTTTGATATCAAAGGATGGTGACTTATTAATGGGACATAGTAATATAATTAACAGATTGACAGAGTATATAGGGGAATTGTATGATGATAATAGACCAGACGTAGAACTGCAGAACAACAATGATGGTCCACCAATAATGACTGCAGAAGTTGAGGATGCAATACATCATATGAAGAAGGGAAAAGCACCCGGGCCAGACAACATCTCACTGGAAGAAATCGAAGCACTGGGAAATTTTGGAATTGAAATAATAACTAAACTTTTAAATGATTTTTATAACAGTGGGTATATTCCAAATGACCTTTTAAAATCCATATGTATAGCTCTGCCGAAGAAACCAGGCACTTTAAAATGTGAAGACCATCGCACAATAAGTCTTATGAGTCACATGACTAAGATTTTACTGAGAATAATTATGAGAAGAATAAGAAAAAAAAATTAAACCAGAAATCAGCGATGAACAAAGTGGATTTGTAGAAGGAAAAGGTACAAACAATGCCATATACATCCTAAGGACATTGTCAGAAAGAGCTATAGAAGTAAAGACTGATTTGTACTTATGCTTCATAGACTATACAAAAGCATTTGACTGTGTGAAGCATGAAGAAGTAATCAAAAAACTGTTAGAAAAATTAAACATTGATGGGAAATATCTAAGAATAATAAAGAATATGTATTGGCAGCAAACAGCAGCTATAAGAATTAACAACTGTTTAGGTTACATTTCAAAGCATAAAGAGGGGCGTACGACAAGGATGTGTACTTTCACCTGATTTGTTTTTCAATATACAGTGAATATATTATGAGATCTTTAATTGATATGCCCGGAATCGTGGTTGGTGGGCACAATATAAACAATTTACGTTATGCTGATGACACAGTCTTGATAGCAACAAGTCAGAAAGAATTACAGGAAATGATAGACATTGTGGTGTTAGAAAGTGGAAGAATGGGCCTCAGTTTGAATAATGGGAAGACAGAAGTAATGGTGGTATCAAAGAAACAAATTATTCCTAAATGTGTTATAAAAGTCAATGGTGTTATTTTAAGACAAGTACAGAAATTTAAGTATCTGGGCACATGGATAACATCAGATGGAAGATGCATACTGAAATAAGAAACAGAATTGGACAGGCAAAAACTGCATTTTATAAAATGAAAAACATCTTGTGCAATATATCCTTGTCATTGAGAGTTAGAAAAAGAATTCTTGCTTGCTACATACATCTAGTTTTAACATATTGATGTGAATCCTGGACAATCGGTAGGCAGGCCAAACAATTTTTGGAGGCCTCAGAGATGTGGTTTTACAGAAGAATGCTTAGAATACCTTGGACAGCCAAAAAGAGCAACCAAGAGGTTTTAAAAGAGGCGGGAGACCGAAGACAACTTATCACTGACATCGGAAGGAGACAGTCATCATTTTTCGGCCATGTTATGAGAAGAGGGAAAATAGAACATGTTGTGTCCACTGGAAAGATCTGTGGAAGGAGGGATAGAGGAAGACAACGAGAGAAGATGCTTGACAGTCTTGTTGCATGGCATGGAGGTGTGTCGGCACACGAACTGATACATGCTGCAGGAGATCGTGGATTATGGAGAGGCATGATCGCCCACGCCACTCGGCAAGGCACCTGATGATGATGATGATGATTCATGTGTGAAATAATTGTCTGGGACTCAATGTTTAGTGGAATGACACCAACAAGTTGTTAGGAACAATTATTCGTAAAATTTGTTTTTCACTTTTATCTTATCTATTTTTCTTTCACCAACGAGCTCCAAAGTGTCAAATTTCTCATCTAGAGTATCTCGTCAAGTGAGAAATGATAGACTGAGACTAAATTGGCAACTTTTTTGCAAAAATGATTTTGGTTAAACGCCAAAGGCATACATTCTTCAAAATTGTCACTTGTGGTCATTTTTATGTTATCTCAATTGTTGCCCCCAGATTGTACCAAAATGCCAAATCAGACATTCAGTTTACCTACTCTGCATCTAGCTTGCCTATTCGTGTGTAAAATAATTGTCAGGGACTCACTGTTTAGTGGTAGGACACAAACAAGTTGTTAGAAACATTTCTTCCTAAAATTTGTTTTTCCCTTTTATCTTATCTATTTTTCTGCCACAAGCGACCTCCAAAGTGTCCAGTTTCTCATCTAGAGTATCTCGTCAAGTGTTAAATGATAGACTGAGACTAAATTGGCAACTTTTTTGCAATATGATTTTGGCCAAACGCGAAAGGCATAAATTTTTCAAAATTGTCACATGTGGTCATTATTATGTTATCTCAATTGTTGCCCCCTGATTGTACCAAAATGCTAAATCAGACATCCAGTTTACCTACTCCTCATCTAGCGTGTCTATTCATGTGTAAAATAATTGTCTGGGACTCAGTGTTTAGTGAAAGGACACCAACAAGTTGTTAGTAATATTTCTTGCTAAAATTTGTTTTTTACTTTTATCTTATCTTTTTTTCTGTCATCAACGAGCTCCAAAGTGTCCAATTTCTCATGTAGAGTATCAAGTCAAGTGTGAAATGATAGACTGAGACTAAATTGGCAACTTTTTTGCAAATATGATATTTTAGCCAAACGCGAAAGGCATAAATTCTGCAAAAATGTCACTTGTGCTCATTTTTATGTTATCTCAATTGTTGACCCCAGATTGTACCAAAAGGCCAAATCAGACATTCAGTTTACCTACTCTGCCTCTAGCGTGCCTAATCATGTGTAAAATAATTGTCTGGGACTCAATGTTTAGTGAAAGGACACCAACAAGTTGTTAGGAATATTTCTTACTAAAATTTGTTTTTCACTTTTATCTTATCTATTTTTCTGTCACCAACGAGCTCCAAAGTGTCGAATTTATCATCTAGAGTATATCTCGTCAAGTGTGAAATGATAGACTGAGACTAAATTGGCAACTTTTTTTTTTTTGCAAATATGATTTTAGTCAAACGCGAAAGTAATAAATTCTTAAAAAATGTCACTTGTGCTCATTTTTATGTTATCTCAATTGTTGACCCCAGATTGTACCAAATGGCCAAATCAGACATTCAGTTTACCTACTCTGCATCTAGCGTGTCTATTCATGTGTAAAATAATTGTCTGGGACTCACTGTTTAGTGGTAGGACACAAACAAGTTGTTAGGAACAATTCTTCGTAAAATTTGATTTTTCAATTTTATCTTATCTTTTTTTCTGCCAATAGCGAGCACCAAAGTGTCCAATTTGTCATCTAGAGCATTTCGTCAAGTGTGAAATGATAGACTGAGACTAAATTGGCAACTTTTTTTGCAAATATGATTTTGGCTAAACGCGAAAGGCATAAATTCTTAAAAAATGTCACTTGTGCTCATTTTTATGTTTCACTTGTGCTCATTTTTATGTTATCTCAATTGTTGCCCCCAGATTGTACCAAAAGGCCAAATCAGACATTCAGTTTACCTACTCTGCATCTAGCGTGCCTATTCGTGTGTAAAATAATTGTCTGGGTCTCAATGTTCTGTGAAAGGACACCAACAAGTTGTTAGTAATATTTTTTCCTAAAATTAGTTTTTCACTTTTATCTTATCTATTTTTCTGTCACCAACGAGCTCCAAAGTGTCCAATTTCTCCTCTAGAGTATCTCGTAAAGTGTGAAATGATAGACTGAGAATAAATTGGCAACTTATTTTGCAAATATGATTTTGGCCGATATCGAAAGGCATAAATTCCGAAAAAATGTCACTTGTGCTCATTTTTATGTTATCTCATTTGTTGACCCCTGATTGTACCAAAATGCCAAATCAGACATTCAGTTTACCTACTCTGCATCTAGCGTGCCTATTCGTGTGTAAAATAATTGTCTGGGTCTCAATGTTCTGTGAAAGGACACCAACAAGTTGTTAGTAATATTTTTTCCTAAAATTAGTTTTTCACTTTTATCTTATCTATTTTTCTGTCACCAACGAGCTCCAAAGTGTCCAATTTCTCATCTAGAGTATCTCGTAAAGTGTGAAATGATAGACTGAGAATAAATTGGCAACTTATTTTGCAAATATGATTTTGGCCGATATCGAAAGGCATAAATTCCTAAAAAAATGTCACTTGTGCTCATTTTTATGTTATCTCAATTGTTGACCCCTGATTGTACCAAAATGCCAAATCAGACATTTAATTTACCTACTCTGCATCTAGCGTGCCTATTCGTGTGTAAAATAAATGTATGGGACTCAATGTTTAGTGAAAGGACACCAACAAGTTGTTAGTAATATTTCTTGCTAAAATTTGTTTTTCACTTTTATCTTATCTATTTTTCTGCCACCAACGAGCTCCAAAGTGTCCAATATCTCATCTATTGTATCTCGTTAAGTGTGAATTATAGACTGAGACTAAATTGGCAACTTTTATGCAAAAAATGATTTTGGCCAAACGCGAAAGGCATAAATTCTTCAAAATTGTCACTTGTAATCATTTTTATGTTATCTCAATTGTTGCCCCTGATTGTAACAAAATGCCAAATCAGACATCCAGTTTACCTACTCTGCATCTAGCAGAGAATAGGCACGAATGTCTGATTTGGCCTTTCGCTACAATCTGGGAGCAACAATTGAGATAACATAATAATGACCACAAGTGACATTTTTCCAGAATTTATGCCTTTCGCGTTTGGCCAAAATCATTTTTGCAAAAAAGATGCCAATTTAGTCTCAGTCTATCATTTCACACTTGATGAGATACTCTTTTGTGTCCTACCACTAAACAGTGAGTCCCAGACAATTATTTTACACATGATAGACACGCTAGATGCAGAGTAGGTAAACTGAATGTCTGATTTGGCATTTTTGTACAATCTGGTTGCAAACAATTGAGATAACATAAAAATGACCACAAGTGACATTTTTGCAGAATTTATGCCCTTTCGCGTTTGGCCAAAATATCATATTTTCAAAAAAAGATGCCAATTTAGTCTCAGTCTATCATTTCACACTTGACGAGATACTCTAGATGATAAATTGGACACTTTGGAGCTCGTTGGTGACAGAAAAATAGATAAGATAAAAGTGAAAAACAAATTTTACGAAGAATTGTTCCTAACAACTTGTTTGTGTCCTACCACTAAACATTGAGTCCCAGACAATTATTTTACACATGAATAGACACGCTAGATGCAGAGTAGGTAAACTGGATGTCTGATTTGGCATTTTGGTACAATCTGGGGGCAACAATTGAGATAACATAAAAATGACCACAAGTGACAATTTTGAAGAATTTATGCCTTTCGCGTTTGGCCAAAATCATATTTTCCAAAAAGTTGCCAATTTAGTCTCAGTCTATCATTTCACACTTGACGAGATACTCTAGATGAGAAATTGGACACTTTGGAGCTCGTTAGTGACAGAAAAATAGATAAGATAAAAAATGAAAAAACAAATTTTACGAAGAAATGTTCCTAACAACTTGTTTGTGTCCCTACCACTAAACAGTGAGTCCCAGACAATTATTTTACACATGAATAGACACGCTAGATGCAGAGTAGTTAAACTGGATGTCTGATTTGGCATTTTTGTACAATCTGGGGGCAACAATTGAGATAACATAAAAATGACCACAAGTGACAATTTTGCAGAATTTATGCCTTTCGCGTTTGGCCAAAATCATATTTTTCCAAAAGTTGCCAATTTAGTCTCAGTCTATCATTTCACACTTGACGAGATACTCTAGATGAGAAATTGGACACTTTGGAGCTCGTTAGGTGACAGAAAAATAGATAAGATAAAAGTGAAAAACAAATTTTACGAAGAATTGTTCCTAACAACTTGTTTGTGTCCTACCACTAAACATTGAGTCCCAGACAATTATTTTTACACATGAATAGACACGCTAGATGCAGAGTAGGTAAACTGAATGTCTGATTTGGCATTTTGGTACAATCTGGGGGCAACAATTGAGATAACATAAAAATGACCACAAGTGACATTTTTAAGAATTTATGCCTTTCGCGTTGAACTAAAATCATATTTGCAAAAAAAAAGTTGCCAATTTAGTCTCAGTCTATCATTTCACACTTGACGAGATACTCTAGATGAGAAATTGGACACTTTGGAGCTCGTTGGTGACAGAAAAATAGATAAGATAAAAGTGAAAAACAAATTTTACGAAGAAATGTTCCTAACAACTTGTTTGTGTCCTACCACTAAACATTGAGTCCCAGACAATTATTTTACACATGAATAGACACGCTAGATGCAGAGTAGGTAAACTGATGTCTGATTTGGCATTTTGGTACAATCTGGGGGCAACAATTGAGATAACATAAAAATGACCACAAGTGACATTTTTCCAGAATTTATGCCTTTCGCGTTTGGCCAAAATCATATTTTCCAAAAAGTTGCCAATTTAGTCTCAGTCTATCTTTTCACACTTGACGAGATACTCTAGATGAGAAATTGGACACTTTGGAGCTCGTTGGTGACAGAAAAATAGATAAGATAAAAGTGAAAAACAAATTTTACGAAGAAATGTTCCTAACAACTTGTTTGTGTCCTACCACTAAACAGTGAGTCCCAGACAATTATTTTACACATGAATAGACACGCTAGATGCAGAGTAGGTAAACTGGATGTCTGATTTGGCATTTTGGTACAATCTGGGGCAACAATTGAGATAACATAAAAATGACCACAAGTGACATTTTTGCAGAATTTATGCCTTTCGCGTTTGGCCAAAATCATTTTTTTCAAAAAAGTTGCCAATTTAGTCTCAGTCTATCATTTCACACTTGACGAGATACTCTAGATGAGAAATTGGACACTTTGGAGCTCGTTGGTGACAGAAAAATAGATAAGATAAAAGTGAAAAACAAATTTTACGAAGAAATGTTCCTAACAACTTGTTTGTGTCCTACCACTAAACAGTGAGTCCCAGACAATTATTTTACACATGAATAGACACGCTAGATGCAGAGTAGGTAAACTGGATGTCTGATTTGGCATTTTGGTACAATCTGGGGGCAACAATTGAGATAACATAAAAATGACCACAAGTGACAATTTTGAAGAATTTATGCCTTTCGCGTTTGGCCAAAATCATATTTGCAAAAAAAGTTGCCAATTTAGTCTCAGTCTATCATTTCACACTTGACGAGATACTCTAGATGAGAAATTGGACACTTTGGAGCTCGCTGGGGGCAGAAAAATAGATAAGATAAAGTGAAAATCAAATTTTACAAAGAAATGTTCCTAACAACTTGTTTGTCTCCTACCACTAAACAGTGAGTCCCAGACAATTATTTTACACATGAATAGACACGCTAGATGCAGAGTAGGTAAACTGGATGTCTGATTTGGCATTTTGGTACAATCTGGGGGCAACAATTGAGATAACATAAAAATGACCACAAGTGACAATTTTGCAAATTTATGCCTTTCGCGTTTGGCCAAAATCATATTTTGCAAAAAAGTTGCCAATTTAGTCTCAGTCTATCATTTCACACTTGACGAGATACTCTAGATGAGAAATTGGACACTTTGGAGCTCGTTGGTGACAGAAAAATAGATAAGATAAAAGTGAAAAACAAATTTTACGAAGAAATGTTCCTAACAACTTGTTTGTGTCCTACCACTAAACAGTGAGTCCCAGACAATTATTTTACACATGAATAGACACGCTAGATGCAGAGTAGTTAAACTGAATGTCTGATTTGGCATTTTTGTACAATCTGGGGGCAACAATTGAGATAACATAAAAATGACCACAAGTGACATTTTTGCAGAATTTATGCCTTTCGCGTTTGGCCAAAATCATATTTTCAAAAAAGTTGCCAATTTAGTCTCAGTCTATCATTTCACACTTGACGAGATACTCTAGATGAGAAATTGGACACTTTGGAGCTCGTTGGTGACAGAAAAATAGATAAGATAAAAGTGAAAAAACAAATTTTACGAAGAAATGTTCCTAACAACTTGTTTGTGTCCTACCACTAAACAGTGAGTCCCAGACAATTATTTTACACATGAATAGACACGCTAGATGCAGAGTAGTTAAACTGAATGTCTGATTTGGCATTTTGGTACAATCTGGGGGCAACAATTGAGATAACATAAAAATGACCACAAGTGACATTTTTGCAGAATTTATGCCTTTCGCGTTTGGCCAAAATCATATTTTCCAAAAAAGTTGCCAATTTAGTCTCAGTCTATCATTTCACACTTGACGAGATACTCTAGATGAGAAATTGGACACTTTGGAGCTCGTTGGTGACAGAAAAATAGATAAGATAAAAGTGAAAAACAAATTTTACGAAGAAATGTTCCTAACAACTTGTTTGTGTCCTACCACTAAACATTGAGTCCCAGACAATTATTTTACACATGAATAGACACGCTAGATGCAGAGTAGTTAAACTGGATGTCTGATTTGGCATTTTGGTACAATCTGGGGGCAACAATTGAGATAACATAAAAATGACCACAAGTGACATTTTGCAGAATTTATGCCTTTCGCGTTTGGCCAAAATCATATTTTCAAAAAAGTTGCCAATTTAGTCTCAGTCTATCATTTCACACTTGACGAGATACTCTAGATGAGAAATTGGACACTTTGGAGCTCGTTGGTGACAGAAAAATAGATAAGATAAAAGTGAAAAACAAATTTTACGAAGAAATGTTCCTAACAACTTGTTTGTGTCCTACCACTAAACAGTGAGTCCCAGACAATTATTTTACACATGAATAGACACGCTAGATGCAGAGTAGTTAAACTGAATGTCTGATTTGGCATTTTGGTACAATCTGATGGCAACAATTGAGATAACATAAAAATGACCACAAGTGACATTTTTGCAGTATTTATGCCTTACGCGTTTGGCCAAAATCATATTTTTTCTAAAAAGTTGCCAATTTAGTCTCAGTCTATCATTTCACACTTGACGAGATACTCTAGATGAGAAATTGGACACTTTGGAGCTCGTTGGTGACAGAAAAATAAATAAGATAAAAGTGAAAAACAAATTTAACGAAGAAATGTTCCTAACAACTTGTTTGTGTCCTACCACTAAACAGTGAGTCCCAGACAATTATTTTACACATGAATAGACACGCTAGATGCAGAGTAGTTAAACTGGATGTCTGATTTGGCATTTTTGTACAATCTGGGGGCAACAATTGAGATAACATAAAAATGACCACAAGTGACAATTTTGCAGAATTTATGCCTTTCGCGTTTGGCCAAAATCATATTTTTTCCAAAAAAAGTTGCCAATTTAGTCTCAGTCTATCATTTCACACTTGACGAGATACTCTAGATTGAGAAATTGGACACTTTGGAGCTCATGGTGACAGAAAAATAGATAAGATAAAAGTGAAAAACAAATTTTACGAAAATTGTTCCTAACAACTTGTTTGTGTCCTACCACTAAACAGTGAGTCCCAGACAATTATTTTACACATGAATAGACACGCTAGATGCAGAGTAGTTAAACTGAATGTCTGATTTGGCATTTTTGTACAATCTGGGGGCAACAATTGAGATAACATAAAAATGACCACAAGTGACAATTTTGCAGAATTTATGCCTTTCGCGTTTGGCCAAAATCATATTTTCCAAAAAGTTGCCAATTTAGTCTCAGTCTATCATTTCACACTTGACGAGATACTCTAGATGATAAATTGGACACTTTGGAGCTCGTTGGTGACAGAAAAATAGATAAGATAAAAGTGAAAAACAAATTTTACGAAGAAATGTTCCTAACAACTTGTTTGTGTCCTACCACTAAACAGTGAGACCCAGACAATTATTTTACACATGAATAGACACGCTAGATGCAGAGTAGTTAAACTGAATGTCTGATTTGGCATTTTGGTACAATCTGGGGGCAACAATTGAGATAACATAAAAATGACCACAAGTGACAATTTTGCAGAATTTATGCCTTTCGCGTTTGGCCAAAATCATATTTGCAAAAAAGTTGCCAATTTAGTCTCAGTCTATCATTTCACACTTGACGAGATACTCTAGATGAGAAATTGGACACTTTGGAGCTCGTTGGTGACAGAAAAATAGATAAGATAAAAGTGAAAAACAAATTTTACGAAGAAATGTTCCTAACAACTTGTTTGTGTCCTACCACTAAACAGTGAGTCCCAGACAATTATTTTACACATGAATAGACACGCTAGATGCAGAGTAGTTAAACTGGATGTCTGATTTGGCATTTTGGTACAATCTGGGGGCAACAATTGAGATAACATAAAAATGACCACAAGTGACATTTTTGCAGAATTTATGCCTTTCGCGTTTGGCCAAAATCATATTTTCCAAAAAGTTGCCAATTTAGTCTCAGTCTATCATTTCACACTTGACGAGATACTCTAGATGAGAAATTGGACACTTCGGAGCTCGTTGGTGACAGAAAAATAGATAAGATAAAAGTGAAAAACAAGTTAACGAAGAAATGTTCCTAACAACTTGTTTGTGTCCTACAACTAAACAGTGAGTCCCAGACAATTATTTTACACATGAATAGACACGCTAGATGCAGAGTAGTTAAACTGAATGTCTGATTTGGCATTTTTGTACAATCTGGGGACAACAATTGAGATAACATAAAAATGACCACAAGTGACAATTTTGCAGAATTTATGCCTTTCGCGTTTGGCCAAAATCATATTTTCAAAAAAAGTTGCCAATTTAGTCTCAGTCTATCATTTCACACTTGACGAGATACTCTAGATGATAAATTGGACACTTTGGAGCTCGTTGGTGACAGAAAAATAGATAAGATAAAAGTGAAAAAAAAATTTTACGAAGAAAAATGTTCCTAACAACTTGTTTGTGTCCTACCACTAAACAGTGAGTCCCAGACAATTATTTTACACATGAATAGACACGCTAGATGCAGAGTAGGTAAACTGGATGTCTGATTTGGCATTTTTGTACAATCTGGGGGCAACAATTGAGATAACATAAAAATGACCACAAGTGACATTTTTTCCAGAATTTATGCCTTTCGCGTTTGGCCAAAATCATATTTTCCAAAAAAGTTGCCAATTTAGTCTCAGTCTATCATTTCACACTTGACGAGATACTCTAGATGAGAAATTGGACACTTTGGAGCTCATAGGTGACAGAAAAATAGATAAGATAAAAGTGAAAAACAAATTTTACGAAGAAATGTTCCTAACAACTTGTTTGTGTCCTACCACTAAACAGTGAGTCCCAGACAATTATTTTACACATGAATAGACACGCTAGATGCAGAGTAGTAAACTGAATGTCTGATTTGGCATTTTTGTACAATCTGGGGGCAACAATTGAGATAACATAAAAATGACCACAAGTGACAATTTTTGCAGAATTTATGCCTTACGCGTTTGGCCAAAATCATATTTTCAAAAAAGTTGCCAATTTAGTCTCAGTCTATCATTTCACACTTGACGAGATACTCTAGATGATAAATTGGACACTTTGGAGCTCGTTGGTGACAGAAAAATAGATAAGATAAAAGTGAAAAACAAATTTTACGAAGAAATGTTCCTAACAACTTGTTTGTGTCCTACCACTAAACAGTGAGTCCCAGACAATTATTTTACACATGAATAGACACGCTAGATGCAGAGTAGTTAAACTGGATGTCTGATTTGGCATTTTTTGTACAATCTGGGGGCAACAATTGAGATAACATAAAAATGACCACAAGTGACAATTTTGCAGAATTTATGCCTTTCGCGTTTGGCCAAAATCATATTTTTGCAAAAAAGTTGCCAATTTAGTCTCAGTCTATCATTTCACACTTGACGAGATACTCTAGATGAGAAATTGGACACTTTGGAGCTCGTAGGTGACAGAAAAATAGATAAGATAAAAGTGAAAAACAAAATTTTACGAAGAAATGTTCCTAACAACTTGTTTGTGTCCTACCACTAAACAGTGAGTCCCAGACAATTATTTTACACATGAATAGACACGCTAGATGCAGAGTAGTTAAACTGGATGTCTGATTTGGCATTTTTGTACAATCTGGGGGCAACAATTGAGATAACATAAAAATGACCACAAGTGACATTTTTGCAGAATTTATGCCTTACGCGTTTGGCCAAAATCATATTTTTGCCAAAAAGTTGCCAATTTAGTCTCAGTCTATCATTTCACACTTGACGAGATACTCTAGATGAGAAATTGGACACTTTGGAGCTCGTTGGTGACAGAAAAATAGATAAGATAAAAGTGAAAAACAAATTTTACGAAGAAATGTTCCTAACAACTTGTTTGTGTCCTACCACTAAACAGTGAGTCCCAGACAATTATTTTACACATGAATAGACACGCTAGATGCAGAGTAGTTAAACTGAATGTCTGATTTGGCATTTTTGTACAATCTGGGGGCAACAATTGAGATAACATAAAAATGACCACAAGTGACAATTTTGCAGAATTTATGCCTTACGCGTTTGGCCAAAATCATATTTTCAAAAAAGTTGCCAATTTAGTCTCAGTCTATCATTTCACACTTGACGAGATACTCTAGATGAGAAATTGGACACTTTGAGCTCGTAGGTGACAGAAAAATAGATAAGATAAAAGTGAAAAACAAATTTTACGAAGAAATGTTCCTAACAACTTGTTTGTGTCCTACCACTAAACAGTGAGTCCCAGACAATTATTTTACACATGAATAGACACGCTAGATGCAGAGTAGTAAAACTGGAATGTCTGATTTGGCATTTTGGTACAATCTGGGGCAACAATTGAGATAACATAAAAATGACCACAAGTGACATTTTTTCAGAATTTATGCCTTTCGCGTTTGGCCAAAATCATATTTGCAAAAAAAAATTGTCAATTTAGTCTCAGTCTATCATTTAACACTTGACGAGATACTCTAGATGAGAAATTGGACACTTTGGAGCTCGTTGGTGACAGAAAAATAGATAAGATAAAAGTGAAAAACAAATTTTACGAAGAAATGTTCCTAACAACTTGTTTGTGTCCTACCACTAAACAGTGAGTCCCAGACAATTATTTTACACATGAATAGACACGCTAGATGCAGAGTAGGTAAACTGGATGTCTGATTTGGCATTTTGGTACAATCTGGGGGCAACAATTGAGATAACATAAAAATGACCACAAGTGACATTTTTCCAGAATTTATGCCTTTCGCGTTTGGCCAAAATCATATTTTCAAAAAAGTTGCCAATTTAGTCTCAGTCTATCATTTCACACTTGAAGAGATACTCTAGATGAGAAATTGGACACTTTGGAGCTCGTTGTGACAGAAAAATAGATAAGATAAAAGTGAAAAAACAAATTTTACGAAGAAATGTTCCTAACAACTTGTTTGTGTCCTACCACTAAACAGTGAGTCCCAGACAATTATTTTACACATGAATAGACACGCTAGATGCAGAGTAGTTAAACTGGATGTCTGATTTGGCATTTTGGTACAATCTGGGGGCAACAATTGAGATAACATGAAAATGACCACAAGTGACATTTTTGCAGAATTTATGCCTTCGCGTTTGGCCAAAATCATATTTTCCAAAAAAGTTGCCAATTTAGTCTCAGTCTATCATTTCACACTTGACGAGATACTCTAGATGAGAAATTGGACACTTTGGAGCTCGTTGGTGACAGAAAAATAGATAAGATAAAAGTGAAAAAACAAATTTTACGAAGAAATGTTCCTAACAACTTGTTTGTGTCCTACCACTAAACAGTGAGTCCCAGACAATTATTTTACACATGAATAGACACGCTAGATGCAGAGTAGTTAAACTGGATGTCTGATTTGGCATTTTGGTACAATCTGGGGGCAACAATTGAGATAACATAAAAATGACCACAAGTGACCTTTTGCAGAATTTATGCCTTTCGCGTTTGGCCAAAATCATATTTTCCAAAAAGTTGCCAATTTAGTCTCAGTCTATCATTTCACACTTGACGAGATACTCTAGATGATAAATTGGACACTTTGGAGCTCGTTGGTGACAGAAAAATAGATAAGATAAAAGTGAAAAACAAATTTTACGAAGAAATGTTCCTAACAACTTGTTTGTGTCCTACCACTAAACAACAGTGAGTCCCAGACAATTATTTTACACATGAATAGACACGCTAGATGCAGAGTAGTTAAACTGGATGTCTGATTTGGCATTTTTGTACAATCTGGGGGCAACAATTGAGATAACATAAAAATGACCACAAGTGACAATTTTTGCAGAATTTATGCCTTACGCGTTTGGCCAAAATCATATTTTCCAAAAAGTTGCCAATTTAGTCTCAGTCTATCATTTCACACTTGACGAGATACTCTAGATGATAAATGGACACTTTGGAGCTCGTTGGTGACAGAAAAATAGATAAGATAAAAGTGAAAAACAAATTTTACGAAGAATGTTTCTAACAACTTGTTTGTGTCCTACCACTAAACAGTGAGTCCCAGACAATTATTTTACACATGAATAGACACGCTAGATGCAGAGTAGTTAAACTGAATGTCTGATTTGGCATTTTTGTACAATCTGGGGGCAACAATTGAGATAACATAAAAATGACCACAAGTGACAATTTTGCAGAATTTATGCCTTACGCGTTTGGCCAAAATCATATTTGCAAAAAGTTGCCAATTTAGTCTCAGTCTATCATTTCACACTTGACGAGATACTCTAGATGAGAAATTGGACACTTTGGAGCTCGTTGGTGACAGAAAAATGGATAAGATAAAAGTGAAAAAAACAAATTTTACGAAGAAATGTTCCTAACAACTTGTTTGTGTCCTACCACTAAACAGTGAGTCCCAGACAATTATTTTACACATGAATAGACACGCTAGATGCAGAGTAGGTAAACTGGATGTCTGATTTGGCATTTTGGTACAATCTGGGGGCAACAATTGAGATAACATAAAAATGACCACAAGTGACAATTTTGCAGAATTTATGCCTTTCGCGTTTGGCCAAAATCATATTTCCAAAAAAGTTGCCAATTTAGTCTCAGTCTATCATTTCACACTTGAGAAATTGGACACTTTGGAGCTCGCTGGTGACAGAAAAATAGATAAGATAAAGTGAAAATCAAATTTTACAAAGAAATGTTCCTAACAACTTGTTGATGTCCTTCCACTAAACATTGAGTCCCAGACAATTATTTTACACACGAATAGGCACTCTAGATGCAGAGTAGGCAAACTGAATGTCTGATTTGGCATTTTGGTACAATCTGGGGGCAACAATTGAGATAACATAAAAATGACCACAAGTGACAATTTTGAAGAATGTATGCCTTACGTGTTTGGCCAAAATCATATTTGCAAAAATGTTGCCAATTTAGTCTCAGGCTATTATTTCACACTTGAAGAGATACTCTAGATGAAAAATTTGACACTTTGGAGCTCGCTATTGGCAGAGAAATAGATTTTTTAAAAAGTGAAAAACAAATTTTACGAAGAAATGTTCCTAACAACTTGTTTGTGTCTTACCACTAAACAGTGAGTCCCAGACAATTATTTTACACATGAATAGACACGCTGGATGCAGAGTAGGTAAACAGAATGTCTGATTTGGCATTTTGGTACATTCAGGGGTCAACAATAGAGATAACATAAAAATGACCACAAGTGAAATTTTTAAAGAATTTATGACTTTCGCGTTTGTGGTTTTGTTGTGATTTGTGGAAAAATGTCACATGTGGTAACATTTATTTTATCTCAGTTGTTGCCACCAGCTTGTATCAAAATGCCAGATCAGACATCAATTTACAAACTCTACATCTATCGTTTCTATTCATGGGTAAAATAATTGTCTGGGACTCAGTGTTTAGTGGTAGGACACCAACAAGTTGTTAGGAACATTTCTTTGAAAAATTTGTTTTTCACTTTTATCTTATCTATTTTTCTGCCACTGACGTGTTCCAAAGTTTCCAATTTATCATCTAAAGTATCTCGTAACGTGTGAATTGATAAACTAAGACTAAATTTGCAATTTTAAAAAAAATATGATTTGGGCCAAATGCGACAGTTGTGAAATGTGGAAAAATGTCACTTGTGGTCATTTTTATTTTATCTCAGTTGTTGCCACCAGATTGTATCAAAATGCCAGATCAGACATCCAGTTTACCTACTCTGCATCTAGCGTGTCTATTCATGTGTAAAATAATTGTCTGGGACTCAATGTTTAGTGGTAGGACACAAACAAGTTGTTAGGAACATTTCTTTGTAAAATTTGTTTTTCACTTTTATCTTATCTATTTTTCTGTCACCGACGTGCTCCAAAGTGTCCAATTTATCATCTAGAGTATCTCGTCAAGTGTGAAATGATAGACTGAGACTAAATTTGCAACTTTTTGGAAAATATGATTTTGGCCAAACGCGACAGTCATGAATTCTGCAAAAATGTCACTTGTGGTCATTTTTATCTTATCTCAATTGTTGCCCCAGATTGTACCAAAATGCCAAATCAGACATCCAGTTTACCTACTCTGCATCTAGCGTGTCTATTCATGTGTAAAATAATTGTCTGGGACTCAATGTTTAGTTGAAGGACACAAACAAGTTGTTAGGAACATTTCTTCGTAAAATTTGTTTTTTCACTTTTATCTTATCTATTTTTCTGCCACCGACGAGCTCTAAAGTGTCCAATTTATCATCTAGAGTATCTCTTCAAGTGTAAAATGATAGTCTGAGACTAAGTTTGCAGTTTTTGGAAAATATGATTTTGAGCCAAACGCGATAGGCGTGCAATTCTGTAAAAAATGTCACTTGTGGTCATTTTTTATGTTATCTCAATTGTTGCTCCCAGATTATACAAAAAAGTCAAATCAGACATACAGTTTACCTACTGTGCATCTAGAGTGTCTCTTCATGTGTAAAATAATTGTCTGGGACTCAATGTTTAGTGATAGGACGCCAACAAGTAGTTAGGAATATTTCTTTGTAAAATTTGTTTTTCACTTTTATCTTATCTATTTTTCTTTTGTCACCGACGAGCTCCAAAGTGTCCAATTTCTCATCTAGAGTATCTCGTCAAGTGTGAAATGATAGACTGAGACTAAATTGGCAACTTTTTGAAAATATGATTTTGGCCAAACGCGAAAGTCGTAAATTCTGGAAAAATGTCACTTGTGGTCATTTTTATGTTATCTCAATTGTTGCCCCAGATTTGTACCAAAATGCCAAATCAGACATCCAGTTTACCTACTCTGCATCTAGCGTGTCTATTCATGTGTAAAATAATTGTCTAGGACTCAATGTTTTGTGGTAGGACACTAACAAGTTGTTAGGAACATTTCTTTGTAAAATTTGTTTTTTCACTTTTATCTTATCTATTTTTCTGTCACCGACGAGCTCCAAAGTGTCCAATTTATCATCTAGAGTATCGTCTTCTAGTGTGAAATGATAGACTGAGATTAAATTTGCATCTTTTTAGAAAATATGATTTTGGCAAACGCGACAGGCGTGAACCTGTGGAAAATTGTCACTTGTGGTCATTTTTATGTTATCTCAATTGTTGCCCCCAGATTGTACCAAAATGTCAAATCAGACATCCAGTTTACCTACTCTGCATCTAGCGTGTCTATTCATGTGTAAAATGATTGTCTGGGACTCACTGTTTAGTGGTAGGACACCAACAAGTTGTTAGGAACATTTCTTTGTAAAATTTGAATTTCACTATTATCTTATCTATTTTTCTGCAACCAACGAGCTCCAAAGTGTCAAATTTCTCATCTAGAGTATCTCTCCAAGTGTAAAATGATAGACTGAGACTAAATTTGCAACTTTTGGACAATGTGATTTTGGCCAAATGCGACTGACGTGAATTGTGCAAAAATGTCACTTGTGGTCATTTTTATGTTATCTCAATTGTTGCCCCCAGATTGTACTAAAATGTCAAATCAGAAATCCAGTTTACCTACTCTGCATCTAGCGTGTCTATTCATGTGTAAAATAATTGTCTGGGACTCAATGTTTAGTGGTAGGACACCAACAAGTTGTTAGGAACATTTCTTTGTAAAATTTGTTTTTCACTCTTATCTTATCTATTTTTCTGCCACCAAGTAGCTCCAAAGTGTCCAATTTCTCATCTAGAGTATTTCTTTAAGTGTGGAATTATAGACTGAGACCAAATTTGCAACTTTTTTGAAAATATGATTTTGAGCAAAACGCGATAGGCATAAATTCTGTAAAATTGTCACTTGTGGTCATTTTTATGTTATCTCAATTGTTGCCCCAGATTGTACCAAAATGTCAAATCAGACATCCAGTTTACCTACTCTGCATCTAGCGTGTCTATTCATGTGTAAAATAATTGTCTGGGACTCACTGTTTAGTGGTAGGACACAAACAAGTTGTTAGGAACATTTCTTTGTAAAATTTGTTTTTCACTTTTATCTTATATCTTTTTTTTTTTCACCGACGAGCTCCAAAGTGTCCAATTTATCATCTAGAGTATCTCGTCACGTGTGAATTGATAAACTGAGACTAAATTTGCAACATTTTGGAAAATATCATTTTGGCCAAATGCGACAGTCATGAATTGTGGAAAAATGTCACTTGTGGTCATTTTTGTTTTATCTCAGTTGTTGCCACCAGATTGTATCGAAATGCCAGATCAGACATCCAGTTTACCTAATCTGCATCTAGCGTGTCTATTCATGTGTAAAATAATTGTCTGGGACTCACTGTTTAGTGGTAGGACACAAACAAGTTGTTAGGAACATTTCTTTGAAAAATTTGTTTTTCACTTTTATCTTATCTATTTTTCTGCCACCGACTTGCTCTAAAGTGTCCAATTTATCATCCAGAGTATCTTGTCACGTGTCAAAGGATCGACTGAGACTAAATTTACAACTTTTTGGAAAATATGATTTTCACCAAATGTGACCGTCGTGAATTGTGGAAAAATGTCACTTGTGGTGATTTAATTTTATCTTAGTTGTTGCCACCAGATTGTATCAAAATGCCAAATCAGACATCCAGTTTATCTACGCCGCATCTATCGTGTCTTTTCATGTGTAAAATAATTGTCTAGGACTCAATGTTTAGTGGTAGGACACCAACAAGTTGTTAGGAACAGTTTTTTGTAAAAATATTTTTTCACTCTTATCTTATCTATTTTGCTGCCACCAACGAGTTCCAAAATGTCGAATTTCTCATCAAGAGTACCTCTTAAAGTGTAAAATTATAGACTGAGACTAAATTTGCAACTTTTGGACAATTTGATTTTGGTCAAATGCGACAGGCATGAATTGTGGAAACATGTCCCTTGTGGTTATTTTTTATTTTATCTCAATTGTTGCTCCCAGAGTGTACCAAAAATTTAGATCAGACATCCAGTTTACCTACTCTGCATCTAGCGTGTCTATTCGTGTGTAAAATGATTGTTTGGGACTCACTGTTTAGTGGTTGGACACCAAGTTGTTAGGAACATTTCTTTGTAAAATTCGAATTTCACTATTAACTAATCTATTTTTCTGAAACCAACGATCTCCAAAGTGTCAAATTTCTCATCTAGAGTATCTCGTCGAGTGTGAAATGATAGACTGAGACTAAATTGGCAAATTTTTGGAAAATATGATTTTGGCCAAACGCGACAGGCATGAATTGTGGAAAAATGTCACTTTTGGTCATTTTTATTTTATTTCAGTTGTTGCCACCAGATTGTATCAAAATGCCAGATCAGACATCCGGTTTACCTACTCTACATCTAGCGTGTCTATTCATGTGTAAAAAAATTGTCTGGGGCTCAATGTTTAGTGGTAGGACAAAAACAAGTTGTTAGGAACATTTCTTTGAAAAATTTGTTTTTCACTTTTATCTTATCTATTTTTCTGCCACCGACGTGCTCCAAAGTGTCGAATTTTTTTCTAGAGTATCTCTTTTAGTGTGAAATGATAGACAGAGACTAAATTTGCAGTTTTTGGACAATGTGATTTGAGCAAACGCGATAGGCGTGCACCTGTGTAAAATTGTCAGCTGTGGTCATTTTTATATTATATCAATTGTTGCCCGCAGATTGTACCAAAATGTCAAATCAGACATCCAGTTTACCCACTCTGCATCTATCGTGTCTATTCATGTGTAAAATAATTGTCTGGGACTCAATGTTTAGTGGTAGAACACCAACAAGTTGTTAGGAAAATTCCTTTGTAAAATTTGTTTTTCACTTTTATCTTATCTATTTTTCTGCCACCGACGTGCTCCAAAGTGTCCATTTTCTCATCTAGAGTATCTCTTCTAGTGTGAAATGATAGACAGAGATTAAATTTGCCGTTTTTGGACAATGTGATTTGAGCAAACGCGATAGGCGTGCACCTGTGTAAAATTGTCACTTGTGATCATTTTTATGTTATCTCAATCGTTGCTACCAGATTGTACCAAAATGTCAAATCAGACATCCAGTTTACCCACTCTGCATCTTGCGTGTCAATTCATGTGTAAAATAATTGTCTCGGACTCAATGTTTATTGGTAGGACACCAACAAGTTGTTAGGATCATTTCTTTGTAAAATTTGTTTTTCACTTTTATCTTTTCTTTTTTTTCTGCCACCGACGTGCTCCAACGTGTTCAATTTATCATCTAGAGTATCTCGCAACGTGTGAATTGATAAACTGAGATTAAATTCGCAATTTAAAAAAAAAATATGATTTAGGCTAAATGCGACAGTTGTGAATTGTGGAAAAATGTCACTTTTGGTCATTTTTATTTTATCTCAGTTGTTGCCACCAGATTGTATCAAAATGCCAGATCAGACATCCGGTTTACCTACTCTACATCTAGCGTGTCTATTCATGTGTAAAAAAATTGTCTGGGACTCAATGTTTAGTGGTAGGACAAAAACAAGTTGTTAGGAACATTTCTTTGAAAAATTTGATTTCACTTTTATCTGATCTATTTTTCTGCCACCGACGTGCTCCAAAGTGTCGAATTTATTTTCTAGAGTATCTCTTCTAGTGTGAAATGATAGACAGAGACTAAATTTGCAGTTTTTGGACAATGTGAATTGAGCAAACGCGATAGGCGTGCACCTGTGTAAAATTGTCAGCTGTGGTCATTTTTATATTATCTCAATTGTTGCCCGCAGATTGTACCAAAATGTCAAATCAGACATCCAGTTTACCCACTCTGCATCTAGCGTGTCTATTCATGTGTAAAATGATTGTCTCGGACTCAATGTTTAGTGATACGACACCAACAAGTTGTTAGGAATAATACTTTGTAAAATTTGTTTTTCACCTTTATCCTATCTATGTTTCTTCCACTGACGAGATCCAAAGTTTCAAATTTCTCATCTAGAGTATCTCTTCAAGTGGGAAATAATAGACTGAGACTAAATTTGCACCTTTCGGAAAATGTGATTTTGGTAAACGCTACAGAAGTGCGCCTGTGGAAAAATCAAAATGTCAAATTAGACATCAAGTTTACCTACTCTGCATCTAAAGTGTCAATTCCTGTGTAAAATCATTGTCTGGGATTCAATGTGTAGTAGTAGGTCACCAACAAGTTGTTAGGATTAATTCTTTGAAAAATTTGTTTTTCACTTTTATCTCATCTATTTTTTTTTTTTTTTTTTTTTTTGGTCACTGAAGAGCTCAAAAGTTTCTTATTTCCCATCTAGAGTATCTCTTCAAGTGTGAAATAAAAGACTGGGACTAAATTTGCAACTTTTTTAAAATCTCAGATTTTGGCACAACATGACAGGGCTGTGAAAAAATCTCAGTTTTAAACATTTTTGTCCCCAGATTGCTCAAAAATGTCAAATCAGACATCAAGATTAAATATTATGTGTAAAATAATTGTGTGGGACTCAATGTTTAATAGCAGGGCACCAAAAAGTTTTTGGCCACATTCCTCTGTAAAATATGTTTCTCACTCTTTTTTTACCTATTTGCTGCAATCAGCGAGCTAAAAAGTGTCCAATTTCCTATCTAGAGTATCTCTTTAAGCGTAAAATGATAGACTGAGACTAAATTTTCAATTTTTGAAAAATTGTAGATATGACACATCATGACAGGACTGAAAATCTCAGTTTTAAAAATGTCCGCTCCAAGATTGCTCCAAAATGTCAAATCAGACATCTAGATTACCTACTCTTTATTTAGAATGTATATTCATGTGTAAAATAATTGTGTGGGACTAAATGTTTAGTGGTAGGACACCAGAAGTTTTTGGCAAAATTACTTTCTAAATACATTTTTCGCTCTTATCTTACCTATTTTGCTGCCACTAAAGAGCTCCAAAGTGTCCAATTTCTCATTTAGAGTATCTCTTTAAGCGTAAAATAATACACTAAGACTAAGATTTTAGGCTTTTGAAAAATGTTTGATTTTTTCCACAACATGACAGGACTGTGAACAAAATCTCAATTTTAGAAATGTTTGCCCCAGATTGCTCTAAAATGTCAATTCATACATCTAGATTACCTACTCTGCATCTAGAGTGTCTATTCGTGTGTAAAATAATTGTGTGGGACTCAATGCTTAGTGGTAGAACACCAAAAGTTGTTGGCAAAATTCCTTTGTAAACTACGTTTTTCACTCTTATCTCACCTATTTTTCTGCAACCAGAGAGCTCCAAAGTGTCTAATTTCTTATCTAGAGTATCTCTTTGAGCATCAAATAACAGACTGAGACTAAATTTTCAACTTTTAAAATATTTTATATATATGCACATCGTGACAGGACTGTGAAAAAATCTCAGCTTTACAAATGTGTGCCCCAGAATGATCTAAAATTTCAAATCAGACATCTAGATTACCTACTCTGCATCTATAGTGTCTATTCATGTGTAAAAAAAATTGTGTGGGTCTCAATATTTAGTTTTTAGGACACCAAAAAGTTGTTGACAACATTCCTTTGTAAAATTTGTCTTATCTTATCTATTTTTCGGCGACAAGCGAGCTCCAAAGTGTCCAAATTTCTCATCTAGAGTGTCTCTTTAAGCGTTAAATGATAGACTGAGACAAAATTTTCAACTTTTGAAAAATGTTAGATTTTGGCACAACATGACAGGACTGTGGGCAAAAAAAAAACTCAATTTTAGAAATCAGACATCTAGATTACCTACTCTGCATCTAGAGTTCCATTCATGTGTAAAATAATTGTGTGGAAATCAATGTTTAGTGGTAGGACACCAAAAGTTGTTGACAAAATTCATTTGTAAAATTTGTCATATCTTATTGCGGCGACAAGCGAGCTTCAAAGTGTCAAATTACTCAGCTAGATTATCTCTTAAAGCGTAAAATGATAGACTGAGACAAAATTTTCAACTTTTGAAAAATTTCAGATATCGGCACAACGTGACAGGACTATGAAAAAAATCTCAGTTTTAGAAATTCTTGCCCCAGATTGCTTCAAAATGTCAAATCAGATACCTAGATTACCTAATCTACATTTAGAATGTATATTCACGTGTAAAATAATTGTGTGGGACTCAATGTCTAGTGGTAGGACACCAACATTGCTTTGTAAAATATGTTTTTCACTCTTATTTTACCTTTTTGCTTCAACCAGGTAGGTACAAAGTGTCCAATTTCTTATTTAGAGTATCTCTTTAAGCGTAAAATGATAGATTGAGACAAAATTTTCAACTTTTTGAAAAATGTCAGATTTTGGCACAACGTGACAGGACTGAGAAAAAATCTCAATTTTAGAAATGTTTTGCGCCAGATTGCTCTAAAATTTAAATCAGACTTCTAGATTACCTACTCTTCGTCTAGATTGTCTAATCATGTTAAAAATAATTGTGTGGAACTCAATGTTTAGTGGTAGGACACCAAAAGTTTTTGGCAAAATTCATTTGTAAAATTTGTCTTATCTTATCAATTTTGCGGCGACAGGCGAGCTCCAAAGTATCAAATTACTCAGCTAGATTATCTCTTTAAGCGTAAAATGATAGACTGAGACAAAATTTTCAACTTTTAAAAAATTTCAGATATCGGCACAACATGACAGGACTGTGAAAAAAATCTCAGTTTTAGAAATTTTTGCCGCAGTGTAATAAGTGGTTTGTGTGGTTCTCGCTGTCTAGGTAGCATTCATGCGTGTGTGGTGGATGATCTTCTCACACGCTCCACGTTACACAACTGGCACAAGCCGACACCAATATGAGCTTACGAGACATGAATTTATTGACGTATTTACACTTACAAAAAAGAATGTCCGGTCGGTGTCCTAGTGAACAGCTCTCGTACCCAAACTCACGCAGCCTTCAACGAACAGTCTTCTTCAAGCATTCACTGACCAAAGTTGGCTCCCATGGATTCACGTTGATATTCTGGACATCTCACACACTGGCATGGTCGATCTCGGCTTCACACTTCGTCGGCAGGGTCTCCTTTCTTCACAATCACTCTCACGTTGACATTCTCACTTTCAGTCGTACGTCCTCTCACTCCAACAGGTCGACACAAACTAAACTTGACCAGAGTCAAGTCTGACTTATACCACGGGTTCGTTTCACGCGACAACACGTGGTGGTCCTTTACTTTTCTCGTGGCGACATTGGGTCGCCTCATCGTGGTCCCCGTGATAACCAGTGGTTAGTCACCTATCTCCAGATTCTCGTTTAATCCAAGTATCTGGACTATCTCGGTGTTTTAGGTCAGCTTTGGGCCTTCCCCCCAACCATCCTAAACTGGGTGAAAATATCCCCCATTACATTCTCCCTTCCCCGTATTAAAAAAAATGTTTACTTTTTTTCTCATTATCGTTAATAGATAGGAGTATATATTATGTAATGCTTGGGTATTTTCACTGGTATCAGAGGTAAACAATTTATTCCACCCCTTTGGGTAATTCATGTTTTTCCTTTGGAACTTTTGTCAGTTGTCATGCCCAGTGAGTATTATGTGGCGTAATGGAATCAACACCCCAGGCAATACTCTTTCAATTGCGGAAGACCATAAAGGCTCTACGCGTTTCCCACGTCATCCCACAGTCTGTCAAACGACAGAAAATCACCCCAGGCACTACTCTTCCAAGTGCGGAAATCCATAACGGCTATGTAACAATAATGTAAACCCGTAAAGTCCCACCCTTGCCACTATACTCACTGAACATCCACTGATGTTATTTCCATTGGATATTCATTTATTTCCCCTTATAGGTGCTAAGGATTTTATTTCCCCTACCTATTGTGATTTCCCACTAGTCTTTATTACATTTCTCATACTTATCTCCCTTTACGTTTTCAAAAAATATTACAACGTATTTCCTGGTATATTAATTACTTAAATTCCCTGTATACATTTCAATTGTTGAGTGACATTACATGTTCAAAACATTAAATAGCATATTTCATCGTCATAAATTTGCATATTCAATTCTAAAATATTGTTTACATTTTGTAGTTAATAAATTTTCTTATATAATTCCAAACTATTTCGTCTCGTCACCTTATGTCTCTGTCCAGTATTCGTCACAACAACATGATATACACAATTTATACATAATACATATATATAAATCATATGTGTCGATCAACAATTACAATTCAGATAATCAAACATACATTCTAAAACAGATTTCTTATAATCTTGACATTACATCAGGCAGGTGATTGTGGATGCCTTTGATGTGCTGTATTTTAAATTGAAACTGTGCAATCAATAGAGCCCATATGTACACTCTAGCGTTGTTTGTTGACTCTATGGTCATCAATTTAGTGAGACCTAAATTGTCACTTAAGATAGTGAACTCTTTCCCTAACAAATACTTTTGAAATTTCTTCAGACTCAGAACTAATGCTAATGCTTCTTTCTCAAATGTGCTGTACTTCTGCTGTGTAGATGTTAGTTTCTGTGACCAATATAAAACTGGAAAATAATGTCTGTATCTGTAAAATATTCATTTAGATCTGCAATAGTTTGATGATTGGCATCACATATTTTTAAATATTGTTTCAAAATGTTGACATGATTTATTTTACAACCTAGATGTTACTCAATTCTGCAATTCATCAGTAATAAGTACTTTTGTACTAGATATATGCTGCAAGGTGGTATCCACATATTTATGAACCATTAATTTAAAACAAAGTTTATTTTATTAAAATTCATGACAAATTAAAATTGGTTTCAACAATTCAAAGTTACAGAATGAGGAAAGTGTTTGAAATAGACCTGATCGAAAAGTAATAATTTCAGAAGCACTAATGCTAATAGTGTACCACATTTCAGAATTTGACAAATTTCTGTAGAGATATATAATTTCGAGATGAAAAAGCTTCTGTGAACAGGATAGATAATTCCTAAAAGTTGAAGATCATGAATTATGTTGATAGTATAGAATAGTTGTAAATTCATTTCACCTGTTACAAAAAGAAATTGGCATAAAATGAACAATATGTGTTGCAGTAACCACATATAATTGACTGTATGTTGTGAGCGGTTATCTCGATGTGCTCGACTTGAGTCTCTTAGGTCGTGATTACCTTTGGTTGCCCAACAAACTGTTCTTGCTCTTTTTGTTTCTTCTTCCGGTTCCAAAAACCTGTAAGACTTTTGACTGCAAGTACACTGATTGAAACTGTTAATTTTACAGCCATGTATTTCTTGACTTTGATTTTGCTCATTGATGCTCAGAATTTTCTTTTTAAAATACATTCTCCTCTGTTTTTTTCTGTACATGATCTTGCATACTGGGTTTGGGATTTGGATACCTGTCTTTCATACTACTACCCTTCTTCCTTTCAGTCTTCTCATTGCTTTTTCTCATCGTTTGTTCTGCAGTCATACTTGTCATTACTGCCACTGTCTCATGTAAACCTTCTACTTTCTCACTTTCTCTTGTGTTCTGGGCACTTGCAGTCTCCATACTGTCATTCAAGTCACTCATACCGTTGCTTTCATTCCAACCTCCATCTTTCATTACTTCCACAGTGGATGTGGGGTTTGGAGTCACATTATTAACTGCTTTGCTCTCATTCCAGCGTTTTTCTTTCATTACTTTCACAGTGGATGTGGGGATTGGAGTCACATCATTCACTCTTTCATTATGTCTGCTGACTGGAATGTTTTCTGCTTCCCATTTCATGATGTCCTCGTCAGATACCTTTTCTAGGTCTTCTCTGTTACCTATAATCAAATCTGCACTTGGTTATGGTAACATGGCAACATAAATATTCTTTGTTAAAAATGGTGTTGACACATAAATGTAACCTAGTCTGTATGTTTCTATTTTGCTACCAAAAGTTCTACATTTTATAAACTTTTGTGTTACTTCATCAGGTCTTAGTAGTGCCTGTCTAATTCCTGATATCGTGGCGCCGCTATCTCTCAGGACTGATACGGTTCGTCCATGCACCATACCTTTGTGTAGCGTTAAACTACCTTGGTCATGTGCCGCTGTGCTGGCATCGTGGATTGGTACTTGGTAACCAAATGGTAGGCTATCCTCAGCTTGAAATTCTGTACAGACAAAGCAGTTATCATTAATGCAACAAACTTCAACAGCATTACCCTCATATGTATTCATCAGACAACCCATATGCCATGTGTGCTTCTTTGATCTGTCGCTTAAAAGCACATTGATTATGTACATGGCCGTAACATAAACAAGAAAAACATTTCAACACTCTATTGTAGTCATTTAGCTTGTTCTTCCTCTTGGCAATAAGCTCCTGAACCCTCATTGCGTATGCTGGATTCTTATCGCAAATTGCGTCTGAACCATGTTGTCGGTTGCAATGACTACAGTTGATTATGTTAACTTTCTTCCTGTTGTATCTCTTGTCTTTCAATGGGTATCTTCCTTGCTGAGGTTTCTGATATGCTGCAGCTCCTGACTCAATGACATCGGTCACTGTTGAACTGAAAATGTCTGGATGGGCATTATAATAACTTTCTCCAAGTTGCTTAATCTGTTCCAGATTCACCGGTGTTCTTTTTAATAAAGACGTAGCCATTTTTTCCGGAATCGATTCTAGAATTTTGCTCCTTATTAATAGGTCCACTAACGATTGGTAGTTATTTTGAACTTTCGCTGCATCAACCCATTTTTGAAACCCCAGATTTTTCGACATAGATTGCTCTAAAATTCAAATCAGACATCTAGATTACCTACTCTGCGTCTAGAGTGTCTATTCATGTGTAAAATAATTGTGTGGGACTCAATGTTTAGTGGTAGGACACCAAAAAGTTGTTGGCAACATTCCTTAGTAAAATATGTTTTTCACTCATATTTTACCTATTTGCTTCAACCAGCTAGCTACAAAGTGTCCAATTTCTTATATAGAGTATCTCTTTAAGCGTAAAATGATAGACTGAGACTTAATTTTCAACTTTTAAAAAATTTCATATATTGGCACAACGTAACAGGTCTGTGAAAAAATCTCAGTTTTAGAAATGTGTTTCCCAGATTGCTCTAAAATGTCAAATCAGACATCTAGATTACCTACTCTGCATCTAGAGTTCCGTTCATGTGTAAAATAATTATGTGGAATTAAATGTTTAGTGGTAGGACACCAAAAGTTGTCGGCAAAATTCCTTTGTAAAATACATTTTTAACTCTTATCTTACCTATTTTGCTGCCACCAGAGAGCTCCAAAGTGTCAAATTTCTTATCTAGAGTATCTCTTTAAGCGTAAAATGATAGACTTAGACTAAATTTTAATTTTTTGAAAAATTTCAGATATTGGCAAAACCTGAGGGGACTGAAAAAATCTCAGTTTTTTTTTTTTAATTTTTTGCACCCAGATTGCTTTAAAATTTGAAATAAGACATCTAGATTATGACTCTGCACCTAAAGTTCTATTCACGTGTAATATAATTGTGAAAGACTCAATGTTTAGGGGTAGGACACGAAATAGTCGTTAGAAACATTTCTTGAAAAATTTTGTTTTTTCCTCTTGTCTTATCAATTTTGCTGCCACCAGCGAGCTCCAAGGTGTCCACTTTCTCGTCTAGATTATCTCTTCAAGTGTAAAATGATAGACAGAGACATAATTTTCGACTTTCCGAAAATGTCAGATTTTGTCACGACATGACAGAACTGAGAAAAAAATCTAGAGTATCTATTCAAGTGTAAAGAGACTAATTTGTCAACTTTGGGAAAATGTCAGATTGATTTCAAACGTGACAGGATTGTATCAAAATCTGAATTCTGGAAATGTGTGCACCCAGATTGTTATAAAATGTCAACTCAGACATCTAGATTACATACCCTGCATTTAGTGTGTCTATTCGTGTGTGAAATAATTGTCTGGAACTCAATGTTTAGTGGTAGGACACCAAAATATTGTTGTAAAGTTTTATTTGAAAAATTTGTCTTTCACTCGTATCTTATCTATTTTTCTGCCACCAGCGAGCTCTGAATTGTCAAATTTCTCATCTAGATTATCTCTTTAAGTGTAAAATGATAAAATGAGACAAAATTTGCAACTTTTGAATACTCTCAGATTATAGCCAAACCTGAGAGACATGTGGAAAATTTCAGTTTTGGACATTTTTGCCCCCAAATTGCTATAAAATGTAATATTAGATATCTAGATTAACTACCCTGCATCATGTGTGAAATAATTGTTTGAAACTCAACGTTTAGTTGTAGAACACCGAAACGTTGTTAGGAAGATTTCTTTGTAAAATTTGTTTTTCACTCTTATCTTATGAATTTTTCTGCCACTAACGAGCTCCAAATGTCCAATTTCTCATCTAGATTATCTCTCCATGTGTAAAATAATTGTCAGGGACTCAGTGATTAGTTGCAGGAGACTAACAAGTTGATAGAAACATTTCTATGTTAAATTTGTTTTCACTCTTATCTTATCTATTTTTCTGTCACTAGCGAGCTCCAACGTGTCCAATTTCTCATATAAATTATCTTTTCAATTGTAAAATGTTAGACTGAGATTGAATGTTAATTTTGGGCATTTTATGTTATCTCTATTATGTTATTTGTGAAAAACATTTCAATTTTTGGCATTTTTAGGGCTTTTCTTGGCCCAACCAACATCTAATCGGCGACTGGAAAGCTGTTTCTTCAATTTCTGATAACGTTTGAAGATCAGATTTTGCAGAACATGAAACTTCTTGTGGTGTCTGTTCTGAAACGTTTGGAGCTAATCCTGGTACAACCATCATATAATCGGCGTCTGGAAGGCCTGTTTCTGCAAGTTCTGAAACAATTTTAAGAGTATGATTTGACAGAAGATGAAACTTCTTGTGGTGTCTTTTCAGAAACCTTAGGAGTTTTCCGTGACACAATCAGCATTTAATCTGCTTTTGGAAAGCCTGTTCTTCAAGCTCTAAGATAGTATGAAAAGCACATAGAGCAGAAAATTAAACTTCTTGTTGTGTCTATTTTGAAACGTTTTGAGCGTTTCCTTGCCAAACTTTCATGGAATCAGCGGCTTATCTGTTTCAGCAAGTTTTGAAACAGTGAGAACAGTAGGTCGAGCAGAAGACGTAACTTCTTGTGGAATTTTCCTGGCACAACGATCATGGAATCAGCGTCTGGAAAGCAGATCATGAAACTTCTTGTGGTGTCATTCTGGAACGTTTAGAGCTTTTCTTTGTCCAAACGGCATTGAACCAGCGTCTAGAAAGACTGCGTTTTCAGGTTCTGACACAGATGGAAGCGCTGATGATGCAGAAAATGAAATTTCTTGTGGTATCTATTCTGAAATGTTTGGATTTTTCCTGGCACAAACAGCATCAAATCAGCGTCTGGCAAACCTGTTTCTGCAAGCGTTGAAACAGCATAAAGAATAATGGAACATAACATGCAATTTTCTTGTGATGCCCGATCTGAAAGGTTTAGATCTTTTCCTGGCTTGCTCAGCATCGAATCAGCTATTAGAAAGTCGGTTTCTGCAAGTTCTGATATAGTTTGAAGATTTGATTTTGCAGAACATGAAACTTCTTGTGGTGTCTGTTTTGAGACGTTTGAAGTTTTTTTTTGGGTGGAGCAGCCAGCATCTAATCGGCGACTGGAAAGCCTGCTTCTGCAATTTCCCATACAGTTTCAAGATCAGATTTTGCAGAACATGAAACTTTTTCCGATGTGTGGGCTGAAAAATTTAGAGCTTTGCCTGGCCCAACCAGCTTTTAATCAGCATCTCGAAAGTCTGTTTCTGCAAGTTCTGAAACAGTTTAAAAATCACATTTGTCAGAAGATGAAAGTTCTTGTGGTGTCTGCTCTGAAACGTTTAGAGCTTTTCTTGGCAAAACCAGCATTGAATCAGCACCAAGTAAGATTGTGTCTGCAAGTGTTGAAACAGCATGAAGAACATATACAGCATAACATGAAACTTTTTGTGATCCTTGATCTGAAAGGTTTAGAGCTTTTCCTGGCATGGTCAGTACCGAATCAGCGATTATGAAGTCGGTTTCTGCAAGTTCTATTATAGTTTGAAGATCAGAACATGAAACTTTGTTTGGTGGTCTTTTCAGAAACGTTAGGAGCTTCTCGTGGCACAATCAGCATCGAATTAGCTATTGGGAATCCTGTTCCTTTAAGTTCTGAGATAGTTTGAAAAGCAGATGAAGCAGAAAATGAAACTTCTTGTCGTGTCTGTTCTGAACGTTTTGAGCTTCTCCTTGCCAAACCTGCATCGAATCAGCGGCTGGAAAATCTGTTTCAGCAAGTTCTGAAACAGTGAGAACAGTACATCGAGCAGAAGACGAAACTTCTTGTGGAATTTTCCTGGCACAACGAGCATGGAATTAGCGTCTGTGAAGGAAGTTCTGACATAGTGGTTAGAGTAGATGAAGCAAAGGACGAAATTTCTTGTGGTGCCTGTTCTGAAACCTTTTGAGCTATTCCTAGTGCAACCCGAATCGAATCAGCGTCTGGGAAGCCTGTTTCTGCAAGTTCTGAGTTTGAAAAGCAGATCGAGAAGATTATGAAACTTCTTGTGGTGTTAGTTTTGAACCGTTTAGAGCGTTTCTTGATTCAAACGGCATTGAATCATTGTGTGGGAAGACTGTGTCTGCAGGTTCTGACACAGTTGGAAGCGCTAATAAAGCACACACAAAAGAAATTTCTTGTGGTATCTGTTCTGAATCGTTTGGAGCTTTTCCTGATTCAAACGGCATTGAATCAGCGTCTGGTAAACCTGTTTCTGCAAGTGTTGAAACAGCATGAAGAGCATAAGGAGCATAACATGAAACTTCTTGTGCTGCCCGATCTGAAAGGTTTAGAGCTTTTTCTGGCCCATTCAGCATCGAATCAGCTTTTAGGAAGTCTGCAAGTTCTGACATATTCTGAAGATCAGATTTAGCAGAAGATGAAACTTTTTGTGGTGTCTGTTCAAAAACGAAAGGCCCTTTTGCTAGCACAACCATCATCGAATCAGTGTCTGGGTAGCCTGTTTCTGCACGTTCTGAGATAGTTTAAAAAGAAGAAGGAGCAGATTATGAATATTCTTGTGGTGTCTCTTCTGAAACGTTAGCAGCTTTTCGTGGACTATGCAGCAGCGAATCAGTGTCTGGCAAGCCTATTTTTGCAAGTTTTCAGATAGGTTTAAAAGCCGATGGAGCAGAAATTAAACAGCTTCTGATGTCTGTTTTAAAACGATTGGTGCTATTCCTGGCCCAGTCGACTTTTAAATAGTGCATGAGAAACCTTTCAAATAACATGTGGAAGAGGTAATTTTAAAGGTAGGTAAGGACTGGATGCTTTGATGCTGATGGCATCAGCGGACATGGAAATAAAAATGCTCTACACACTCTACCAGCAACTGATTATTTTAGTAATGGAGCATAGTATTTCTAGGCAAATTTACGTCCAGCAGTTTGCCATTGCTTACTGGGCGGTCGGCTTTCTTGATACCCCTGTCGAAACAAACGCATAGCACGCAGCTGGGATCGAACCTGACATCCCAGCATTACCTCGCGTTCGCATCGACAGCCACAGAGCCGACAGTGCATATAGGACAAAACCTAAATTTTTATAGACCAATCACGCCGGCCGCCTATATTTCCCGGGATTGCACCCGGACACCCACTCAAGGCTGGTTTGACCTGGGAAAGCAAACAACCCCCCCCCCCCCCTCCTTTTTTTTTTTCTCCCTGGACTATTTCCCTTGTCCATCTGAACTGTGTTCTGTCTCCAGTTTTCTTCTTTGTTTAATGCAAATGCGTTCCTTCCCCCCCCCCCACTCCCTTTTTCTCCTATGTTTTGTCAGTCCATTATAACATAGGTTTCTAGGCTTGTACATAATTGCAATGTTACGACTTTCATGTTTTAATCTGCAATGTCCATAATCTTGTTTCTTTTTTTTTTTTTTTTTTTTTTTTTTTTTAGTTTATGATCATCATCATCATCATAAACCACTTCTGCTGTTGAGCGGCGATGGGAAAAATAATTTGCGATCCAGTGTACGTTAGCTGCCACTGGCTATAGTCATACCGTAAAGGCATAAAGTGTCTTTAATGTTGTCGATCCTATTTTTCGGCGACTGTCCTCTTGCTTTTGTAGCTGATCTTTTGATATGTGTTTGTAATGGTATTTTATCTTGCTGCGTTCTAACAAGATGTCCAAACCACTTAAACTGCTGTTTCTTGATGAATCTAACAGAAGGTGTCGTTTCCACAATTTGTCTGATAATTTCATTATTCACGTGATCTCGGATGGTTAGGTTGGCTTCTTTTCTCGTGACCTCATCTCGCAGGTGGTGTTTTTGCGTTTAGGGGCTTTAGATAGTGTCCATGTTTGTCACTGGTAGTCTAATGGTGGAACGAATATGCCGTTAATAATCTGTTATGCTATTAATCACAATTTGCTAGTTGACACATTACCATGAAAGGTAATGTACAGAAGTGAGTGGTGCCCCGTGTCCTTTGTTTCCTTTATATCTCCCCTTTTGCCCTATCTGGCCTACATTGTGTTTGTGTCCCCTCCCCTCTTTGTTTCTAATGTAAATATTTGATGTTTCATAATAATTTTGTTTTGCACTATCACTAATTTTAAAATAATTTTCAAAATGTTACATGATAGCCGAAAGGCTGATAAAAATATAATGAGTGGCCCTGACTTTCCTGCTGCTTCTCTCTGTTCCATCCTTTTCCGCCCCTCGTCCGCCTTCTATGTTTTTTGTTTCTACTCTTTTTCCTTTTATTTATATGTTCACAAAGTCACGCACACACATGCAACATTAATACTAACATAAAGCAACGCTCTGTATATCTTCTTTTGTCAAAATCTGCTTGTGCCGCTAGGCGTCGCAGTCTATCAGATGATCGGCAACCGAGCCAGGACGCGCTCAGTCGCTTCATATGCCGTGATGTTACGAAGTCTCAAGTTGTCCGTGACTCCTTCAATCCATCTTCTTCTTGGTCTTCCCCTGCCTCTTGGTGTTTCGATTTTCATGTTGTATGCTCTTGATGCTGGCATCGTTGGTTCCATTCTCATTAGGTGACCAAACCATTTCATTCTTTGCTTCTCAATAAATTTAACGATGGGCATGCTTCCAATAGTTCTTGTAATCACATCGTTTCTAACTCTATCTCTTCTGGTTTTATTCGCAGCCATTCTCAAACATCTCATTTCACAGGTGGTTAGTCTTCTCTCGTGTTCTTTTGTTAATGTCCAAGTCTGACATTGATAACCTAATGTCGGTATAAAGATTGTATTTATAATTTGTCTTTTTATCTCAGCTGGGACAGCAGGGTGTTTTAAAATTGGGGCAAGCTGGTATGCGACATTGTTGGCTTGTTGGATTCTTGCTTCGATCTCTCTGTCTATTTTACCATTGAATGTAAAGATACTTCCCAAGTATTTAAATTCTTGCACTTGTTTTAGGCTGTGATCTAGAATCTTTATGTCGATGGTCTGTTGCTCTCTACTTATGCCCATGACTTCTGTCTTTTCAGTATTGATCTTTATATGATGCTTGAGGCAACTGTCGTGTAGTAGGTTTATGTGGTCTTGCAGCTGTTTACTATCACTGTGAAATAGGCATTGATCGTCGGCAAAGAGCAGCTCATTGAAGTCCTTCTGTTTATCGACATCTGTTGGTGTTATGTCAATTTTATTTATATTGTCCATAAATATTATGAAAAGTAAAGGTGATAATACACAACCTTGTCTTACTCCTGATGTTACTGGGAACCAGTCTGTGATGCCAGCTCTTGTTCTAATGGCGCTTTCACTTTGTCTATAAATAGCCCTAACACAATCTAAAATTGTTCCATTTATACCGTAGTTTTCAAGAACTTTCCATAATAAACTTCTGTTAACTCTATCGAAGGCTTTTTCTTGATCTATGAAAGCGATGTTCATTTGATGTCTGTGTTCTATTGTCTTTTCGCTAACTTGTCTTAAAGCAAAAATAGCGTCAGTACACCCTCTTCCTTTCCTAAATCCGACCTGTGATGGGCTCAGGATCGGTTCTACAACGGGTCTAATTTGTTGTTCCAGAATTTTGGCAAACATTTTTCCTACGTGGCTTAGAAGGGAGATGCCTCTGTAATTGTTTCAATCTTGCTTATTGCCTTTTCTTTTCCAAATTGGGACTATAAGGGCTCTTTGCCAGTCTATTGGTACAGTTCTTTCATTCCAGGCTTTCCTAAATATGTGGAGTAGCCAGGTGACTCCAATTTCTCCACAAGCCTGTATTGCCTCGGCTGATATTCCATCAACACCTGATGCCTTATTTTTGGGACTGCATCTGATTGCTTCTCTGACTTCTTGTTCGATTATTGTAGGCTGTTCCTCGTTTGTACATCTGGGTGTGGATGGTACTGTTTCCTCATTTCCTGTTACATTCAGAAGAGTCTGAAAATATTCTTTCCACCTTTCTCTGATCTTGCCCTCCTTATGTATGGGTTTGCCTTGACTATCATTGACATATTCAGATGGCTGGAATGGTTCATCTCTAGTTCTCATTTTTGCAATGGTTTTGTAAAACTGCCTACTAGATTTAGCACAGATTTTGGTAAGATTTTCCCCATACATGATCCAGGATGTTTCCTTGGATTGTTTAATTTCTCTTGCAGATTGTCGCCTGGCAATTCTGTACTTGATATAATCGTCATCTGAGCGGGATCTTAGCCATTTCTTGTATTGCTCCTTTTTTTATTTCACTGCTTGTTTTACCTTATCATTCCACCATGCTGTTTTTTTCCTGAACGTTTATATATACTGTATATATACTGCACAAATACAATTACCCCGCAGACACCTGTATATATAACACGTACAATACATTTTACACATAAATGTTGTATACAGATTGTTTATAGACAAATAAACATGTTATTTTAAAAAAAAAAAATCAATGTCATGAGTATGGAGTAGAAAGGGATCTGAGGTATTATACTCAACCAGGGGTGATCCTCTGTTGCCATAGGGCCAGTTTACACCCCGGCGCTGCCTGGGCACCAGTTTTTCCTGACATTAATTCGATGTTATTAACATGCCTCTCTTAGAAAATAAACTGCTATTGACTGCAAAGACGAAACGGTCAATGAAAGTTGTGGACCCCAATTCTTTGTCTAGCTATCCATCAAAACTCCCGGCCATCCACCAAAGGGATAAAGAAGAAAAACCCCTTCTCCATCAAATCACAGAGCGAGCCAACAGAACAACGAGCTTCCTCAATTATACATATCCTCCCCGTTTGTTACTACTCTTGGTGCTTTCTTTATTGCATTTTCCACTTCTGTCAAAAGAGCTGCTGGCACTAATGCATCCGTCTTTTCTGTTATCTTCTTCTTCTTCTTCGCGTTCACCAGCTGTACACTCTTGCGGAAAGTTCTGGTTGCTCGTCCACTACTGAACTGCAGTCCTGCTCCAGAACCTGAGTGTTGCGTGTGCATCAGTTTTACAGATCTCATTCTCTTGAATACAGACTGTTGTTCCTTGCCTCTCCGGCAGATGCACTACGACTACAAAGGAAGCTCCCCAATTAGTCGACTTTTACGACATGCTTTTGGGGAGGCAGTGGGTCTATTCTTGTTTTCCCCACAATGGGGCCCCGGAACCCACACAGGGGTCTTCTGTTATGTTTGTGATAGTATTGTTGTTTGCATTATCATCTTCATTCTTGACATTCAGTAGCTCTTTAAAAAAGTTACTCCATCTCTCTAGAATCCTTTGTGGGCCTAGAATAGGTTGTCCTCTTTCATCATTTAGTTTCTTTTGCTGCTTTTCTTCTGCTGCCAACATTTCTCTAAACTTCTCACATGAATCGTTTCTTGGCTGTTCTGATTGCTTTATTGGCTTTTTTTTTTTTTTTTGCTTGTGTGGTTTTCGTCTATTCTGTGTGTTAACCAGAAATTGTAAGCTTTCTGTTTGTTTTTCACCATTTTCTTGATTTCCTCATTCCACATTGTTACCTTACATACTGACTTTCCTTTCTTTTTAGTTCCGCATATTTCTTTTGCTACATACTTTACCCCAAGTGTATTTTCTGGAAGTGCTTCATATTTATTTTGTAATATTTCTTGATAAGGTCTTCTTATTTCTGTGTTGTTTAATTCTTGCAATGTTTTTTAATTTCAGTATTTTTCCTTACTAACGTGCAGTTTAACTTTGACTTGTATATCTGCGATCACCATCTTATAGTATGTGTCAATGCTGATTTACGGTATGGCTCTAGTATCAGTCAGCTCACAGATATCTCTTTTTCTTATCAGGATATAATCAATTTGGCTTTTTATTTCTGGCTCCTTTCATTTCTACCAAGTGAACACAAGAGAGTCTCTATGCTAAAAGAAAGTATTGGTAATTACAAGGTCATGTTGTAAAATAAGTAAAGATCCATTTTTACGCCTTTAAGCGCATCGGGCAAATGGGAAGAGCATCCCATATTTTTACAGACCAATCAGAACTAGGTGGGTAATGTGTCAGCATTACGCTAGCCGTCTTTACTTCCCCATGACATACATTGTGGTACCCATTTTAAGCTGGGTCAACCTGCGACGCCCCATACCATGATAAAAATCCACGCAACCAGCAGTGGGCTTCGATCGCGGTACGTTGGAATTACGAGTTGGGCTTGCAACGCCTAAGCCACAGACGCCGCAAGGTTATGTTGTGACATATTTATAGAATTCTTTCTTCATTTCCGTTTATCTCGCTGTTGTTCTTCTCCACAGTTTCCTAAAAATCTTGAGAACACTCTCCTGTTGTTTCCTACTTTGCCATTAAGGTCTCCCATTATGAAAAGTTTATCTGTTGGATCAGTTTTAGAAATTACATCGCTCAGTTTATCGAAATAGTTGTCTAATTATTCTTCGCTGTAGTTTCCATTGCAGGGTGCGTAAACTTGAATGTAGGTTTCTGTTCTTCTGTATCTTTCTGATACGTAACTTCTTCTTCTTCTTCTTCTTCTTCTTCTTCTTCACCCTGTACCTCAGCCAAGTGAAAAGGGGGAGAGATGTAAACTCGTTGATGAGCTTTGTCAAAAGCACCATTTAGACTGATGTTAATTTTTGTAACGCTGTTATTAATGCCATTACTCCAAATTTTCCAATGTCTTCCAATCGCTTTGTACCCGTTGTAACGTTTTAGTGTGGATCGCTGTGGTAGATAGTACCAGGGCATTCTTGTTAGGTGTCCAAACCACTTCATCTGTTGTTCTCTGATGACTTGTAAGACTGGCTTTATTCGTCTGATTTCGTATTCTGTCTCTCCTGGAAACTCCTCCAGCTCTTCTGATACGTAACTGATGTCTAAAATGTTACTTGCAATCTTAGGGTCAGTGATGAAACCTACTCCGTGTTTTGCATGTTGAGTCTTATTTATAAGACTCTTTTCTATACCAGAGCATAACAATACAAAATCTTTGTGTAACTTTTTCGTCCCTTTTCCCTTTAATCTTAAGTCTGCCAAACCTAAAATCTTCACTTGCTGTTTTTCCATCAGTTATATAGTCTCTTCTGAGGTGGAAATAGCAAGGAACCAAATTGATTATGTTTTAACACATCAAAAATGGAAGACATGTATAAAATCTGCAAAGACACTCCCTGGAGCTGACTGTGACACTGATCACAAACTTCTTGTTGCAGAGTTTAAAACAAAACTGAAAAAAAAAGTCTTGAAAGCGGCTAAGCCAATACGTTTTGATTTGAGTAATTTGCCAAATGATTACAGCATTGAGGATGAAAACAAATTTGAGGCGCTAATGGCAGTGCAGGAGGATATGACACCTGATGAGTTGGCTGATGAAACAAGAAACATCATCATCACAACAGCACAGAACATAATTCCTAAAAAACCACACAAGAAACAGATTTACATTACAGAAAAAACATTCAAGCTGATAGAAGAAAGAAGAAATTTAAAGCAAGTAGGGACAGAAAAAATAGCTATGCATATAGGAACTACACGAAAGAAATCAGAAGAGCTATCAGAGGAGATTTAAAAAAAAAAAACAGTTTATTATAAATACCTGTAATAGAATTGAACAACTCCAGATGCTAGGAAGAGACAGAGACATGTTTAGAGAAATTAAAACATCGAAATATGAATTCAGGCCTTCTTTACATGTAATAAGTGATAAAAACGGTAACACATTAACGGAAACCAAAGATATATTAGAAAGATGGAAAGAATACTGCAGAGAAATATATGAGGATGTGACAGGTAATTCAAAAACGACTTGTGAAAGTTATGAAAAAGAACCAGAGCCTTTATTGGATGAGGTACGATCAGCAATACACAGCCTGAAGAAAGGAAAGTCACCAGGTTGCGACGAAATACCTGCAGAACTAATTCAAGCAGGAGGAGAGGCCAGCGTCCGAATCTACCATGCACTGTGCTCGAAGATCTGGAACAGTGGCATTTGGAATAAAGAGTGGAAAAGAACAGTCTATATCCCTCTCCCAAAGAAAGGAAATCCAAAACTATGCTCCAACTACCGTACCATCGCATTAATAAGTCGTGCTAGCAATATCCTCTTACGAATTATTATGAAAAGGATTGAAAGGAAATTACAATGTGAGCTAGTCATGCTAGCAATATCCTCTTACGAATTATTATGAAAAGGATTGAAAGGAAATTACAATGTGAGCTAGTCATGCTAGCAATATCCTCTTACGAATTATTATGAAAAGGATTGAAAGGAAATTACAATGTGAGCTAGATGCTAAATATCCTCTTACGAATTATTATGAAAAGGATTGAAAGGAAATTACAATGTGAGCTAGTCATGCTAGCAATATCCTCTTACGAATTATTATGAAAAGGATTGAAAGGAAATTACAATGTGAGCTAGATCAAGCACAAGCGGGTTTCAGATAGGGTAGAGGAACTAGGGTTCACATATTTAATATGAGAATAATTTTTGAAAAATGCAGAGAATACAATGTAGATCTTCATGCTTGTTTTATTGATTATAGCAAGGCATTTGATTGTGTCCAGCACCACAAACTGGACTATTATTAAAAGTATGGGGTTTCCAGCGCATCTAGTGCATTTAATTGAAAATCTTTATCGTGAACAACAAGCAGCCATCAGAGCAGCTGGTGAAACATCTGATTGGTTTGAGGTGCAAAAGGGGGTGAGGCAGGGATGCATTCTCTCACCATACCTATTCAATATATATGCAGAAAATATAATGAGAAATGTCAAAAATTACCAGACTTGTGACGGTTATGATCCGCTCAAAATTGGTGGCAACCCTATTCCAGAGCTCCGCTACGCAGATGACACAGTCCTTCTTTCGAACAGCGTAAAGGGAATACAAATTTAATATTGTCTGTCCAAAAGCACAGTGAAGATCAAAATCTGTTCTTGAATTTAAAGAAAACGAAAATAATGTCCACAGATAAAACTGGCTGTCACCCAAAAATAACAATAAATGATGAAGAAATTGAAAATGTCACAAATTTTGAATATCTAGGCTCTATAATAAACAACAATGGAGACTGTTCGACAGAAATTAAAAGGAGGATGGCCATAGCAATGCACAGATTTAACAGCCTTAAAAGTCTATGGTTAAGTACCAGCAAGAAGATAAAAATTAGAATTTTGAGAGCATGCGTCTTCCCTGTGGTTACATACGGATGTGAGTCGTGGACTGTCTCTCAGTCCTTAAGAAAGAGAATTGGGGCTTTTGAGCTGAAATGCTATAGAAAGATTCTCAGAATATTTTGGACAAAGAAGATGAGAGCTATTGACATCCTAAAAGATCTGAACATCAAGGAAGATTGGCTAATAAACACCATCCTTTCTCGAAAGCTGAAATATTTTTGTCATAGCAAGCGCCACGACGGATTGAAAAAAAAATTATAGCAGAAGGCATGGTACCAGGAAGGAGGGGCAGGGGCCGACCGACACGAAGATGGGCACAGGATATAAGTGACTCCTTGAGTGTGAAAGTTCATGAGGCGGGAGAACTGGCAAGAGACCGAGTTTTTTTCAGGCAGACTGTGATGAGAGCGACGTTCTGCAAAGGACCTGCTACGTGATGATGATGACTCTTTACCAAGATCACAGTATATAAAAACCCCTATAAGACCAGTAATTTTATATGGCTCTTGAAACTTGGAGCACAACTAAAAGAGATGAAGTCGTATTTCATCTTTTTGAAACAAGAGTCTTACGACAATCTTTGGACCCTCAAATAAGCAAACAGCGGGGAATTTAGAGTGAGAAGCATAGAAGAATAATGAAGCAACTTCGCATATTCACAGTAAGTAATCGAAATGACAAAACATAACCCTTGAACCGTTAGGGTCGTTGAGGTGAATTGATGAAAACACTAACACATATAACCCTGCCGTCTTTCTCTGTCTTCCGACTGAGGAATAAGTATATGATAACTTAGTCCTGTCCTTGTCTCGATGTTGTCATTCCAGATTGTCTTTGCCCGACTTACATCCCCCCTCACCCCCTCCTCCCCCCCCCCCCCCCCCCCCCCCCCCCCCCACCACCGCCAATGTTCCTTGAATCGTTTGTAATCGAATCATGTCTCACCATGTACCCGAACCAAGCTAGCCTGCGTCGTTTCACCACTGGTCCTAATGTTCTGTAAATGTGTATATTTTGTCTCTGACATATTTGTTAGTTTTGTGTTCTAAATAACGATTTTGTAAAATGCGTTTGTAGCGCTTACATTCGAAAACCTAAGTCATCCTTTCCATTTTAACAGTAAGAGTTCAACTCTCATATATATTGACCTTAACTAAAATGCTAATTTTTTTCTTCCACATCGCATTGAGCTAGGTCATCACAGATTGTCTCAATCTCTTTGGTACATCTGCCATCGTTACATATGTGAGAGCCGAGGTATTCAAAGGTTTCAACTTCTAGTTTTTTTCCGCTTTTATCTGTATGTTGGTAAGTACTTGATTATTGTGACTGTTTACCACAATCTTGTTTTTCTCGGTTGTAATCTAAATTGTTTTTGACTGAATGATTCTAGGAGGTAGAATAAACATTGCTGTACTTATATATATCTTGCTTTTCTCGGTTGTAATCTAAATTGTTTTTGACTGAATGATTCTAGGAGGTAGAATAAACATTGCTGTACTTATACATGCTCTGTCTTTGAGCATATTTCTGAATGTTTTTAAAAAAGCTGACAAAGAAATAGCACAAAGTAGAACTTCTAAAAGTTAACCACCAAAGGGACTTCAAACCAGTCAACTTTTGGAGGTGGTTAACATATACAATAGGGCTTATTGTACCATCACTATAGTAATGAGGGGATTTGTTAGTTAGTTAGTTAGTTAGTTAGTTAGTTAGTTAGTTAGTTAGTTAGTTAGTTAGTTAGTTAGTTAGTTAGTTAGTTAGTTAGTTAGTTAGTTAGTTAGTTAGTTAGTTAGTTAGTTAGTTAGTTAGCTAGTTAGTTAGTTAGTTAGTTAGTCCGGTTATCATCATTGCACTCCGGACATGTCCATAGGTGCTCAGATCCTCCCCTCATTATGAACCCCAACGTCTAATAGCTAATAGTATGGCTAATAGTATGTTGATTAACAAGTCTTCTGGTGTGTCTAGTGTGCGTCTCGTTTTTTGCTATGCCCATCTTAATTCCCAAGTCTGCCATTCTGGCGAGTGATCTGGATTCACTGCCACCAAAGTCCTCTATCCTTCCCATTTCTCTGAGGCATTAATAATATCAGCATGATCCATAGGCTGACCGTCGGTAGTGGTAGCGGAACCAGCCAACCTGTCAGCTCCTTTATTTTCATCGACGCCTGCGTGTCCCGGAACAAAAATAAAGGTGACTCCACGCATAGTGGACTTCTGTAATGATTCAAGCCATTGTCTTCGCACCGAACCTGCCTGAACCCTTCGGATCATACTCATTAAATCACTGAGTATACATACGCGGTTGTATTTTTGTGTTTCAAGCCAGGCAAATGCTTGCGTCACTGCCATCCCCTCCATCATCATGCTGCTGGTTGTCATGGAGAAGGCGCCGTTGGCTTCTTTGACTGTTTTGCCAGCTGAACGTGCTGTGAATGCCCATGCGCTTCTTTTTTGGCGTATAACGTCTGAATTTTAACTGGTGAGAGCGTTGACCTCTTCGTTAACAGCAACAGGATTCTCTTCTCTACATCGCCTGTTGAGTGACACAACAGGAAAATGTACAAATAAACGCACGAGGCACAGGTATCCACTCTGAACCAGGTATGATGTCGTCTAGGCTGCATATTTGCCTAATAACATCTTCTGTCCGACCTATCCACGATTCCCCAACCCCCTCTTTAGTCTGTCGCCCTTTTCACTAAAAAGCGCTTGATGCAGTGGGTGTTTCTTATCAGCACATATTTTAAGGTATGCCCGAGCCCTCCACATCCTGATCCTTTGGTTCATTGTTGGAAAGTCAAGTAGATACCTCATTGCTCCACAGGATGTGTCTCTTGTACATCCCAAAATAATGCGCATGGCTTTATTTTGCACCTTTTCGAGTCGTTTAATCTGGGTGGCACTGACAGTGAGGATGGCCAGAGCGTATTCAATGAGGGAAAGGACCAGACCGTAGAATAGAAGTATTAGTAGTCTTTGCTCGATATTGGAAGCAGCCATAATCCTCATTGTAGATAGACCTTTGTGCGCTTTTGTTATCACATGGTCAATGTGTTCCCTGAATGACAAGTTGCGATCGAACCTCACCCCGAGAAACGTCATAACGTTGGTTCTGATCATTACACTATCACGCATTTTCACTTCTGGTAAGCCAGACTTGACAATGTGATTGTTCAAAGAGAACCATGACACTGATGCCTTCGAAGGACTGACATAGGCATTGGAACCATCACACCAGGCGCCAATTCGATCGAGTTCTTTGTGCGTTGTGCTGGCGATCTCCTGTCTATCACGTCCTCGTCGATAAATCAAAATGTCATCAACAAATGACAAAGTCCTTCCCTTTCCATTCAATTGCTGCTAAGTGATCATCACCGTATACACGTTGAATAAGACTGGTGATAGCGGTGACCCCTGTGGCAAGACTGGACATTTCGTTTGCGGTTCCGAGGACCAGCTGCAACATCTGAGTCCTTTCTCTGGAAGAGGACCGCAGCAATCCAGCGGATCAGAATAGGATTTACTTCTAGTTTAAGCAGTAACTGCACTAAATATTAATATGGTACTTTATTGTAGGCTTCTTCTAAGTCTAACACTGCCCCACATGTCTCTTCTTTAATCTGAAATCCCTCGTAAACATCGTAGGCGAAAACTGCAGCATTGAACTATGTCTCTTTATTCAACCTGTACCCTCCAAGTATTGGTGGTAACTTATCAAGTAGTTCCAAGTAGGTGGTCAATCTTTGTGCGACAATTTTCTCCAAAAGTTTGCTAACAGTATTCTGCATCGAGATGATTCTGTAGCCGCAGATCTTTGAGTGGTCTTTTTTCGGCTTTGGTAGTGGGAACAAATAACTATGGAGCCATTCCTCTTGTATCTAGCCACTCTGGATGCTGATATTGAATTGCTTTACCACGCTTTACAAATCAGCATTCGACACCATCAGCATGTCGTTGTATCGGATGCCGTCAGGGCCTGGAGCAGTGCTGCGTGATTTCTTGAGGCAAGTTGCTGCAGTGATTGTAAAATCAGTGCCTAGCACAGTGTTCTCGCACAGCATCGACAGTTTCATTTTAACCCCTATTCTTGCAGATTCGTCTTTCTGGTCAGTTTGATCCAAGTAGCGCGCAAGAAGGGCTCTCCCTTTATCAGCATTGAAATGAGGGGATTTCCCAGGGAAATCCCAGAGAGTTCCCACTTGAGGAGACAAGGTCAGAGAGCCAGGAAAACAAGAGAAAAGCATGTCTTGATTATCCCGTGTTGGGTGAACAGGGGTACTGGAAAAGCACGAGACTGAAACGGGAGGTTTGAACGGAGAGAGTAGGTAGAGGCAGTTTTGTTTTTGACTGTGTGAGAGGTAGGTTGTTTGCTGGTACGACTGAGGTGAACGTCACTGTGAACTGGAGGACCAGCTGTTGGAAAGCTTGAGTGCTTGAGGAGAACTGTTTCTGAATGACAACGCCTAGTGTTCTGTGAACATTTGTGTTAGGATGATTCAGATGCCAAAATCCCAATGAATGGAACGTATGCAGGTAACTGCAACCATTGTTTAACTGTTGTCTTGTGGGAGGCTGTCGTGAGCATGTGGCAATGACTAGGGAGAACTATGGACATCGATAGAATGACTTATTGTTATGCCACAATAAACGATATCAACGTTATTATCGTGTTCCGAATGTCTGTTCATGTGTCCAGACTTTACATCTTGACTGAGGCACGCAAAAGGTCAAACAATTAGAACGAGTCAACACCAGTATAGTTGCACACAACACCATCGTTGCAACTATACTTTTTTCAAATGTTAAATTCTGTATCCTCCAATTTAAGTTAAAGAATACAGTATTATATGAAATCATACATAACAATAACATTAAATTATATCATCATCATCTGTTTTTCATGGTTTAGTCATTTTTTTTTCTGGGGGAAAAAAGTAGTCATTCTTGGTCCGTGTCTTATTACTCCCACTCCCCCATCTCTAACACTTTGCGATGGTACTAAGTGGCCCTACCTAACCATGATAGTCACCACCAGAACTAAGTTGTCAATTAATGAAGTAGTCAGCCACAATAAACTATAAACACACAACAACTAGAAAGGTACGGTAGATTGTTTCTTCTTCTTTATTCCACTTTCAAGGGACATTCATCATACGTACATTTATGCAGCAAACTCAGAGGTCAGCATGTTTAACTTCAATTTAAATTTGTGTGGAAGAACAAATAACTTTTTTTTTCTTTCAGCTGGAAAAAACTGAAGACACCAGAATGGTAAAATTATATAAGAACTGGGAAAGATTTCGGATGTGGTAGGATAAATTAAATATGATATGATTGGCATGTTAGGATTATGCAAAACAATATACGATGTAGCAGGAAAAGAAGAATCTAAACAAAATGAAACAATACTGTTCCCAGAGAAAAAAGCCCTAACACTGATGGAAATGCTCTAATCCTATCCAAGGAGACAGAAATAGAACTAATAAAGTGGTAAGCAATGCATTCTACAATAATAAGTAACATTTTGGACACAAACACACACAAAATACAGCAAACATGAATGGGATTCAATGTAAATTAATAATCAAGGAGAATTTATCTGAAGCATCAAAGTACTATATTGGCATAAACAAGTCATAGAAAAAAGATCATGGAAAAAACCCACAACATAAGCTTGAGGTGATTTAAAAATTATTAACTAACATTTCAGGTAAGAAATTAATATTTAACTCTTTGAGTCCCAGGGGGTTTAGCATCACAGACCCAGGGGGTAGTAAAGAAAGTAATAAAATCAGCGCACCATGCGTTCATTGGGCTTCTAGGTAGGAACCTATGAACGTATGATGCGTTCCTTGGGACTCAAAGAGTTAATAGGTGTGTCTTTCCACATACAAAAGCCAATCAATCCAAGGATTGAATCCAAGCAAAGAATCCAAGGAATTAATCCAAGACCTCAAAACAGTTAATCAGACTGGTCATATTTGCATGATGTTTAAATTTATAAAAGTGCAGATATACATCAGATGACTATCTTGCTGTTAAGTATAAATTAGTTAAAACTCATAAAGTACATTATATTCTATAACAGGAAAACCAATACAAGGACAGATATCTCAGAAATCAATAAATGAAGGAACAATGCATTGTTATCCGTGAGATACATTGAAAGACAAAATTTAAAAAGCTATTAAACTCCTGAAGGATGGAAAGAGGGCTGCTGTCAAGCTTAATAAACTCTGAATAAAATAAAACAAGTTCGGCAAAATTAAATACACACAGACAAATGTTCTGACAATGTTTTGTAATGAACAAATCAACAGAAGAAGATGAAATACAGAAATGAAATAAAACAAGCATACAGTAAAGTAATCCACAGAAAATATTGATAGAAAGAATTAAAATTGTGTTTTCCAAATGGAACTAATAAAAGTTAGAATGGAAAGAATGAAGTAGAAAAAACACGGCACACACAAACACAGATATATACGCTTACATACACTCCCCCTCCCCCTTCCATTTCATGTCACTTTTCTTTTCAATGTTGATAAAGACTGGTTACAACCATTATTGTCTAAATAAGATATATATTGGACACAACCTAAGGCTGAAACAAGCAGTGAATCACCAAACTTTTACAGAAATAGGAAATTAGGGAACTGAAGAAATGAAGATGTCTAACAGAAACCCTAATGAAAATGCTAACAAAAGAAGCCACAAATGCTGGACTGGATTTTATTCATGATATTAAAGTGATTGCATAGGACAGAATGGAATAGAAGAAGAGATATTTATGTGGCATATAAAGGCAAGTACGGCAGGGAAATAAACACAGAAAAACAAAAGTAATGACTAATAATCCAGCTAGCATAACTTAACCAATCTAGGGGGCACAAATTAGAACAATTCAATCATTTCAAATATTTAGGGTCCATTTTAAGTGACCTTGGGTCAAGATCAGAAATCATATCTAGGATTGCACAGACAACATCAGTCCTTGCCAAGCAGCAAACAATATGGAGATCCAAAAAAATTTCATGCAAAACTAAGATTGCTCAGAGCACTAGCTATTAGTACATTTACATACGGCTGTGATACATGGACTTCAACAGCTGAACTCGAAAGGAAGATACAAGTACTGGAAATGCGATAATTCATAAAAATTCTTGGCATATCATACAGAGACCACATTACAAATGAAGAGGTTCAATATATAATTATACAGCACACTTGCAGCTATGAACCTCTTTTAACTACAGTGTGAAGGTAAAAAACGCAATGTTATGGACATGTAATAAGATCTATCAGCCTCTCAAAAACAATACTGCAGGGCTCAGTAGAGGGACAGAGGAGAAGCAAACCAAGAAAGACCTAGTTATAGAACCTGACTGACTGGACAGGCCTCAGGCAGGCCACCATGAAGTCCATCATAACTGACCACCAAAGGTGGAGATAGCTGATCAGACTGTCAACAAAAACAGCAGACGGAGAGAAGGGTTTCTGGTAGAGCTGCTGATAATGGGGACCTCTAGGAATGTGAAATGGCAAAAGATTAATGTTATCAGTTCCTGGAAAAATAGAGCCAGATTATGAATAAAAAAACAATGCAAAGAACTGTACTGACTTCAGCGTTTTATTCTGAATTTAGTAGCTAAAGAAAGATCTTTGATAGTATTCATAGGGAATCTGCAGAAATCAATGACAGAATAAGGGATCTTACAGAAAACTGTTAAAATGTAAAGATATATGAATTTTTAAAACTAGTTTAGAGCATTGAGAAATTACCTCATGAGTGGAAAGAATTATTACTAACACCCATGTTTAAGAAAAGAGACAAGTATACAAGTGAAAATTACAGAGGAATATCACTATTGTCTACATATAAGATACTATCTGCGGTTCTGCTAAACAGGCTAAAGCCAAATGGTCGAACATATACTGGGTGACTACCAAGCGGGTTTCTAACAGAACAGATCAACAATAGGTCATAATTCATTTTATGGCAAACAGCAGAGCAGAACTAAGAATATAAAAGAGATGTAAATAAAGTTGTTGTGGATTTTAAAAGGCACATGTACACAGAAATAGTTTATTGAATGCTAGGAATACCAATGAATTTAATCACCATGACCAAACTATGTATGGAAGACACTTATAACATAGTAACATTTAAAAGCAGAAAGTTAAACCCTTTTTAAATAACATCTGGTTTAAAGCAAGATGATGCTCTGTCTTCACTTCTTTTCAACTTGGCCCTGCAGAAAATTATAAGGTTAAATGTTGAATTAAGAATGTTGAATATTAAATTAGGAATTGACATCACAGAACCGGGGATACTCCCATAAGCGCTCCATCCCCATCTTCAACTGCAAGCGAAGAGTTCCAATTCTGATGGTACCAGTACCTGTCTGTACATCCGTCTTGCCTTTTCCTTGAGTGTTGAACATCGCGAGATTGCCTGGTAACTTCCAGCAGTGCCATTATTGTCAGACTGTGATGATTTATTTGTGCCTCCACACTGTTCACTCGCTTTCAAAGGGTTGTCACATCTTTTTTATCATACTTCAGTTCCCCACCAAGTGCTGTAGAATCGCCCAGTCTGTCTACCTGCTCAAAATAGACAGAGGATACTAACTACCAGGGACTTCTAAAGCGATTTTTGCCACTCTGCACAAAGCATGCCTGCTTTCACCTTTCTCAACAAACTCTATTAGTCAGTTACCAGATGTGTGTATATCTGATTCTCAATCCAGCGAAAGGAAGCAGTGTCTGCCTTCATCTCCATTCTCAAACTAGATGTTGTAATATCATATACCAGGCTTTGTTGCATTCAGTGATGTCCATTCACTTTGCTATGAACCCCCATGCACTTCGTCTACCTCTCAATATGGAGTCAACTATATTGATAATCACATCACCTGGGCAGGAATTGTCATAAATCATTTGTTGAACTTCTGATTTTGCAGCACCAGCTGGCCAGTTCCTGCACTCATGACCTCAATTGATTAGAAATGTACATAAGTGTGATTCTTGCTCGGACACTTCAAGTCTTCTCATCGCCCACATTTATCAAGCCTGCAACACTAATATCACATTTAAAGGTTTTCAAGCTAGATTTGAAACACATGCTGTCGCCATAGATCTGGAGGATGCATACAACAAAGTTCCCTTCCAACAGCTAATGTGTCAGTTAACTGAACTCAACATTTCCCCACATCTAATTCGATGGATGTCTGCCGCACTTTCCAGAGGAAGGTCGTGCTTCAATGTGGTAGTTGTTCTTTAGAGCCGATAACAATACACACTGGTTTGCCACAAGGTTCTCCATTGTCTCCTATCATCTTCAACATTTACACAGTCAAGATCACAGGAGAACAAGTGAGTGGCAGTTCATATGCGGATGACATCCTTGTGTACCGACAGGGCAGGAACAGAGATGACATTGTTTCCGATCTACAACAGCAATTAGATCCCATATCATCCTGGTGCAACACCTCAGGGGCAACAATTAATCCATCAAAAGCGACAGTCACCTGGTTCTCATTAAATAATAACCTTTCCAAAACAACAATGCCTATAGTAAACTTTGTGGCGCTGATGTGGAGAGATCTGATTCCATGAAATACCTGGGTATAACATCTGACAGATGCTTAGCATTTACAAAATACGTAGACCACATTATAACCAATTCCAAGAAAGGTCTCTCCGCAATAAAAGTTATGGTAGCTGCAAACTTTGAGCAACGGTTATTTGTTATCTTGTATCATGCGTTAGTTCTCTTCACCACTGAATATGCCTTGGCCATCATGACACAGCTTCACACAGATGAACAGACTGGAAAAAATTGAAAAACGAGACAATGTGTATTATTCTTGGATGCACTAGAGACACCTCCTATACATCCATCCATGCAATACCTCCTGGATTTCCCCACAATGGAAAACAGAATCAAGCTATCCAGGGCTATTGCTTTCATCAAAGTTAAGTCAGACCATCGACACCCACTTTATGAGGAATTATTCAAGTAAAAAAAAGAGTAGACCCAAATGAGGCAAATCCTGGATGGTCGGGCTGAGGATGCCATCGAACATATTTGCCAAATGCCTTACTGACATTAAGTTTGGAATTATGCCTCCTTCTTCAAACATTAATTTTACAGTCCATATCAAACTTGATGGAAGTTTTAGAGAGCAGATTTCTGGCATTGTTGACACTTTTTAGTCAGAACACTGATTGACAAAAACACAGATGAAGGTAATGCTATAGTTTACACAGATTGGCCAGTAATTAGGGGCATTCACAGTAAGCTCAAGAAGGAAAACCATCAAGGAGATGAATGGCGCCTTTGCTGTTCCAACTAGTAGTCTTACAATGGAAACTATGGCTGTAACAAGGGCATTGCTTGGTACTTAAAGGTTTACACAATTATGCATTCTCAGTAACTCAATAAATAGGTTTTAAAAAATCCAAACTGGATTTATCAGGCAAGAATGGATCGCAAACACTAAGCACTTCATGAATATCTGCCCCAACCTTCATCTTTGTGCCAGGTCATGCATGCATTCAAGGGAACGAGTGTGCAGACTATCATGCTGATGCTGTCGTTGCTTTAGCTAGCCCAGTACTGAACAGAAGTGATGTTATCAATGCCATGCACTGCATTTACCGTACTGAGGAGCACACCAAAAGACATGACTTCGTATCACTGTCTAGACTGATGGACATGGGGGTGCAGCCTGGAGTTGCAAGAAATGAACATTTCACTAAGGAGACAAGATATTTCATTAACCAACACAGAACAGGCATCATCAGTCATTTTACACTTGTGAAGCTTTTGAGGAGGAGATCAGAGCTCCTATGGATCTGTCTGGTGTGCTATGATGATAATCCTTTCCAATCACTAATCAATAGTCTAATTTTGTCTTCAGCTTGCGCCACCCAATACCTTTGTATTTTCAATCTGTGACCCTTAGCTCTACCTAAGGCTTCATGAGGAGGAGCTTCTTGTCTGAGATATGACTTTACTTGCATAACTTTGAGCCTATCTGCAACAGTAGACATTGCAAATTATATACTGCACACATACTACCGGAGTGTCTCTTTTACACCCCAGAATTATCCACATGGTTCCAGTCTATATGTGCTCAAGTTTCATCAGCTGACTCTTTGATATGGTAAGCATTCCAAGTCCATAATCATCATAGCCATGATCACATGCTGGAGCATTGTGAACAGCATTCTTTGTTCCATGTCCATTGCTGCCATAATCTTTCTGGCATTTTACGGCAACCGCCTCCACATGATTCCTGAAGGACAGGCTTCTTTCTATTGAAAATGATACCCAAGTACCTCAGTTTGCTTTCTCTTTTGATGTTTTTGTCATTAATTGTAAGGCTTGGAACATTAGCTCTTATACTCTATTGTCATAGACAGCACAAACCTTGACATTCATTTTTATATGTTCGGTTAATCAGACACAGTGACAATGGGGGACATTTTAACTGGTCATCTTTGCTTGTGTATTATATTCAGACTAAAGCCTGGCCACAACAGATTTTGTCAACATATGTTCAAATTTTTTGGTGTAGGAAATACGGAGACGTGTCCCTGCAGCGTGGCACCCGAAAATGCTGAGCATGTGCTCCAACACTGTCAACTGTATGCTAACATCAGAGATGCAATCTGGCCTGTTCCAACCACAATGAAGACAAAACTGTATGGTACACGAAAGGATATGGATTGCACAATAGCTTTCATAAAGGCTACCGGCTTCCTGATATAAGTTTTCTGACAGAAGGATCGAAGAAGATGAAGAAGAAGAAGACCTCTGTTTAGTCTACATCAGTGTTTACCCTTGTAAACTCAAATCATTAATTGTATCTAGCTAATCAAATGTTAATATCTCACTTCATAATAATGTATACTTTTAGATTGTCCTTCTATCCTGATCTCAGTATTCCTCATGATATTATTATCAGTAATGATCATTTTTGAATTTTATCTGCTGTTCTGTTTTATAGTCTATGAACATTCTCAGTTTTCTTCCCATTATTCTTTTTACCTCTTTCTTTGATTCTCATAGTCTCAAAACCTACTGATAGTTTCCAATTAATACTTCCTTTACAGCTACCATTAACAGTCCTGTGACAGGAGTGGAATCAAGGTTAGTTCATTGTGAGGATCCTTTTTTTTTTCACTATATACTTGTAACTAAATAATTATATTATCGTTGCCAAATTTTTGGTTTAAATGTGTTTAATTTTGCTGTTAAATGTCAAATGATAAATATATCAACTGCACGCCAACTGATGATGAATATATGAATATTTACATAATAGTTTACATAAAATAAAGAAAGTTTTTTCAATTGCTAAAGCTGGAGTTGACTAGATTTGTACCAATAAACAAAAACAAATATTATCTTAGGATTTGTACAAAATGTGAATTTAAAAAGTATTACAATACAGGAATTTATTAAGAACTCAGAGTACTTTGAAAACAAGGTGATGGACAGGGCACAGTTTTTTTTTTTTTAAAGAAAACATAGGTAAAACAGGAAGGAAGAATAAGAAACAAATAAGCAGGAAAAGGAGAGGGTAGCATGGGAATGGGAAAAATGGAGGATAATAAAAGGATTTAATGGTGAAAATAAAAATATCAGATATTCAAAGTACAAAAACTTTACCTAAAGTTTTCCGTGCCGTGATAATTTGTCTTTCTGCAAATAGAAAACATTTAAATTTTTTACTTATCACTAAAACTGTAATGACTGGGAGAAAAATAAATGTATGCTATTAACAAAAAAATTTTTTTTTACATTTAGTTAAAAACTTCTACAAACAAGCAGCAAATATAAACAGCAAACTGTCATGTCTAAGTGCATGGCAGCACTGACATGAATTTTACCAATCATTTTGATAGTAATATTAATATGGTTAATATTTCTAGACTGTTAGTGCTTCAGCAAAGACCTGAAATGGAATATTGACAACTCCTGCTGTGAATTCATGATATGAATGGCATAATAAATTCTGGTCTGGGAAAACAAAGCGAGGCGAAGATTAATAACTTTTGAATCCTACCTACGGGCAACTAAGGAAAAGGCTGGCTTTCCTGTACCATAAAGAGATTCAGCCCTAAGGTCAAACAATGAAGTCTAAAAAAGTAAAGAAGAATCACTGAACCATCCAAAATGATACAGAAACAAATCAAAATAATCTTGATCACTTGATCATTGTCCATCTTTAGAACTGACACTCTGAATTTGAGAACTATGTATTCATTTGAAGGGACAGTTGTAAGAGAAATAATAAACTAGCATTTTGGAATTATGTAAAACAAGATAGAGTGTAGAGGCAACAGATTATAAACTATGCTAGAGAGAGGAAAATGCCCTTCACAGTGAAAAAGTGGCCTCAATGCTATCTAAGGAGCCCTAAGGTGAACATTGATGAGAGAGGCCAAAGGTGATGGACAGTAGTTGATAATTTAGTTTTCAACTAAATTAGGCCAAGTTTGTAATTTATGTTACACGATTTATGTTACACCTTGATATGTGAGAATAAGGCAGTAAGATATGTAAACAAAGTTCTACATGTTGTCTTTGAAGATGTAAAGATAATATGTGCTACTGTAGGATATTTTGTACATTAAGATAATTTTCATGTTATATGAAAAGTTTGCCATTTTTCGTGATTTTAATACACACCTTTTTGCTCTAACAATAATGCTTTGTGCTTTAGCAGTCAACAATGTAAAACATGCATGTGGTTATTTCTATCTCTCTTTCTATTATATCCTTTCAGTATCATTTTGAAGCGTAAGCATTTTCAGAGTGAGCACTTTGTGTGCTTCCTAAATAGAATACATACAGCTCAGCCTGTCGTTTGCAGGAGTGAATTTTTCTCATATATGCATTTATCTGACCCTTTCACTATTGTGGTGTAGCGGCTAGACTCTTGCCTACAAGGCCGAAGGTCATAGGTTCACATTCACACTGAGACAGTTAAAAAAAAATCAACTTGGTTCCCAGTTTGATTCAGACTAAATGGGTACCAGGTAAAGTCCTTGGGAAGTAAAGGTGGCTGGTGTGATGCTGACCATATTACCCATCAAGTCTCAATGTCTCTATAAAATAGGTCTAGCACTAGAAACCCAAATTGCTTAAGGGTGTGGAAAAGGGTCCTTTACTGTTTTTTTTTTTAAAATGAACTTTTAGATATTTGAGGTGTGTTATAATTTTAATTTCTTTGTCATTTTTTGGTGAAATGCAGATTTTGTCTGTAGACATTATTTTTGCTTTCATTGAATTAGGAAAAGGTTGTAACATAAAACAATAATGCTTTAACTCTTTGAATCCCAGAGGGTTTAGCATCACAGGCCCAAGGGGTAGTCAACAGAGACTAAAATTGGCGCATCATGCGTTCAATTGGCTTCTAGGCAGTAACTTATGAACGTATGATGCGTTCCTTGGGACTCAAAGAGTTAAACATGAAAATTAAAACTAGGGATACTGGATGGGTAAAAACGCAATAAACAAATAACATGCAGGATACTTCAAGGCAAGAAATAATTCTGCCAGATAAAGAACATGGTAACAGATTCCTGTCCATGGAGGTAGAAAAATGAGTCCTAGATATGTTACTTATTGCGTGCAAAAATAAGTGTAAACTATGAAAAATTTGTTTTACAATCAGGAATGAAGAGGATACCAGTAAAAAGAATTCAGCTACATGAAAAGACTAGACATTTTATATAGATCCATTTATCTCTTATCTCACTCATTTTTCCCCCCAAGCATGTTATAAAAAGCAACTAATTAAGGATGTTTCCTTCAAAGTTAGAGTGCAACATTATTTTAACTCTCTGAGGCCCAAACAACGCTGTGTATGTTGACGGAGAAGTTCTGATTTGCCAAAACAACACTGTCTGTGTTGACTGTGTGTCCTATACACAGATGGCTCTTTGTTTCTAATGTTGGGCACAAATTGATCTGATTCATTGCTAGCATCATTTTCAGACAGTGCATTTTTTTCTGATTCAATGTTCATGTGATACCAGTGTTCTGAACATAAGTACAGGCTGAAATATGTACCTTTCTGAGGTTGAAGCTCTGAAATTGTTTCAGTCAGATGTTTTCTAATTCTGATAATGACAATTTAATTGGAATGGATTGCAAACTGTTCCTCCCCACAACACTTGAGGGCAGAGGTAGAAATTGATGATGATGATGAAACATAGCACCTGCTGAATTTTTTTTCCTAACTGTATCAGTATTAAACAATAAAATATCATCAGATTCAAAATGTATATTCATTTCTCTTTTTAAAAACATACTTTTATATGGATTGGAAATATTACATTCTCAATTGCCTTTTGTTTTTTTGTTTTTACACCACCACTCAGCCATTTTTGTGAAGGGAAATGAATGTGAGCCAAGTCCAGACTCATGACACTGTTACATACAGATCACAGAATCTAAAACCTTAAGTACAACTTACCAATCCACCAACTTTCTTTGCTCGTGTTGGGGGTAAAGCCTGTGAAGATTCTTTGATCATTTTCACTTTGTCTTCAGCCTCTTTTATTCTTAAACAATGATTGTAACAGACAAAATTAACAGAACGTCTATCTCTTTGTCAATCTGAATCACTCATGAATGATAACATATGGTTCATATTTGTCTAAAGATGCAATATGGAAGGGATGAGAAGTGATGTTGGTATTGACAATTTTTATCTTCAGCGACACATGTCACCTGCTTTGTTGGTCTAGTACAGTGTTTCCCAAAATAAGCACTACCACTCCGGGGGGAGGAGGGCTGGGACACTCAGGTGAGGAGGGGGTAGTAGCCTCAGGTGCAGCTAGAAGGCATTGAATAAAAAAAAAGTCAGGAGTACGTACAGAAAGAGAGAGAGAAGAAGAGAGAGAGAGACAGTTATGTTACAGTAAATCAGATTCACCCTTCTTATTAGTGAATATGTTGTTCTTTAGTTTTGTTTTACTTATCTCATACTTCTACACTGAGTAAAAGGATGGCTTGAGCTGAAACTTCTACAAGCAGCAGTTACTCACAACATGTATTTTTGAATTAAAGACTTTCTGTACCAACTGTCTGATGGATTTTAAATAGACAGCTTCTTTAACTATACAGATTTTCAACTGTTTAATCAGTAAAACAGATAGGGAGTCTTTCATAGTAGCGCAACAGCGCCAAGGCTCTTCGTGATTCACAAAACTAACATTACTAAATATTGTCATTAGAAAGTCTCCAATAACCTACCTGAATGAGAGCTATAGCGAACCAATGCTTGTCTATGACTTTGTTGTTTAGATGGATGTTGAAAACACCACAACAGCCTCCTGTCCACTTCAAAAGTCAATGGAGAAAGTAGAGAGGTGAGCAATGAACTGGGGTCAAAAACTTTCACTGACCTTATCTTTCCAGACAAAGGCATTATATTGTGTTACAGAGAGTCATATGAACCCAAACCAATTAAGGCCAAAGATGAAAATTCATCACCTCCAGGGCACAAAACATAGACATTTTGTAGAGGCCAAATGTTTCCCATGCAGTATGATCCCTCACTCAGTCTGGCTTATTTACTCAAAAGGAAATGTGACACCAATACAGTTGGAACAAAGCATGCTGCAGAAGCTGTTGAATCAAAATAGCAATGTTCTGTCTGTCTAGAATTTGGTGCTTCCCTCATAAACCGACTGCCAACCAAGGCTATGGGTCTGATATGCTCTGCCATAAATGTTTTCAGATTGCATTTCCTTGTCCTAGCATAAATAAGGTAGCTCCTCTACTAGGCACTTCTCCACCTAAAGTCATTGGCACAATGTGGAAAGACAGGTTTGGTTACATTGTCTAACATTCTGTGATAACAGAAACAATTTTACCGACTACTATCATATGGAAGTTCAGTCATTTCAGTCTAAAACTATAACAAGAAAAACTCACTGAAACAGTATATTATCTCTCATCCACATGATGAAATAATAATATTAGTGATAGAAAATCAACCAATATCATAAGCCTACCTACTTTTTTGTTTTTGTTTTTTAGTAAGTAAGAAAATCCAATCCAATCAAAAAGCAGCCTATATGAATGAGGGCAGCAGCCCCGTAGACAATAAAATCTCTTACTTAGCGTGAAAAGTTTAAGAGGCTTCCAAACTATCTGCTGAATCATAGATTTAAAAAATAATATTTCAAGAAAAAGTATAAATCATTTTGCAAGAGAAATTTTGACACAACATGCAAATAAAGAAAATGAAATAATGATGTGCGAAGCTCTCACACCAGAACTGTGCATTAACCGTCCATTCTTGTTCAGTAGTTTTGGAATTTTCCAGAACAACCTCCCAAAAGAACAGGGACAGAACATAAAATCTATTTCACTTTATATACTCACAAATCAGTACCACTCCAATATTGGAACACATATCTTTACAGACAATTTTGGTAAAGAAGCTACAGAAAAGGTCAGCAAATCTACATTACCCATACTAACTGCAAAACAGAGACACACTCAAAATCCGCATTGGAAGCTTGCATGATTTTTGGAGCAGAGGCAGCAATTCTCCGTCAAAGAAGCAGACTCCCAATACTCCACTTTAACTAATAAAAAACAGTCATATTCACACACCTAAAATCCGTCCTTCAAGCCACCTCACACTCTAAACAGGAAAGAATCAATCAGAATGTTGTCAGCAAGAACAGTTAGAGTTAGTTAGTTAGTTAGTTAGTTAGTTAGTTAGTTAGTTAGTTAGTTAGTTAGTTAGTTGGGTTATCATCATTGCACTCCGGACATGTCCATAGGTGCTCAGATCCTCCCCTCAGTATGAACCCCAACGTCCGATGGCTAATAGTACCAGTTCTATGTTGATTAACAAGTCTTCTGACGTGTCCGGTGTGCGTCTCGTTTTTTGCTGTGCCGATCTTAATTCCCAAGTCTGCCATTCTGGCGAGTGATGTGGATTCACTGCCACCAAAGTCCTCTATCCTTCCCATTTCTCTGAGGGCATTGATAATATCAGCATGATCCATAGGCCGACTGTCAGTAGTGATGGCTTCCGCTGTAAACAGCCACAATAGCGGTAGGCTTTTTCGTCCGTTGAGGCGAATGGCGCAAATAAACTATTTTCGCTCACGTATAATGTGAAAGTTTCATCGGAATGGGGTCTGAACCGTGCAATGGAGTACATGCACGTGAGTTCAGACTTCCCTCAGGGTGTATTCAACGTCCAATGGCGACTATTTACCAATTCAGCAAGAACAGAACTAGTCCAGCAGTGAATTTCAGCTTTCTATGGATCTCTAGAAATGTAAGCTCTGCCTTTCCGTAGCTTGCAAGCCTACAGGATACCTAATGCAACCTGATCTGTCTCAGAACTTTAAAACACCAAAGACAATCTGACAACAATCTATGAAGTTGAACTGGAGAGAAGATTACAAAATTTATAGACCAGAGCATGTTGTGAAGTGAGGGGAGATATGTGATACAAAAAATAAAAGCTGTTTTTGTTTGGAAAAAGAAGAAAACGAGGAAGAAGAAGAAGAAAAAGAAGAAAATGAAGAAGAAGAAGAAGAAGAAGAAGAAGAAGAAGAAGAAGAAGAAGAAGAAGAAGAGAGGAGAAGAAGAAAGAGAAGAAAAAGAAGAAGAAGAAAAATAAGAAGAAAAATAAGAAGAAAGAGAAGAAGAAGAACAACAACAACACCACCATCATGAAAAACAACAACAAAACAAATATGAACACAGCTTTATTTTTCAAGTCACAAACTGTGTATGCATACCTTTCTTGCACTCAGACTTTCCATACATTAATCTTTCACATTTCAATTGTATTTTCATCTATAAAGCAAGATTTGTTCAAATCACAAAATATATAGTATCAGTATTAGGGCTGTACCGAATATTCGCTTCGTATTCGCTTTGGGGCCGAATAGTGGACCTAATAACTATTCGGTATTCGGCCAAATAGTTGCGGTCGGGCCGAATATGAATAGTGGTTACCTTACACCCGTTCCTGGACTGGTAGAAATTAAACATATTAAGATTGCCCACCTTGGTTCACACTGTCCAGTGTTATCTCTGTGCACCACCTACGAGCGTTCCAAGTGAACGTCTGTTTAGTACAGATGGAAATACCTTCAGTGAGACAAGAAGCTGCCTTAATGCTGACAACATGGAACGATTTCTGTGTGTGGAAAGCTAATGCCGCTTTTATGGATTAATTAAGCTGTCGGTGACAATTTACAAGTTTAGTTACTTGTTATAAAACTAAGAATACTTTCACTCCTATGTATTAGTTACCACAGACTGACTGACTGAAGAATGCAAAACATGAAATGTATTTAAATGTTTACTATTCTGTACTACACTGTGTGAAGTAAAATGTCAGTGTACATTTGACATTATGGATGTTTTCTTTTTAGATCTATTTTATACACGAAAGTGGAAGAATGGGCCTCAGTGTGAATAGTGGGAAGACAGAAGTAATGGTGGTATCAAAGAAAATAATTACTGCTAAATGTGTAATAAAAGTCAATGGTTTTATTTTGGGACAAGTACGGAAATTTAAGTATCTGGGCACATGGATAACATCAGATGGAAGATGCATTACTGAAATAAGAAACAGAATAGGACAGGCAAAAACAGCATTTTATAAAAATGAAGAACATCTTATGCAATATATCTTTGTCATTGAAGGTTAGAAAAAGAATTCTTGCTTGCTACATACATCCAGTTTTAACATATGGCTGTATGTCCTAGACAATCGGAAGGCAGGCCAAACAATTTCTTGAAGCCTCAGAGATGTGGTATTACAGAACAATGCTTAAAATACCCTGGTGTCAAGGAATGACAAGCCATTACACATCACCCTTAAAAGAGTCAGGACCTGTATTACCTGTGCTCGACAAAACTTTCAAACTTGGACTCGTCCGGGAAGGTATATAGTCCCTTATATCGATATATGCCTTTATCGGAGAAAATTATAATATCTACATCTTCTAGTTGCTTTGACTTAGCGTCATTTTCAAATTTGCAACTTTATGATAAATATTGCTGGAGTTAATTGTATATTCTTGGTAACCGGTTTACTCCTTGCTCATGTATACAAGGAACTTCTTCTTACCGACGCCTGACTTGAATTTTTGCGGGATTGTTTCTGCCGGCTTTCCTGGAGATCAGATGTATGCATCGACGCCTCAGAAAATTGCAATGTAAGAAGGCGGCCTGAAATGTCTAGGACTTTTCTTATGCTTGGGATGAAACCTATGTGAAGAGCTGGCAGAAAAATCACAGTCCAACCATCAACCCACCAATCAATCAACCAACTACCCACCAGCTAACACCAGTGAAGTTTCCTGACATCATCACTATGGGGTGCCATATACCCCAAACAGCCTAACAGTGCCAGAGCATGTGAGTGAACTCCAGAGCAGGGAACATTTGTAGAGAGTATATCCATTCTCGAGTAGACCAGTCTTCAGGAGCTTGGGGGAGCTCAGTGGCAGTATTGTGACCTGACTGGTGGGAGATACTTGCTGAGAACCGGTACAGTTGCTGTGTCCTCTATGGTGAGATACTCTTCTACTACCTGATCCATTTGAAGCAGAATTACCAGAGTCAAAGACAGTCGAATCATCAGGAGCTGAGGGAAGCATCAACGATAGAAAGAGGATAAGTGCCAGTTTGATTCCATGTCTTGCTATATTCCCCACAGCTCCAATTGATTCCGAGGATGAAGATGTGCTTCCTCCAGGACTATCTGACTGTTTAGATTTCTGTTAAGTCTGGTCATTGTATTCTGGGATCCATCCACAGAGATCTGGCATCTACTTCACTATTATATATATGTATATGTTGTATTGATTACATGCATTCATTTTCATGGCTGACTTAGGTGTCTCTATTTCACCTTTCTAAGTGTTTAGCATTGTTATGTGTATGAATCATAAATATTATATGTGTTAACATGGTTATGATAATAAACTATCATAACCTGGGGGCTTTCTTTTAATAGTAGTGGGGGTGTCCAGCCAAGTTATCCTAGAAATATTGTATTCATATACAGATATATTTTGTAGTGCCAAAACTTGAGTTGCCCTACTCCATAAATAAGTTGAGCGTATATTGGCCATGGGGAATCCCTTAGACCAATACGAGCCAAACGACTCAACATAATTATTTCTGAGTGCTGTTGGTTCTTAAGGAGAAATCCTTAATCAGGCACGTGACAGGAGTGATATGTGACAGAACAACATATCCCCAAAAATCTGTGGTCTCGTCGTGGGATTGTTTCTATACACTGTTCAATCTTTAAAGTTGCTGGTGATCTTGGCCAGTAGTTGTTCAGTGTTTGTATTTTGTTAACTAACACAGTTGTGACCATTCTGGGTCAGTTCTTAGAATGTACTCCTAGGAGTGATTTGTAATCATTGTGGTGTTTTGTGGTGTTCCAGTACATTGGGTTAGGTACAACCTTGGTCGGTGGTGATAAATTAATCTATTGTTGATTATATTTACATTGTTGGTGACAATATATTTTGTTGTGGACTGTTAGATTGACGAGACAACATGTCGCAGTCAAAAATTTCCATACAGGAATTGAAGGACATGGCGGTCCAGATGGATTGGAGGGTAAAGAAATGACCGAGTGGATTAAAACCACGGAACGTGAGATGAGGATGGAAGCCCATGAGGCTGAACAACTCCGAATTGAATCTGAGAGGATTCAAGAAACTGAACGACTCCGAATTGAGTCTGAGAGGGAGTCAGAAAGAATGAGATTGGAACAGGAGGTGAGGTTAAGAGAATTGGAACTTCAGGCACAGAGAGAGGGTAATAGACCCAGATCTCCAACACCTGAGATTGATGGTGCATCAACACACAGTAGCTCAGCTCAAACGATGAACTTTCCTATGCCAGTCTTCGACCCGAAGGCTGAAAATATTGAACAGTACCTAGACTGATTTGGCAAATTGGCATCTTTGTACAATTTGGAAAGGAATATGTACACACTGAAGTTGGCTCAAGGTTTGAGGGGTGAGGCATACGAGATTTATCAACGGATGCCCTCCGGTACTGAGACTGATTATGATGCATTGTGTCAGGCTTTGCTGAAACGTTTCGAACTTAATGCTGCGACATACAGACAGAAGTTCCGAAATGAGAGAAAGATGACAGGGTAGAACTATCCCCAGTTCGCCAGTCGCCTTCAGGGATATTTGACGAGGTGGAGGGAAATGTCTGGATACTCCTCTTCTTTTGAAGATTTACAGGAGATGGTCCTAATGGAACAACTCCGAGAGACATTACCTCGCCCTATGTAAACTTTCCTGACGGAGAATGGTGCTGACAGACTAAGTGAGATGTTGATGTATGCTGAGAGGTATGAGATGGCACATAAAGAGGTGTGTATAGGTGGGAAACCCAAGGCCCATGGCCAAAGGAAGAATAATGGTAATGGTCATAAAACCCATCCAAATGAATCCCCTAAAAAGAATACATCCCAAGCACAACCCCAGTACTCCTCAAAAGTTCGGGAGACACATTTCTGGACCCTTGACCATTTTCAGGAAGACATGGACAGACGAAGGGGCAGATGATTCCTTGAAAACCATATCACAGTATGTGCAGGAACTCAAGGAAAGGTTAAAGCTAGGGTGGGACCTAGCTAAAGAGAATTTGATTCGTGCACGTAAGAGGAATGCTGTACACTTCAACCGGAAGACGAAGGAACGATGTCTTGAGGTTGGAGATAGGGTTCTTTTACTGCTACCCTCAGGGAAGTCTAAGTTAGAATTAGCTTGGGGAGGCCCTTATACGGTGGTAGAAAAGATATCCAGGATCCATTATAAGATCAACATTAAAGGTAAGTCAAAGGTCTATCACATTAATCTCCTCTGGAAATACAACGAGAGAGAGGTAAGTGACGCACCGACCCTCTTGACACTTTCTGTAGCTATGGAGGTGGAAGGTGGAGAAGCCACAGCTGTGGAATATCCTCTTCACCCCAGGGAGACATATAAAGATGTAGAGGTTAACCCAACTCTCTCTGTCTCTCAGAAACAAGCTATAGAACAACTCTTGTCAGAGTGTAACTCTGTCCTGAGAGTGAAGCCAGGGCACACTTCATTAAATGAGTGTTTTACGACATTGGTTCCTGTTGAGCCTTTTCGTCCATGCCCTGTGCAAGCCCCTCTTTTTAAAGAGGAATGGAGACAACCTCCAGACCATCAGGAGGACCAGAAGTTGAAGAATTTTCAATTCACACCAGGGTTCCTTCCTGTGTTTGTTGGAGCACATAGTGACGAGGGGAGGATTATCCTTCCGAACCTCGCGAAGGATCAGACGGGAGGGATTATATCCCACATGCCTCGACGACCTTCCTGTGTGACTACTGATGTAGGAGACACACCGGTATATTACCTGAATATGACAGGAGTACCAGGATGGTGTGTAAGTTTATTCAACCAGCCCGATCGGGGGGGGGGGGGGGGGGGGGGGGGGGGGGTTAGGTCTGAACCTACATCTTTGCATGTACCTGGCAGGGATCAGTGGTACCTGGATGTAATCATCAGAGTCTTAGGTCCTCAGGGACATCTACTGATTCTTTATAGATTCCTTTTTGATTAGTGGTGTATAGTGGTCATAGGTTTCTCTATTTTCACATGGATTGTCATTATTGTATATATTTCATCGGTCTCTGAGAGGTTGGTTTGGTCAACCATTTGATTCAGAACAGATGTTTTGAGCTGCCATCCCTGGTCTGATAAATCACAGACTGAAGGTGATGAGCAAGCTGAAAGTAGTGAGTCCATAGATGTGTAGATGGCTGGTCATTGTTCATTCGACAAAACTTTCAAACTTGGACTCGTCCGGGAAGGTATATAGTCCCTTATATCGATATATGCCTTTATCGGAGAAAATTATAATATCTACATCTTCTAGTTGCTTTGACTTAGCGTCATTTTCAAATTTGCAACTATATGATAAATATTGCTGGAGTTAATTATATATTCTTGGAAACCGGTTTACTCCTTGCTCATGTATACAAGGAACTTCTTTTTACCGACGCCTGGCTTGAATTTTTGCGGGATTGTTTCTGCCAGCTTTCCTGGAGATCATTTGTATCCATCGACATCTCAGAAAATTGCAATGTAAGAAGGCGGCTTGAAATGTCTAGGACTTTTCTTATGCTTGGGATGAAACCTATGTGAAGAGCTGGCAGAAAAATCACAGTCCAACCATCAACCCACCAATCAATCAACCAACTATCAACCAACTACCCACCAGCTAACACCTGTGAAGTTTCCTGACATCATCACTATGGGGTGCCATATACCCCAAACAGCCTAACAGTGCCAGAGCATGTGAGTGAACTGCAGAGCAGGGAACATTTGTAGAGAGTATATCCATACTCGAGTAGACCAGTCTTCGGGAGCTTGGTGGAGCTCAGTGACAGTATTGTGACCTGACTGGTGGGAGAGACTTGCTGAGTACCGGTACAGTCGCTGTGTCCTCTAAGGTGAGATACTCTTCCACTACCTGATCCATTTGAAGCAGAATTACCAGAGTCAAAGACAGTCGAATCATCAGGAGCTGAGGGAAGCATCAACGATAGAAAGAGGATAAGTGCCAGTTTGATTCCATGTCTTGCTATATTCCCCACAGCTCCAATTGATTCCGAGGATGAAGATGTGCTTCCTCCAGGACTTTCTGACTGTTTAGATTTCTGTTAAGTCTGGTCATTGTATTCTGGGATCCATCCACTGAGATCTGGCATCTACTTCACTATTATATATATGTATATGTTGTATTGATTACATGCATTCATTTTCATGGCTGACTTAGGTGTCTCTATTTCACCTTTCTAAGTATTTAGCATTGTTATGTGTATGAATCATAAATATTATATGTGTTAACATGGTTATGATAATGAACTATCATAACCTGGGGGCTTTCTTTTAATAGTAGTGGAGGTGTCCAGCCAAGTGTGCCTAGGAATATTGTATTCATATACAGATATATTTTGTAGTGCCAAAACTTGAGTTGCCCTACTCCAGAAATAAGTTGAGTGGAAATTGGCCATGGGGCATCCCTTAGACCAATATGAGCCAAACGACTCAACATAATTATTTCTGAGTGCTGTTGGTTCTTAAGGAGAAATCCTTAATCAGGCACGTGACAGGAGTGATATGTGACACCTGGATAATGAACTAACATCAAACCGAGGCGAGCGGTGCTTACTACAAGAAGGCTGGTAAACCAGCAATGAACTGGGTTGAACAGTGCTCACTACAAGAAGACTGGTGAACGAACATCGAACTAGGGCGAGAGGTGCTCACTACAAGAAGGCTGGTGAACGAACATCGAACTGGGGCGTTCAGGGCTCACTGCAAGAAGACTTGTGAACCGCCAATGAACTCGGACGAGCAGTGCTCACTACAAGAAGACTGGTGAACCTACATCGAACTGGGGCCGGTAGTGTTTACTACAAAAAGACTAGTGAACCAGCAATACACTTGAGCGAGCAGTGCTCACTACATGAAGACTGGTAAACGAACATCAAACTGGGGCGAGCGGTGCTTACTACAAGAAGGCTGGTAAACTAGCAATGGACTGGGTCGGGCAGTGCTCACTACAAGAAGACTTGTGAACGAACATCGAACTGGGGCGAGCGGTGCTTACTACAAGAAGGCTGGTAAACTAGCAATGGCTGGGTCGGGCAGTGCTCACTACAAGAAAACTTGTGAACGAACATCGAACTGGGACGAGCAGTGTTTACTACAAGAAGGCTGGTAAACCAGCAATGATCTGGGTCAGGCAGTCCTCACTTCAAGAAGACTTGTGAACGAGCATCGAACTGAGGCGAGCGGTGTTTACTACAAGAAGACTAGTGAACAAATATCGAACTGAGGCGAGCGGTGCTCAGAGATGTGGTATTACATAACAATGCTTAAAATACCCTGGACAGCCACACACAAAAAGCAACCAAGAAGTTTTGATAGAGGCAGGAGCCGGAAGACAACTACTCACAGACATCAGAAGGAGACAGTCATCATTTGTCAACCATGTTATAAGATGCGGGAAAATGGAACATGTGGTGACCACTGGAAAGATATGTGGAAGGAGTGATAGAGGAAGAGAAGATTCTTGACAGTCTTGTTGCATGGCATGGAGGTGTGTCAGCACACGAACTAATACATGCTGCAGGAGATCGCAGATTGTGGCGAGGCATAGTCACCCATACCAGTCGGCAAAGCACCTGATGATGATGATTCACTATTCGTATTCGTATTCGTATTCGGCTGAATAGTTGGTCCAGCTATTTGTGTTCAGCCGAATAGTGAAAATCACTATTTGGTACAGCCCTAATCAGTGTACCCCTGGAGAGTTGGCTCTGTGGCTAAGTCGATGGGAACACTTTGTAATGTGGGGATGCCTGGTTCAATCCCAGCTGCGGGCCATGCACCTTGCGTTGGTTTTGACAGTGGTATCAAGAAAGCCGACCGTCCGGAAAGCAATGGCAAACTACTGGACGTAAATTTGCCTAGAAAAAAACCACACAACAGCCAGGAGCTGTTGGGGTTGGTTCTGCAACATCCTGTAAAGGATACGCAACTAACCTATACCCCTAGAGAATTCTATAAACATGTAAAAATCATGAGAGAAAGAGACATAAGCTACAACCCAACAACTATCATCAAAAACAAGAGAGGCATACCTCTATTCAGTCCACAACAGAGGTTGGCAAGATGGGCAGAGTATTTTCAAGAACTTCTCAACCCCGCAGGCAACGTAGATAATGTTAACTTTGTACCTCGAAGCTGCCAACAAGAGGAACCAAACTTCATAGCAGCGGAAGTAAGAGCAGTTATACAGAACAGCCCTAGAAACAAGGCACCAGGTCTGGATAGAATTAATACAGAAGGGAGCAAAGCATGCGGAGAAGTGGGTGTTAAATGGCTCACTAGAATTTTCAATATAGCTTGGGAAGAAAGAAAGGTCCCAGTTGAGTGGCAACAGACATTAATAGTATCGTTATGGAAAAAGAAAGGTAATAGGAGAGAATGTGAAGCATACAGAGGTATATCACTACTGAGTCATGTATGAAAAATGTACGTCAAATTACTAGAACAGAGAGTAAGACCCATAGCTAAACAACAGCTGAGTGCATCACAATTCAGTTTCAGAAAAGGCAGAGGATCACAGATGCATTATTCACTCTGAGGCAAATGTGTGTGAGAAAGCCATTGAGTATAATCATCATCATCATCACGTAGCAGGTCCTTTGCAGAACATCGCTCTCATCACAGTCTGCCTGTAAGAAACTCGGTCTCTTGCCAGTTCTCCCGCCTCATGAACTTTCACACTCAAGGAGTCACTTATATCCTGTGCCCATCTTCAAGTCAGTCAGCCCCTGCCCCTCTTTCCTGGTACCATGCCTTCTGCTATAATTTTTTCCAATCCGTCGTGGCGCTTGATATGACCAAAATATTGCAGCTTTCGAGAAAGGATGCTGTTTATTAGCCAATCTTCCTTGATGTTCAGATCTTTTAAGATGTCAATATTTCTCATCTTCTTTGTCCAAGATATTCTGAGAATCTTTCTATAGCATTTCAGCTCAAAAGCCCCTATTCTCTTTCTTAAGGACTGAGAGATAGTCCACGACTCACATCCGTATGTAGCCACAGGGAAGACGCATGCTCTCAAAATTCAAAGGTTTGTGACATTTTCAATTTCTTCATCATTTATTGTTATTTTTGGGTGACAGCCAGTTTTATCTGTGGACATTGTTTTCCTTTTCTTTAAATTCAAGAACAGATTTTCATCTTTACTGTGCTTTTGGATGGACAATATTAAATTTTCTATTCCCATTACGCTGTTCGAAAGGAGGACTGTGTCATCTGCGTAGCGGAGTTCCGGAATAGGGTTGCCACCAATTTTGAGCGGATCATAACCGTCACAAGTCTGGTAATTTTTGACATTTCTCATTATATTTTCTGCGTATATATTAAATAGGTATGGTGAGAGAATGCACCCCTGCCTCACCCCCCTTTGCACCTCGAACCAATCAGATGTTTCACCAGCTGCTCTGATGGCTGCTTTTGTTCATGATAAAGATTTTCAATTAAATGCACTAAATACGCTGGAAACCCCATACTTTTTATAATAGTCCACAGTCGGTGGTGCTGGACACAATCAAATGCCTTGCTATAATCAATAAAACAAGCATGAAGATCTGCATTGTATTCTCTGCATTTTTCAAAAATTATTCTCATATTAAATATGTGATCCCTAGTTCCTCTACCCTGTCTGAAACCCGCTTGTGCTTTATCTAGTTCATATTGTAATTTCCTTTCAATCCTTTACATGATAATTCGTAAGAGGATTTTGATAGCATGACTTATTAATGCGATGGTACGGTAGTTGGAGCATAGTTTTGGATTTCCTTTCTTTGGGAGAGGGATATAGACTGTTCTTTTCCATGCTTTAGGCCAAATGCCACTGTTCCAGATCTTTGAGCACAGTGCATGGTAGATTCGGACACTGGCCTCTCCTCCTTCTTGAATTAGTTCATCTGGTATTTCATCGCAACCTGGTGACTTTCCTTTCTTCAGGCTATGTATTGCTGATCGTACCTCATCCAGTAAAGGCTCTGGTTCTTTTTCATAACTTTCACAAGTCGTTTTTGAATTACCTGTCACATCCTCATACATTTCTCTACAGTATTCTTTCCATCTTTCTAATATGTCTTTGGTTTCCGTTAATGCGTTACCGTTTTTATCACTTATCACATGTAACGAAGGCCTGAATTTGCATATCAATGTTTTAATTTCTTTAAACATGTCTCTCTCTCTTCCTTGCATCTGGAGTTGTTCAATTCTATTACAGGTATTTATAATAAACTGTTTTTTGTCTCCTCTGATAGCTCTTCTGATTTCTTTCGTGTAGTTCCTATATGCATAGCTATTTTTTCTGTCCCTACTTGCTTTAAATTTCTTCTTTCTTCTATCAGTTTGAAAGTTTTTTCTGTAATGTAAATCTGTTTCTTGTGTGGTTTTTTAGGAATCATGTTCTGAGCTGTTGTGATGATGATGTTTCTTGTTTAATCAGCCAACTCATCAGGTGTCATATCCTCCTTCACTGCCATCAGTGCCTCAAATTTGTTTTAAACCTCAATGCTGTAATCATTTGGTAAATTACTCAAATCAAAACGTACTGGCTTAGCCCCTTTCAACACTTTTTTCAGTTTTATTTTAAACTCTGCAACAAGAAGTTTGTGATCAGGGTCACAGTCAGCTCCAGGGAGTGTCTTTGCAGATGTTATACATGTCCTCCATTTTTGTTGTATTAAAATGTAATCAATTTGGTTCCTGCTATTTCCATCTGGTGATATCCAGGTGTAGAGCCTTCTTGGGTGTTGTTTAAACAGTGTGTTGGTAATACACATATTCTTTTCTATACAGAATTCAATCAATCAGTCTCTCCCCACTCTCGTTTCTGTCTCCCATGCCAAATGGGCCTCTGACTATTCCCTCTTCCTCTATTCTACCTCGGCCAATTTTTGCATTAAAATCTTCCATGATGATTAAATATCTCTTTTTTCTACCCTTTCTAATGTTTCTTCTAAACTGTCATAAAAGTTTTGAATTTCATCTTCCTCTGACGCAGATGTTGGGGTATAGACTTGAATAATTGTGATGTTTCTTTTCCTTGACTTGAGTCTGACAGTTAGAATTCGGTCGCTGATCGGATTATATCCAAGAAGTGATGAAAAAACTTTCCTTGTCATCAGAAAGTATAATACCAAACAGAATATTGTGTTTATAGATCAGGAAAAAGCTTTTGATAGAGTGGACAGAAACAAACTGTGGTCTGTTCTTGAGAACTACGGGGTACAAGGACAGTTTCTAGAGAACATCATAGCCATGTACCACACAAGCCAAAGTGCAGTAAAAACACAAGAAGGCATATCAGATATGTTCACAGTCAACACAGGTGTGAGACAAGGATGTGTGCTCTCCCCACTTTTACTTAACATTTATATAGACAAAATATCTAAAGAAGCAAGTTATGACACAGACAACATAGACCTTTATAATCATGAGGAAGTACACACATCAGAAGAAGTAATTGATTCACCAACATTGAACGAACTACTATTTGCTGATGACCAGTTCTTATTCTACCCTGAAGAACATAGACTGCAAGACCACATTAACAGGTTAAACTCAACATGCAGTAAATACAACATTAAGATCAATGTAAACAAAACCTAAACAATGCAAGTTAGTAGAAACCCTGCCCCACTATACATACAGCTAAATGGTTCTGCCCTGAATCAAATTAGGAAGTTTAAATATCTGGTAAGTATGATCACAGAAGATGGTAGAATTGACAGAGAAATAGAAAACCAGATGTCAGAAAGCAAGTGCACTTATATACCAATTGTCACCATTATTAGGACATCCAAGCATAACTATGAGTGCAAAGAGACAGATTATTAATAGCATATTCATTCCAACATTAAGCTACCAGTGCCAAACATGGACACTATCTAAAGCCTATATACGCAAAATCACCATCTGCGAGATGAGGTGCCTGAGAAAAGCAGCCAACCTAGTGAATAATGAAACTATCAGGCAAATTTGTGGGAACGACACCTTCTACTAGATTCATCGAGAAACAGCAGATCACGTGGTTTGGCAATCTAGTTAAAATGCCGCAAGATAAAATACCATCACAAGCACTACATCTCAGAAGATCAGCTACAAGAGCAAGAGGACCGCCATGGAAAAAATGGATCGACAACATTAAAGACACTCTACGCCTTCACGGCATGACTATAGCCAGTGGCAGCCAACATGCACTGGATCGCAAATTATTCCTCACCACGACGCTTAATGGCGGAAGTGGTTTATGATGATGATGATGATGAGTATACAAAAGTATGGATGACAAATATATAAATTCAAATATACACACATGCATACACACATACTCATACAACCCATACATATACACATACAAATTCATACACATACATGCACATCTTCATACACACTAATTTATATACACTCATAAATTGATAAACAGGCAAAGACTACTGATTCCTTGAGATAACTGAATTATTATAATAATAATAAGCAGAAGAAAAGAAAGCAGAAGTAGCATCAGAAACGAAAAGTGGACAGAATGAACATCTTAAAATTAAAAAAATCTGCAGCATATCCAGATAGTTGAGAAGTGCCAGAAAGAGACAGATATTCACATAAATGAATCATCACTGAACTATACATCTCGTGTAAAAATTGCTAATAAAATCATATGGATAGAAAGGAAGATGACTGTGATAAGAAGAAAAAACACAAACCTAATTTTCATGACTGCTTGTTGTTCTTTCTTCCAAAGATCTTTAAAATCTGAACAGAATGATATCCATAGGGCAAAGAACTGTTCAGGGGTCACATGCTGTTCTCTGTTTTTGGGCTTTACACAAAAAAATGTGCTCATGCTGTCAAAGCTGTAATATAAAAGTTTCTGATAAAAATAACCATATCTTAACTATGTCTCTAAAAAGTAGTCTCCTAATCAAAAGTAAGATATATATTTAGTTTCTTCATAACATGCTGAAATTGGGCCTTTACTTGAAAACATATTTTCTATGGTGTGCATTCTCTTTAGAATGTGGATGCAGGTCAATAAATGAAACTGCTACTAAGTTATTCCATAGTATCAAAAGCTTTTGGGCATGGCCATCATCTATCCTTTAAAAATGTGGAAACCATGAATCATCTAGTTCATAAGCCATTCTTGGCCATGTGCATTGTCTATGAGTTATGAGATGGGTTATCTTGACAGCATTCCAGACAAATCGTTAGGTGCTCAGACGCTCCCTCTGGTTAACAGTGCCAGTTCTTAACTGGTTAACAAGACTTCTTGTACAACTGGTCTGTCTCTCATACCTCGCTGTTCTGATCTTTACTCCCAATTTTTGCATTCTTAACAATGATATAGACACGCTGCTCTTAAAATCCTCTAATCGTCATGCTTCACATGATCTTCTCTTTAAGGGTTTTAATAATGTCATCATGACCCACAGGCAGGCCATCTGCAACTAAGACAGAAGTGGCCAATTTATCAGCTCCTTCATTGCTAACAACACCCACATCCCTGTGATGAAGAAAAAAGTACTCGTTTCACAATGACTCCATCCACTGTCTGCGTACAGAGCCTGCCGAGAACTGCTGGATTATGCTTATAAAAATCGCAGCATTTTATAGTATTTTATATATTTTATTTTATTTCATTTATGCCACATCACATTTCTTAAAACGTTGCTCATGCCACACTTAGAGATCTGTATACTCTCCTCTCCTCGTTGTTACCTTTGTGTAGTTCACTTCATGTTTGACAAAGGCTGCCGGCCGAAATGTCACGTTATTTGTGTTGTTTTGTGCACATTTTTCTGCTTCCCCATTTGGTTAAGTTTTTTAGTCGAATTTTCCTGGAATTCCTTATAAAATCGCTAAGCACATACACATACACATACACATACACACGCATAAAAGTGTGTGTCATTTCAATCCATCGTCATGCTGACGGTAGTCATAGAGAAGGAATTAGCTTTGTGGACTTTCTACCCGCAAAGCGAGATGTGAATGCCTATGCAATCTTGTGTCCTCATACAATGGACCAGTCTGTATATATATCAGTACATATGCCTCATCTGAATGGTCACTGATAAGTGAGTGGACTTGGCACAGACAGCAACAGGATTCTGCTCCCAACTCCTATCAAGCGTGACAACACAGAAGAAGGTACGACTGAGCGTTTTAGGCACTGGTATCCATTCCCCACTAGGGTGCATGCCTGTACAACTGTAGACCTGCTTCACATGATCTTCTGCCCTACCCAGCCACGACATGCCCCTTTATAGTTTGTTGCTTTTTTTTTTTTTTTGAAGAGCACGTGGTGCAGATTTAAGCTTTTCTTGAAGTATGCTCAAGCCCTCCCAATCTTGATCGTATAGTTCATGGTCTGACAGTCAAAACCGTATCTCACTGCTTCACAAGAGGTGTCTTGTGGACCTCAGGAGAATATGTATATTTCACTTTGCACCTTATCGAGTCTTTCAGTCTGATTATGGCTGACAGTGAGAATGGCTAAAGAATATTTGAGTATGGTGGGTTAAGTATGGTAAGTCTGCTCTGACTATATATGTCTTCAAGGAGAACCACATTTTTTGAGGCTTTTCAAGGGTTGACAAGTGATTTAGAATCCACACACCAGGAGGAAATGCAATCAAGTTCACTCTTCATTGTACCCTATGATCTCTTCCATGTCGACACACAAAGATGTCACTCTTATGCAAATACTGATCAATTATCAGCATATATACACAATGAACAGAAGTTGAGACAGTGGAAAGATAGTGGCAATACTGAACAAATAGTTACTAGTTCTGAGGAGCAACAATCACACCTGAGTACCACCCTCTCTTATATAGTGTCACATGCCACACTAGCAATGGCATGTTAGTTTCAACTATTTCTGTAGAAAGTCTTACCATTTACTTAGTCTACTTTATCTTCAACAAAAACAGTAACCTGTTGAAATCTCAACACAGGTCGACAACAAAACAAAAATCATCAGGACATTGGCTACAGCGTGATCATGTGTGGGGACATGTGGGAGGCATTCTTCATGGCAACATTACACCTATAAAGCAGCTGTGCCAAATTATGGCTGAACATTATCACTAAAGATTCTGTTACAATTTATGTCTGCACATATGAGGGCCCTTTGGAAGCGAGTGAACAGTGCAGAGGCACAGATAGATCATTATGGTCTGAGGAGAATGGCACTGTGAGAAGTTACAAGGGGATCTGGCCGGCGCTCAAAACTCAGGGGAAAGGCAAGACAGATATACAGTCAGACAGTTGCTGGTATCATCGGAATTGTAACTCTTCGCTTGCTGTTGAAGATAGGGATCGAGCGCTTATGGGGGTGTCCCGAGTGTTGTGATGTGGATTCTCAATTCAACATGTCTGCACAATACATGATAATGAGCAATGTTACCATAAAAAAACTGTGAGAGGTTCTATCTAATCAGTATGTGTTAGTGAAGGACACTATGTAGCACTGAAGAAAGCAACACCATGGTCAAGTAATTACCTAACAACCTAAAACATAAATATACTCCAAATATTCAATGTGTCTCTACATGCTTAAGAAGTGAATGGCCAAGGGTCAGTGGTCACTAACATGGATTGTCTGGTGTGTGTGGACAGCACCAGGCGTATCGATGTCATCTGGGTGTTCCTGGCTTCTTCCCTAGAGGCAGGCTCTACTAGACAATATAATTATGTTAAGTCAAACTGAATCTTTGCTGGAAGGGGAAGGTGCTAATGAGCTGAGATTTGATGCAGCAGAAATGAAAAGAGGAAGAAAGTGGAGAAGAGAGAAACAAAGACAAGCTGGTGTCAGGAGATACTGGGAGTGGGGGCAAAAATGAAGGCCTAGAATCCAAACAGGGATGAAATATATAAACAACCAGCTCTTTCCGTCAGAGTTTATAGCTGGTGAACATGAAGAAGCATAAGAAGACTAATTCCCTCAAAACACACTTTAAGCAAATCACAATATCCTTGAGTTAATGTGAAAGGGGATTCTCTCAGATAACCTTAATACTGTTTATATAACTAGATATGTCTCCTTGTATATACAATATCTGCACTGCTGCTCTTCTGGATGGTAGGATATCCTCCCAATCAGTTCAACTCTACAAAATTAATAGAATCAGGGCTGCTAAGAGAACGTAATTCTGCAGTTTATACCAAAAGTAAGAAGTGGTTGAGTGTAGGTGAGAATTCATCAGAAGATATGTTAAAAATGTGGGTGCTACTTTAATAGAAACTTGAGAGTGAGCACTAGTAACTTTTTATTTTTATAGAAGGAAAATACATGCCCTGATGATACTTTTTGCTTTCTCAGAAAGAGACAAAGCTGCATAGTGAAACAAGTTATGTATATTAGGAGCGATAACAATGATTTATTTAGAGATATCAATCTTTATTGTATGGTGGTGGGTAAAATATACAAAAATACTTTAGAAATCAACAATGTAAAAGTGTTATGTTGCGCCATTTTTTAATATATATATATATATATATATATATATATATATATATATATATATATATATATATATATATATATATATATATATATATATATATATATATATATATATATATATATATATATATATATATATATATATATATATATATATATACAGTGTTTGTTTTTTTAAAGGAAAACCAAGAATTACAGAATACGACTGAAAGATTACTGAGTTTAAAAACTTACAGTTTAGAACATTCTGCCAGGTTTTTTTCTTGTTCTTCTAAATCTTGCCTTCCTGTTATGGAAATAAAGAAAATTAAAGAACATCTGTGACACAAGCTTCTCATCATTTTGAAAAAAAAAAAAAAAAACATTTCTGAACTTCTTTACATTTTTCAGTGAGCATTCTTAAACAAATGATCGCTTCTCTAGTGTTTAATTATCATCATCAAATGCCTTGCTGACTGGCATGGGCGATCATGCCTCTCCACAATTTGTGTCCTGCAACTGTGTTTATCAGTTTGTTTGTCGACATCCCTTCATGCCATGACAAGAGGTTGTCAAGTATCTTCTCACGCGTTTTCCTCTGTCTCTCTTTCCACAAATGTTCCAGTTTCCTTCTTTTCATAATATGACCAAAATCATGACTCTCATTCTGATTTCTGTGATAAGTTGTCTGTGAACCCTTGTCGTTTTTCAAAACATCTGGGCCGCTCTTCTTTTAGCTAATAAATTCTGTGGAATCTTCTGTAAAACACATCTCTGAGGCCTCACAAATTTGGCTTGTTTATTAATTGTCCAGATTCACAGCCATATGTTGAAACTGGCTCTATATAGCATACAAGAATTCTTTTCCTAACTTCCAAGGACATGGATTTATTGCATAAAATGTTCTTCCCTTTTTTTATATACAACCCTAATTTATTGAATATTTCAAATGAAATAAATTTACTTGGTGAGATGGTAAAATTACAGTGAATAAATTAACAATAATGAAAACATTAGAAGGCTTTTTTAACCATTACCATGCTTTCCCAAATTATGTCGGATATTTCATCAATCTGTCGCTTGCGTAATCCGCCTCTGGCTCTGCTTTCATTATATCTAAGTGACAGGGGGTACTACCGGTGATAGTTTTGACACATGTCGAAACCATTATTTGTCTCTTGATGTAGTTTACTGGTTCCATCCCAGCTTCTTTCCTGATATCACTATTTCTAATCCTGTCTCTTCTCGTTACATTTAATGCTTGCTGTAGACATTTCATTTCTGTTGTTTCAATTTTTCTTTTCTCTTTTGTTGCTAATGTCCATGTTTGGCACAGGTAACAGAATGTTGTTAAAAAAAAAACTGAATAGTGCTCTTTTGGTGTCAACTGTTGTATGTTTGTTCTGCTAAACTGGTGACATCTGTCTGATGATTTTCTTATTCTTCTTCGAGTTCGGTTTTGCATGCTCCGATCAGACCATCAGGTGGATTGCCACTATCAACTCACATGTCAGCAGCAGGTCCTTCATGGTTCCCTATAGCTTGCTCTGCACACTTTGCTCTCGAGGCCAGGTGTCTTTTTAAAGGTGTAAGTACAGTGGGCAGGTTTGCAGAATGTGCTTAGTTGTGGTCTTGTTTGACAGGCACATTATGACAACTGTACAATCTTTACTTTATGCATGTGGTAGTTGAGCCTGCAGTACCCTGTTTGTAAACGAAAAATTGTTGTATGTTGCTTTCTGTTGAGTTTGCTGATGGGGTCTTGTGGATATTTACTGTTGGTTTTTTCTCTCCACAATTCCTTGTATTTTCCTTTGATAAGTGTTTTGATCTCTGGTAATGACAATGAATGGGTTTGTTGTTTCTCCTCTATTCCATTTTTTGCAATAGTCTGCTAACACATTTTCTGGTATGCCACAGTGAGCCCAGATCCACTGGAGAACGATTTTATTGTTTTCTGAGTCTGTTTAGCTGGTGGGTCAGTTCTCTCTCCATGCTGTGACATGGATACCTCTGAGTCACTTGGAAGACTGACATGCAGTTGCAGTGTAAAAATAGCTTCGGTACAACTTTTGTTTCTTCTGAAACCCATTTGTGATTCAGTGAGTTTGTCAGCGACCTTTCTAGTCACTGCTGACAGAACTGTCTTCAACAGAGTACCAGTTGAACGGAGATAGAATCAAACACTGGAAAAACACTTTATAGAAGTCGTCGATGTGGTTGACATTGACTTCACTGCCTGCAAAAATCCATAGAACAGACAAAAACAAAAACTAAGTTGTCATTTATTCATTTCTCACCTTTTTTCTTCCCTCAAAGTACACCGGTGTGCAAACACACATCTTTCAACACAAGGATGTTAAAAGCAGTCCTACACTAATAACTGGTCGAATCTTTTTTTTTTCCAGCTTGCCTTTACGAGGATCCTCATATTCAGTAAAATAATTAAAGTCTTCAGCTATTACCTTAAAATGCTGACTTATGTTGAATACCATTTTCTGGTTGAAATATGCAGAAATAAAAAATAAATGCTCCACATAGTGGAAACATTTCCATATCTTCATCTCGAATGCAATATCCCAGGGTCAACTTCTTTTTATTTTATTCCATTTTATTTCTAAGTATAAAAACATGCATATACGTCCCCTGAAGATAATGCTAAGTTCATTTAGGAGGTTAAATATATTCACTATATGTGCCAGCTAAACACAGTGTCAGAAAATAATAGAGGCAGACACAATGACAAGCATTTTACAACCGGCAGACAAGTGAGGGTGAAACAATATTGGCGCTTGGTGGCCATGCCTAAAATTATGGTGCCAAATTGCCACAGATGATGCCACTCTCACTTTGCAGCCAAGTAGTGCTGGAATCATTGAGCCACAACATAAGTTACAGTCCTTATTCCCAGACTGGACCACAGGCTACCTAACAGGCATGTGCCCTAATACTACTGTTTTATGCAGCTGAAAGGGTTTCAAGAATGTGTAACTGTTTGATTCTCATCATCAAAGTGTTAATCTGATTTATCCTAACCTGTTTAATGTTTATGCAGAAATGTTTGGCAGCGCACATGGACTTTTTCATGGCCAGAATACATCTTTCTCTGACCACTCTTACCACATGATATAGATGTTAAAAACTGCAAACTTTTTCTTTTGAATTGGCTGTTTCTTTATTTTGTTAATTATTATTTTCAGATCTTTCCCATTAATTTTTTAATTTCTCCAACACTTTGGTCCGTTTATCCTGTTTCACTTTATCAAATGTTTTGTGCAATATTAAAGACAGGTAAAGTAAATAATAAAAGTTCAAAAAAATTAAAATCTTCGGACTTGACTGCAAAGGCATTTGTTTCTTAACCAGTTTCCAGGGGCAAGGACCAACCAGCACTTATCATAAGGGAAAGGCCCAACTACATAAATCTACCTAGTGTACAGAGATCAGCTAGCTGGCAAAGACAGGCAGAAACTCAGAGGCTTGCTTAGAGTTTACATCTCTTTGATTTAAAAGTTATGTCATATTTTTTTAAGCTTTGTTTAAGTCTGTTTTGTTTGTCTAGTTGCTGGTCAAAACTTAGCATTGATGTTTATAGAAAATTTTTAAAGCTACCCAGCTCAAATTTTGCAAAGACCTTCTTTGTCAATGACAATGCAATTTAGTGTAACAATTTTACGAACAATGATGATAATTTTGGGAGTCAGAGATTTCGTAATGGACAGTAGTAAGCACTTCATGGTAGAAGCATACACAGCAGGAGTCTACAGATCATAAGCAGAGACCCCCTTAAACAAATGTTTCTGTCCATTGATTCGTTGAACAATCTCTGGGGTGGGGGGGGGGGGGGTGGTGCAGTGACCCAGATCAATACTTCTGAGCCTTAAGACTCTCCTGCTGTGATTTGCTTATTGTGACTGACAGTTGGTTACTGATGGACGCCACTAGTGTTTACAAACTAGCCGGACTGCCATGGTAAGCAAGATGATGGGTGATCATGCCGTCTAAAGCACAATCCTTCATGATTTAAAAAAAAAAATATCTACTTGTGTTTTTATTTAATTGAGAGAGAGAGAGAGTGTGAGGAAGAGAAAGAATGAAAGTGAGAGTGAGAGAGAGAGAGAGTGAGAGTGAGTGTCTGCGCGCGCACGTGTGTGTGTGTGTGTGTGTGTGTGTGTGTGCATATGCATACATGAGTACATGTGTGCATGCATGCTAGTCTGTTTGTGTGTGTGTGTGTGTGTGTGTTGGAGGAGGGGTGAAACAGAAAGAGAGAAATAGAGAGAGGGAGATAGAGTGAGAGGTCCCAGAAACCACGTTCAGACATTTGGCCATTTTTATGGCCTGCCTATATTGCGGCCCCTGGCAAAAGCGGGGCTTCAAATAACAAAAGATTACGTCCTGAAAAGGACGTAAGGATTTAATCATCATTTTTATATATATATCTTCAATTCTGTGCTGATACCAGTTGTCAATGACTGTAGTTTATATAGTATGTGGTTTTTCACCCTCTGTTTCTGTTCCACACAGCAGTAGTGATCATAACAAAAGATTAAATAATCAAATGCCTGGATGTATGTTATTTCACCATTTGAAGTGGTTTCGCAATGTGGGTTTGGATAAACATTGTTACTCTTTATATTTAATGCCAGTGTGTTTATTAAGAAAAATAAAAATGTCAAAATTTACTTCCCTTTAATGATGGAGTCAGAATATTGATTCCACATATTTTACTCACCTTTATTAAAAAATGATGTCATTACAGATTTAAATGGATCTAAGCTTTCAGAAAGAGAGCATTTGATAATGTCTGTGGCTTTCTTTTCAGCACCTGAAAAATAAGTGAGTATTTAAAATGCTAATTTCTAGTTCCCTCTCTTTGTCATTTATTTTTCAATCCCATGCACAATCATTTTTTTCTTAACCTAAGGCATTTTATACATTTCATATATTATACTAACAAGTATTTTCACATATAAGAAACTATCTAATTACCAATTATAAAAGTAGGTCTTGTTTTAAATTTGGTTCCATCATCTGAAACAATGGACTTTTTTTCCCAAAAATATGAGGGGTGTTCAGTAAGCATTTAAAATATAATTTTTCTAAGCTAATAGTGAGGACAGAAGCATAAAATTTTGCATAATTCAAAAGTGGCATTTACCAAATGTGTGCACCAAACTGCAAGGCAACTGGCCAAAAAATATAGCTGCCCTAAACTGTTGAAATAAAACATGTTAGCAAATAACATTATTAGCAGTCAAACGTGACCGAATTTCTTGTTGCAGGGAAGGAAACTTTTGTGAACATTCACAAGCCTCTATATGATGTGTATGAAAGTTTTGCAGTTCACAGAAGTACAGTAGCTGGGTTCAAAGAATCAAAGAATCAGGAAGGGTGATACAGAGCTGCTTGATCAGCTGTACGTTTTACATTAGTGGTTGTGGAAAATTGCCTACAGCGCTGCAGCTAGAAAGACTAGAGGAAGTGCAAAATGAAGCCATGAGACTGATCCTGAAGTGCACAAGAGATACCTCATGCCACGCCATGTAATGCATCGTTAATCTGTCAGAGATGGTCACTAAATACAAGATTGCCCAGGTGAGGGCGTGCCTGAGTGTTGAGGCTGACATAAAATTCCCTCTGCACAACTGCATATGAGTGATCAAAGATAAGCTCCTTATGGGAGACAGTCATGGATGCCGGAAGCAGAGGACACCATTAGCAGAATTTGCCCATTAGAACATGTCATGCTCACACTGAGGTAATGATAACCCTGGCAGGTGTTGTTGTTGTTAAAAATTAGAATTTTGAGAGCGTGTATCTTCCCTGTGGCTACATACGGATGTGAGTCGTGGACTATCTCTCAGTCCTTAAGAAAGAGAATAGGGGCTTTTGAGCTGAAATGCTGTAGAAAGATTCTCAGAATATCTTGGACAAAGAAGAGGAGAAATATTGACATCTTAAAAGATCTGAACATCAAGGAAGATTGGCTAATAAACAGCATCCTTTCTCTGAAGCTGAAATATTTTAGTCATATCAAGCGCCACAACGGATTGGAAAAAACTATAGCAGAAGGCATGGCACCAGGAAGGAGGGGCAGGGGCCGACCGACACGAAGATGGGCACAGGATATAAGTGACTCCTTGAGTATGAAAGTATATGAGGCAGGAGAACTGGCTAGAGACCGAGTTTCTTTCAGGCAGACTGTGATGAGAGAGACGTTCTGCAAAGGACCTGCTACATGATGATGATGGTGTTGCAGAGAAATGGAGCCAAACAGCTGTGTTTGATGAAACCAGACTAGATGTTTCTGTTAAAAGTCCTCTGCTGACAAGAGATCATTGAAAAATAGGCTATATGCTGCTGGCAAAACTTGTTGATGACCAAGCCCTCATGGCAGACACAGAGAAAGGAACAAAACATGAAAATTCATATTTAAAAAATAGTTAAGATTACTGCAAGAACAAAACAACTAATCACGCTATGCAGGGCAAAATCAAACGAGTAAAAAGATTTCTAAGGAGCATAATAGCATTCATTTGAAAAATGGTAGGAGAGATAAAACACAGATGGGTAATTGTAACGTTTTAGTTCACAAAAAGAGAGTGACTTCCCTTCCTTTCATGCCTCGTCAGGTTGCAAGGGCCTCTCCTATGTCACAGGTATGTCATGTATTACTTAATGTCAATGCTTTAACCGTTCTCTCTTTCCTTGTGTTTTCACTGCTCACTTGCGTGATTATTTTTACATTCTGCTACATGTGCGCAGATCAGAGTATGGAAACTGCAATGTTTTTCTATTCCTACGCTCTTTGTCAATGGCTACTTTTTCGGAGGGGCCACCACCAACAAACAAACACAAAAACTTCTCATTTTCGATACTCACAACCTGTAGCACCTGCGGCATTTCCCCCTGCAGTACTTTTTATTTGTATACAGGTACCCCGCGCCTCAGAGAAACTCATGACAACACAACCTCTCATAAACATTACATATGGCGAGCGAATGCCGAATAAAGCCATAACACCTCCGCAAAAAGGAGAGGCCATGCAACCTGATGAGACATGAATGGGAAAGGGAGTCACTCTTTTTTTTTGTTAGACCAAACCGTTACTTGTACCCACAGATGTAGTAAAGCAAATCTAATCATTGGGCAGATGCATAACAAATATGTACTATTACCCCTTAAAGATCACTATTCAGTACAGTATATTTACCAGTACTGTCTTAGTGGTGACACACATTGACATTAACAACAACAAAAAATGGGGGGGGGGGGGATGAAACAGAAATGAAATGTCTACAATGAATCCCAAATATATAAAGAAGAGAAGAATCAAAGTGATGATATCAGAAGACAAGTTGGGACAGAACCAGTTCTAAACTACATCAGAAACAATAGATCAAATGGTTTATATCAAGACTACCACAAGATTGTGTACCACAGATGGCCTTTTCACTTAGACATAGTAGAAACAGTCCTAGAGGTCATCCCTGCAAGGTACAGATAGATGGAATATCACAGGCCATGAATACTATCATCTAAGTAGCACACACCTAGGCTTACACCAAATTCCTCTTCAAAACTGATGCTGAAAGGCAAAACAGGACTATAGAAAATGAGAAAGAAGAAGCTATATAAATTGAAAGAAAAAAAACATTTAGAAAATGGAGAGAATATAAATATTTAAAAGCTGCACTTACTGCTAAAATCCTTGTGTATTCTTTTTAACTCTTTCTCTGTGTCTTCAAAATTAACAAGCCCTGCTTGTTGAATATCACTGGGATCTGGTAAAGGAAGCTTAGCACGGTCAGTGCCTAAGACATCTGTGTCATACTGGCGAACATAGCGTGATACTACAAACTGCAACAGGCTGGTACTATTATCCTTCAAAATAAAGAAGACTGTGTGCTATTATGAAACACTTTAATTTACGTTGATTTTTATAATGATACCAGACTAGAAGGAACAGGAAAAACAGAAAGTAAATGTCAGCTTTACAGAATCAATTACAATAAACAAAGGATGTTGCAGTGATTAGACTTCATAAGCAGAACAACAGTAAGAAACAAAATGCAACACAAACAAGCAATGACTCTAAAATGACTACATAATGATATTCAAATATTGTGTAAAACACATAGAAACAAACAATAATAATTTTTTAAAAAGCAGAAATAAATTAGATAAGTGATACAGTGGTACCTTTGTATACATTTGCTTTGGTAAATGTTCAAATTGGTAAATGTCCTGTTTAGACGTAAAAACCTTTTCTTAGTATATATAACCTTTGTTTTGGAATTCAAACTTGTATGACTCAAAATTAGTCATGACACCATGTGCTATCTTTGTTTACCTCTCTTGAGAAAAAGCCAAAGACAGATGTCAATGATTTTGCAAAGAAGTATCACTCAACAAACCCAAACAAGCCATAATCGCATTGTTTGGATAGACCAGATGATATCACATTTCTGAAACATCTTGAGAAGGTAGAAGCAAGGTTCTGTGGGCTATTTTTAGTAATAGTCAAATCTGATGAGCCTTACCCAAGTAGGAGATGGTTAGCGATACCTGATCAGTGAAAGTGAAGAATGGGAGAGAGGGGTTACCAATTATGGGGTGAGGAACACAGCGAGAAGAGGTAGGAATATGAATTGGTGTGTAGAGAATGAAGGAAACTTATACAATAAGAGTATGAATGAGGATGTATTCACAATCTGTGAGTATCTACAGTGTCCACTGATTCACACTAAGATATTGCTGCAAGATCTGTTATCTGAGCTAGATAACAGAGCTATGAGTTGTCATCACGGCACTCCAGAAATGTCCATAGGTGTTGAGATTCCCCCTCAAACATTGACATCAGTGAGTCAAGTGCGAGTATGGGATACAGAGTACGATGATAGTGAATGCATGTGTCTGTCCTTAGTAACCGAGACTTGACCTGAAGCTCAGGGACACGAACTGGGGCTTGCAGAAAGTCAGGACTGTTCAAGCTGACTACTATCGAAACCACGAGGTGCTTGGACTGAGCGACTGAACTACAACGGACTACAAAACCAGCGAGTTTTAAGTTGCACGAGGAGTTCTGTACCTAGACATTGTGACTGTTTGACTCGTGTTAGATTGTGACCGTTGGAGTCATAGTGGGCTCCGATTTAAGCAAAGCGAACGATAGTACGTGTACAAATCTATTTAGCTGGACAGTAGTATTATCACAGTGTTGTACATTGTTCAACAGAGATAGGATTTTGGGCATTTATTTATGTGGCTAGCTCGCTATGAATTGGAGCTCAAAATTAAAACAAAAAAACTTGTCTGTCAGGCCTGTGTTCTCAGCACTCTGCTTTATGGCAGCGAAACTTGGTCAACTTTTTCAAACCAGGAATGACTGCTTATTCGCTTTCACATGTGATGCCTAAGAAGAATACTTGGCATTAAGTGGCAGGACAAAATCACAAATACTGACGTACTGGAAAGAGCAGCTACAAGTCTTCTAAATGCTCAGAAATTGAAAATGATTCAAAGAGAAAAGCAGCTATTCAGAAAGAACAAAAGAAAGAAGAAGAAAATCAATTTTAAAATAGGCTGGTATTGTTAGAAACTTCTCAGAGAAAGATAATACTGGTTCATGGGTTTGCAAGTTCTATTACAAATGAATTTTTATGATGTTCCTAAAGACCAGTAGGCTATCACTTCTCAAAAATATTTAACTTTTGAACCTTTGAATATTTTGGAAACTGTCCCTGTTTTGAGACTTGATTTTGATTATGTTAAAGATCACATTATGTGATGTTTTGATTTGCATGAAGCACTTAAAATCGAAATCAGATCAGATGTTCACTGACTTTTTTTCTTAAGAAGTTCAAAATATTTTGATAAACGGATAGATTTTGCTAAAGTTAGAGATAATTATAAAGTTTGGTTGATCTTTTGTTAAGAAAAAAATGTTAGTCACTAACAAGGCCAATGTCCACATTTTTTTGAGAGAACGAACCATCATCATTGAAAGAGTTGGAAGAATTCGGTGAGAATTACTTCTCTGTTCATTGAGAGGTTTTTATTTTGAGTTCTGTACCAGATATTAAAATAGGAACTAGTATTTACTATTATAAAGGCAAACCTAAACCAGCCACAACCCCTTACAAAAAAGAAAACCACTTTTAATAACAAATGGCAACCAGTATATTGCTGGTATATTGCTAGAAAAAAAAGTCATAAATTAAGACAATATAATGATGCCGTTAAATGCTTTTCCTGTGGCTGTTAAAACCATATTAGAAACACTTTTTTTTTTCAAAAAACAATTTAAAGAAGCTTGTGTGTGGTATGAAATTTCTGCTTCTCAGTCAGATAGTGAACCTGTGGATGTCAACGCAGTAACATATAAAAATAGTGAATTTTGTCTCACATGCCACCAAATCCATGAAGAAGATACCAGGCCTTGTGGCCATAACATAAATGTAAATGAAGCAAATGCGGCCATAATCTCTCATGGAACAATGAAGTTATTTGGAGTATTGTCAACGGCAAGACAGTTTCAGTATTAAGAGACTCTGGGTCAAACATTTCTGGTGCCCATAACGACTTGGTACAACCTGAAAACCTCACTAATAAATAATTAATTGTAGAAGTTTTGGGTATACAATATAAAAATTTGTCAACTGTTAAAACTACTTTTCTTGAAAAGAGAATATAGGTTGAAGCACTGCCAGCACCAGGCACTAGATTAATCTTGGGTAACAGAAAAGATCTCATAGATATGTCTGAAGAAGATATTTTTCAGTGGGAAAATGAAAATATCATTGCATGTAAGAAGACTGAAAAAAAAATTAGTGTCCAAAAGCAAGATTGTGGTTAATATGCTAATGCAAATGTAGAAACTTCAAATGATCAAGAAATGAATGAGAATAAAAGTCCCAAAGAGATCAGACAACCAGCAAATGATGTGTGTGAAAGATGGAAGGATGGCAGAAAAGAGTACACAAGACATGAATGGCAAAATAGATGTAAGAAATATGGGAGTGTGAAAGAGTCAATGATAACAGGAAGAAGTGTACACGGGATGAATGACAGTATAGTGTGCAACAAATATATAACAGCTGAACTGAGAGAAAATGATTCTTGAAGACATCTATAACCGATGAGGCAGATGTCACACTAGAGACAAAAAAAAATTACAGTTAATGATCACTTTACCTATCTAGGTTGTAATTTTGATTTTCAAAGAACACATACACTGGAAAAGAAATTATGATTATACACACTTGCAAGGCATCAGCAGTTTTTAACAGCCGAAACAAGATATGGAAAACTAAAGTGTGTAGTTTTAAAACTAAGGTATGTATTGTCAATTCTAATGTTATTTCAATTTTAACATATGCCAGTGAAAGCCGAAAAACTGAAAAGACAAGAAACAAAAATTAAATGCATCTGAATACAAAGGCCTGATGAAATAGATTAACAGTTAATGGGATGAATTAAAGAAAGGTGAAGAAAAAAGATAAATGTCTGGACAACCTCTAACATCATTTATTATTAGCCAAAGAAGGTGGCATTATATTAAGCACATCAGAGAAGGAGCCAGCATAGAATCACTAAACAGGCATTGAAATTGAAAACCGATTGAAGAAATAAAGATGTCTGAGAGAGATCCTACCAAAAATGTTGCTGAGAGAAGCCAAGGTTGCAGGACTGGATTCCACTCATGATATTGACAAAATTGCAAGGATAGAACAGAATGCAGGACTATCCTGCAAGGCTTATGTGATTATAACAGCATGATAAAGATTATAAATACTTCAATCAAAATGCCTTGTGACCTATTTTAAATCTTACTTAGCTCACAACTTACATTATAAAGAGAAAAATAAAATTGAAAAAATATTTTAATGTACAGACACACAGGTGCGGCGTCTGTGGCTTAGGCGCTGCAAGTCCAACTTGTAATCCAACGTACCGGGATCGAAACCCACTGCTGGCTGTGTGGATTTTTATCATGGTATGGGGCATTGCAGGTCAACCCATCTTTAAATGGGTACCAGGATGGATGTCCTGAGGAAGTAAAGACGGCAGGCGTAATGCTGACCACATTACCCACCCAGTGCCGATGGTCTGTAAAAATGTGGGTGCTCTTCCCATATGCCCGATGCACCTAAGGCGTAGATAGGGATCTTTACTTTACTTACAGACACACATTATTAACATAATAAATACAGATTAATTATCAATCCCATATTTATCTTTTCTATTTTGCACTTACTTTCCCTTTGACATCTTTGAGCTTTGGCAATATTTCTAAATCAAAACCATCGGCTTGACCTCGTGTTCTACTACCTGTAATAAATATATTAGTAACTGAAATGTGCAGATAATAGAGCAGAATATTTAAATTCAACAGTCATGCTCGGAAGTACATTTTATTTACACAGCTCATGGAAGAATGGAGGGTGGTAAATGTTTTCTAGACTAATTTTGAAGCAAGTGTTATTACAAATTACATACTTCTTATGGCCCATTTGTACAGGTGGTTCACTCATATGAATTTTTCAAAGTGCAGTGGCATGCCTCAAAACAACACAAAGCAAAGAAATGATCAGATCATCTCACTTTTCAATCAATGTCTTGATTTGTTGATGCTTATAATGAATATTTTATTATTATATTAAATATTAACCTAAAAAGAAATTTATAAAAGGAAGAGAGAGGTATGAAGGGTTGAAATTTAGACAAACTTGTGTGCTGAATCTTAATACTTTATAATAAATGTTGTTTGTTCACTTAGGGTAATGGCTAGTTCATTTTGTCTGGTATAAAGTCTGCTGCATTATTAACATTTGCTACATCATACTACTACAAGTATTTTCATTTTAAGATAGGAATATTGTGAAAGACAAGTTAGGAGAACTCAGAAGAGTTAGCATAATGGTAAATTCCTGTAAATGACTGTACTTGTTTCTAATTATACTGGTGATCAGAACGGTAGATTTGTCAAAACTGGGTTTCAAGTGTGCCAGTCATCTCAGTTGAAAATTTAATGAAGTCTGTCCAAAAGTACGGTAAAGATCGAAACCTATTCTTGAATTCAAAGAAAATGAAAATAAAGTCCATAGACAAAACTGAAGAAATTGAAAATGTCACAAACTTTTAATATCTAGGCTATATAATAAATAGCAATGGAGACTGTTTGACAGAAAGTAAAAGGAGGATGGTCATAGTATTGCAAAGATTAAACAGCCTTTAAAGTCTATAGTTAAGCACCAGCAAGGAAATACAAATTAAAATTTTAAGAGCATGCATCTTCCCTGTGGCAACATACGGATGTGAGTCATGGACTATCTCCCAGTCCTTAAGAAAGAAAATAGGGGCTTTTGAGCTAAACTGCTATATAAAGATTTTCAGAATATCATGGACAAAAAAGAGGAGAAATACTGACATCTTGAAAGATCTGAAAATCATGGAAGATTGGTTAATAAACAGTTTCTTGTCTCGGAAGCTGAAATATTTTGGACATATTTCGCCAAAGCGAATTAGAAAAAATAATAGCACAAGGCATGGTACCAGGAAGGAGGTGTAGGGGCTGACCAACAGGAAGATACGCACAGGATATAAGTTACCTCTTGAATATGAAAATAAATGAGGCGGGAGAGCTGGTGAGAGACCTAGTATCTTTCAGGCAGACCATGATGAGAGCGATGTTCTGCAAAGGACCTGCTACATGCTGATGAGTGCGGAAGGAGATGGAGCATATGTGGGAATGTCCTAATTGCAAAGATGTCAAATCCTGATTCATTCATCCATTCAAACCGACTAAACAGTCGAAACAGCATCTATTAATATTAAAATGTTCATTTTGCTTTGCTAAATTGTTCAAAATAATCATTCCATTATATGTAGTAACAATTAAGTATAATAGTTGCCCTAAACTTCATCTTTGTGCCAGGTCATGCAGGTGTTCAAGGGTTGCTATGGCTGGTCCAGTACTAGACAGAAGTGATGTTATCAGTGCCATGTGCTGCACTTATCATACCGAGGAGAATGCCAAAGGACATGACTGCGTATCCCTGTAGACTGATGGACATAGGGGGTACAGCCTGAAGCTGCAAGAAATGAACATTTCCCTAAGAGGACAAGATGTTTTATTAACCAACACAGAATAGGCATCATTAGTTGTTTTCCACTTGTGGAGCTTTTGAAGAGGAGATAAGAGCACCTATAGATCTGCCTGGAGTGCTGTGATGATAATCTTTTCTTATCACTAATCCATAATCACTAATATTAGGTATATTTTCACTATCCCTAAAGCTGTCTACAAAGGTAGATGTTATTATTAATAAACTCTATAATTATGGTATTCTCACTCAGTCATTGAGGAGAAAGATTGGAGCTTTTGAATTGAAATGTTATAGAAAAATTCTTAAAATACCATGGATCAGGAAGAGGAAAAACATCAAAATTCTGAACAAGTTGAACATCAAGGAGAACTGGCTCATAAACAGCATCCTATCCCAAAAGTTGAAGTATTTTGGCCATATTAAATGTCATGGTGGCTTGGAAAAGACTGCACCAGTTTGTGGAAGGCGAGGTGGGGTCGACCACCGCGAAAATGGATACAAGACATTGAGGATGCATTGGCATTGAAAGCACATGGGGCCAGAGAACTGGCTAGAAAAAGGGATACTTTCAGGCTTGCTGTGAAGAGAGTGACGTTCTGTAAAGGACTTGCTGATTGATGATGATAATTATGGTCTTTCAGGTATTCACTCTACAGTTGGTCAACAAAGTAATAGTTTGCTAGTTCAAGATTAATTGAGGTTCCAACATCCATACAGACAGGTCGCCCCCATAACTGCAAAACACACAGAATGTCCTTTACTGTCTCATTTGAAAACAGTAAAATGCGTGTCAGAACTGCAGCTCACTGCTGGTGCACACTGTCAATCATGAAAGCCAGGACTGAAAGAAATCAGCTAACGGCCATCTTACTGCAGTTAAAAGAACACTGTACGCACAAAAGAACAAATATTTTACATAAAATCTACAGCTCACAGTGTCACACTAAGAACTCAACTTTGTAACTGGGTGATGGACCTTTAGACTCCTGGTCTAAAAATTGAAAATTTGTATCAGCAAAACTTAACTAAAAATAAATACATTTTTAGAGTGTTAGCGGTCATCTGGCTTACGACCATTTTGGTTTTAAAAAAAAAATTTAACAAAAAAAACAAACCAACAGCTATTTTACACAAGTATCTATAATAACTGCACAGTACAAGTGAATAATCATTTAAATTAAATTAAGGAATGTAAAATGTTTCATACCTCCATTCATGTAATTTCCACATGTCAGAATAAGACCACAGATCCTTTTCACACTTTCAGATGAAGATAAAACCTATGCAGAAATATTTCACTTACAATGAAGGTATGCTCACTTTATTCTTCTTCTTCTTCTTCTTTCATTTGCTTGAAATAGTTTATCTATATCTGCAGTGTTGTCTCTAGTATGAACTTCACTGTCTTTTGTGATTTACTCAGTGACCTGTAAAGTTTGGCTTGCACTGGTGTTTCGCTTCACCAAAAGTGTTGCCTTGATATGCTGTATTTGGGAGAGTCTTAGAGTTTTGCTTTAAATATAATGCTTCAATTGTTATAGAAGCCACCCTGGTGTAGTCTGCAGATCTGAAGGTCGTGGGTTTACATCATCATGGAGCTGAACTCTTCAGAAATTACCTTGGCTCCCAGACTGACCCAGCCTCAAACAAGTACCAGGTAAAGTCCTAGGAAGTAAAGGTGGCCGCGTGATGTTAACCCATCACCCAGGAAGTGCTGATTATCCTATCAAATATAGGTCTAGCACAATAGGCCTAAAGGTAAAACAAAAATGTCCCTTTACTTATTTGACCGACTTCCCTACTTGTTTGAACAAAACATTGTTTTCTAAAAAGTACAATGTGATAAAGCAACACAGCACACCAGTCAATCCACTAATTAATTCAGGCTGCACCATTTTTTTTTTAAATATACACACTTGGCAAATGTTGTTACTGGTTGTGTAATAATACTTTAAAAGGTAAAAGAACAGATAATCTCATCATGGTCTAAGACAAGAAAGAATGTTGAATGCTGAATTAGGAATCAACATCACAGCCTCAGGACATTCCCATAAGTGGTCCATCCCTATCTTCAGCAGCAAGCAAAGTTTCAATTCTGATGGCACCAGTAACCGTCTAATTGTATATCTATCTCATCCTTTCCCTGAATATTGAGTGCTGACCAGATCCCCTGTAAACCCCTCGCAGCGCTATTCTCATCAGACCATAATGATCTATCTGCAGAGCCGGCCAGTCTGCCTCTTCATTTCCCAACACACCGGCATTACCTGGAGAGAATATCCAAAGGACGCTAACTACCCAGGACGTCTGAAGTGATGCTTGCCACTCTGCACAAAGCATGCCTGTCTCCACTTTTCTCAACATGCTCTGTGAGTCAATTACAATCAAGGCATGTGTGTATTCAGTTCTCGTTATGCCTAGTGGCACATATGGCTTCAGAGAGGACTTTCCATGCTTTCCTGTCCTGTGCAATCTTCAGTGCAGTTTTCCATGTCAAAGATGCCGCACTCAGGTCACTTTCCATCGTTCGTCTCCATGTTGTTTTTGGGCGCCCCTGTTTTCTCTTTCCCTCTGGTGTCCAAGTGAGAGCTGTTTTGGCAGGTATATCAGGATTCATTCTCATAATGTGGCCAAGCCATTTCCATCTTCTCTTGGTTATCATACTGTCTAGAGTTTCTTGGTTTGTGACTTGAAGTAGTTGAGTGTTTGAGATTGTATCTGGCCAGAAAATTTTGATAATTTTTTGTTGACATGTGTGGTGGAAGATGGACAGCTTGTGTGCATCCTTTTTGGTCATTCTCCAGAATTTCGCTCCATAAAGAAGAACTGGCAAAATAATGCTCTTGTAAAGTCGGAGTTTCGTTCCTCTGCAGTAATTGTTGGATTTCCAGATTTGCCTCATCCTTCCAAACGCATCTCTAGCTTTGTTCAGACGTGACTGTATATCCTCTTCGGTCCCTCCCGGTAGGGACACCACACTGCCAAGATATGTAAAATTTTCTACATTTTCAAGAGTTTATTTATGGTCACTGGTCACATGGCATGTGTGTACAGCTGATTTTCAAGTCAACGGAAGGCAGCAGAGACTGCCTCCACCTCCATTCTCAAACTAGACACTGTAATATCATGTGCAAAGCTTTACTGCACTAAGCAACATCTATTCGCCCTTACTATGAACCCCCATGAACTTCGTCTGCCCCCAGCACAGAATGATCTGTATTGATAATCACATCACTTGGGCAGGAATTGTCAAGAATCAGCTGGCCAGTCTCTGCACTCATAACCTAACGTGATTAGAACCCTACACAAGTCTGAAACTTGCTCAGACACCCTGACCCATTCCTCCTCTTCATAACAATCAAAGGCAAAAGTAGCTGCTATGTATCTTTCTGTGGCCAGTAACTACACAAACAATTCGGCAGTAGCTCTTTCCTTTCCAAAAACATTTGTAGTTTAACAGCAATAATCTTCTTTAGCACCTTGCCAAAGGTTTTTTGTAGGGTGATAACTCTGAAACCGATGGAATGGGGATCATGTATCCCCAGTCCTGGAAAGAACAGCAGGCATAGAAGGTATTCTGAACCAGATCAAAACATTTTCTTTGCAATTATCTACACTATAGGTAGTAAGATTCTGAAAAATAAATGTTTACCATAGAAACAAACATCTGCTGATCTATTTTTGCACTAAAATTTAAAAAACAAATTGAATGAAATATGAATCTGTATCAACATACTCCATACATTAATTGGTGATGAACTGTTGATATTCCTGACTGACTGAATATAAAAATTGCAAAGAAATTTTGATTACTGTTTCATTTTTAATTTTACTTTCACTGTTTAAATTGTTGACAGCTGTAAATTAACAATGGTGGTGATGTTCAGGTATAATAAAATCACTGCCTTGGAACCTATCATACATATTTTCTATGAACTGGAGTACACTAGGCATACAGTTATGTCAAGGTTTAAGCCTGTAACATCAAACAGGTAATTCTTCTAGCATTTACAGGTGTTTAGTTTGTTAGTCAATTGAAAGATTATTCTCACTTCACATCATACAAGTCCATTAGCGCTCTTATCCTTCTCTTATCTTCCATGATGTCAAACTGTCCAGCATCTGTTCTCTCAGTTTCCCTCTGCCTCTCTTTCCCTCCAACTTTCCTATCAACACGATGTACTCCAGTTTTCCCCTTCTCATCAAATGACCAAACAATTTAGATTGTCTATCTCTGATTTGGGCAATCAGTTCTCTTTTTTTAGTCAGTTTTTTTCAAGACATCTTCAATAATCTGTTTATCTGTCCAGGGTATTCTCATAATTCGTATATAAAACCAAATCTCTGCAGCTTCCAAATAAGTTTTCATTAATGTCCATGATTCACATCCAAAAATCAATATAGGATTTATACAAATTTTAAGAATTCTTTTTCTCATCTCAATTGACAAAGAAAGATTGCATAAAATATTCTTCATTTTGTAAAATGCTGCCTTTGCTTGAGCTTTCGCCATTGAACTTCCTTAATACATCTTCCATCTGATGTTATCAGGATACCCAAGTACTTAAACATATCAACTTGCTTGAGGTAGGGCCCATTTACATTGATACTGCATTTTGGAGCCTCATTTTTCTTTGTAATTACCATTACTTCTGTTTTTTACTGTTCAAAATGAGACCCTTGTTTTCACTTTCCGTTAAAACTATATCCATCATTTGTTCCAGTTGTATTTCATTTTTAGCAACAAAACTATATAGTCAGCATATCCCAAGTTGTTAACAGTATGCCCACCAACCAGTATTCCTGGTATACCATGTATGGATCTAATTATTATTTCACTGTACAAATTGAATAAATCAGCCTTGTTTAATGTTTTCAAAATTTCCAACTTGGTTGTCAATCCTTATGGCTGCTTCTTGTCACCAGCATTAATTTTTTTATTATTCTCAGATCTTTACCACCAATGTTTAAGGTTTCCAAAACTCTAATAATTTCTTCTTGTTTCACTTTCTCAAATGCGTTAGTGTAATCAATAAAGCACAAATACAGATCTCTATTCATGTAAATCATTCTTTCTGAAAGTTTTCTCAAAATAAATATGCCTTGTGTGTGTCTTTACCTTCAACAAAACCACACAGCTTTTCTCCAATTTCTGGTTTGAATTTTTTCTTATGTTTATAATATATTTATTTGGTGAAAACCATGTCACTGTTGACTTTGACACACAGACAACCACTCCTGCTTCAATGCAACAGCTGCTTATAAGTTCAAGTTTTGTCTGAAGGCCTTCAGCAACCTACTCCTGGTCTCTGCCTTGATGGGACACCAAAACATTATCAACATAGGACAGTGTTCTTCCTGTACATGGCAAAAATGATGAAAAGTATCAGGTATAAAGGTGAACCTTGTGGCAGACGGGGTGCACAGTTATTGGTTCAGATGCTCAGCTACCACAATTAAACACAACCTTCCGCTTGAAGAGAGCCAAAAAGATGCAGTTAATGAGGAAAAGACTAGCACCGAGATCAAGAAGCTGACCTATCAAGGTACTTTGTTGTATGCATCTCCAAGATCAATTGCAGCAGCACAAGTTTCAATCCCTAAGTGGAATCCCTCCCTCATAAACATCATATGCCAAGATTGCTGCATTCCCCCAGGACTCTCTGGACGATGTCCTCCCAGTGTGGGTGGAAGAAGGCATAATATCTCAGGTTGGCATGATATTTTCTTTGTACTGTCTTTTCCAACAGCTTGCCAATTGTATTCTGCATTGTGATTATACGATGGCACTGTATTGTTTTGTGGTCTTTACCAGGCTTCAGCTGACCACTTCTCTATAAATGATGCTTAACCAGCAATTCTACACCAACCAGTTTCAGAAAAATACTCTAACCAGTGTTAGACTTATTTTCCCGTATGCATATGTATGAATGATGTGCAAAGGATTCCCAGCACTAAATTTAGCATTTTGGCTATTGTTATGAATATTTTATGTGCTGAAAGGCTGTGTTTTGTAGTGCTTCAAAATGAGTCAGCATACAGGGGATACATATGTTCTCTTCATACTGTTGATAAGATAACAAAAAGAACCTGTTATTCTGTTGATGATAGGGATGACGTAAGTGTTGTTGATGTGCCAGAAGGTATGTTAGATTGTGCTTCAGATGTGGAAAGCCACAGCAACGACAATAATTCACTGCTGTCCCCTAATCACTGCATGCTGTCAACATCTACTGATAGTTGTGTGCAGTTGGCATCAACTGATAGTTACATTCTGCCAACACTGATGGGCTCTAGTGATGGTGTTAGGTGGAAGAAATACATTCAATTTTTAGATACTGCTTTTCAACCTAATGACACCATTGGAATTCGTGACATTCCATTAAATTTTTGAAAAATTTCAATTTGATATTAGTTTAAACAAATGACCACATCTAGCCATCATGATATACATCCTGCCATCTTTATTCTATACTGTAAGTAATTTTATTCAGTTTTATTACCAACTTTGGGAATTAAGGATTCCTGCCATTTTTTAATGGCAATTAATTAGAATGTCTTCAAACTCCGGCTGTGATAAAATCACCTCAGTGATTTCAGAATTTGGTATGTTTAATAATTTCTTGGTTCAGTAAAGAAACTAAAAATTATATTTACTATGCACTAATTTCAAATACTAAAACCATGAGGGATTAAAAAATATTTCTAGTGTTCAGATCAGACAAAGAAACTAGTCTTTACCTAAGATTACATAATATTACCATCATAAATATTACATAATCAGACAAGCCTTCTGAACCTGTAGCCTGGGCAAGGGGGAAAGTTCAGCCCTGATGGCTCCACTTGTCTGGTTTCTCACACCCTTTACTGACACTGGGTAGAACCAGATGGAATCACTGCAGAAAGTGTTATCAGTAGGTTGGCAGTCATCAATTTATTGACAGCTACAAAGAAAGATAACTAGTTTGAAGGAACCTCAGGGATGGGGCTTAAAGCCTCTCCTGATGGAAAGAGTTTGATACAGATAAGGAGAGGAGCTAAACTCTGCTAACTGAGATAAGGGGAAAGTTTAATACACTGAGAAGTCTTGAATTCAATTCAGACTGCTGGCAGCATGCCACCAACTAAGAGCTACACTAGAAAGTTATCTTAGCTGTGTAAAGTCTTTCTGGGAAATTGTTGGAATTTTCCCAGGTATGACTGAATATTATTTTCTCTCTTTTATTCATCTGTTAGGAGTCTAGCTACACCATTCTATCTTTCCTGAATTATGTAAATACAAATTCTGCTCGAAATAGTTCTCTGTGAGTTTTCAGCTGTCTCAATTAGGGAGCTTGTAAACCATTCCTATTTCTTGAATGTTTTTATTACAAGAGGAAGTCAATGAGTAAGTCACAAATGGTTGTTTTAAACAAACAAAACAACCAAAGATGATAGCAACTTAAAAACTGTTAATTTTTACACATGCACTGTCCCTTTATTTTTCAGTATAATTTCCTCCAACACTGATGCACATATCCCATCATTTTATCAGTCCTCCCATAGAACTGCATACTCTGTTGTCTAAACACCATTTTCACTTTATAAGCAACTTCTGCGTCATTCGCAAAATGTCTTCCGCCAAGCTGGGTTTCAAGTGGACCAAAAAAGTGGAAATCGCTAGGGGCTAAGTTGGGGCTGTAAGGTGGATGTTCCAGAAGTTCCCACCTTAGATGGTTAATTCTCTTCTGAGTTAACTGAGCTGTATGTGGTCTGGCATTGTCATGAAGGAGCAGTACTTCTCTAGTCAGCAGGCCATGGATGTTTTCTTCGAATTGCATCATAAAGCATTGATAAAACATTACAGTATGAATCAGCCTTCACATTGTCACCTCTTTTCCTTTTTGAAGTTGGTTAAAAGCACTCCTTGACAATCCTAGAACACTGTCAGCATAACCTTCCCTGCTGATGGCGTAACCTTGAATTTTTTAACATAAGGTGAAGAAGGATGTTTCCATTGCATTGAAGCACGCTTTAATTTGGGCTGGTAGTGATGCACCCATGATTCGTCCCCAGTGTTAATCCTGTTCAGCATGTCTTCTCCTTCAAATGCATATTGATGGATCATTTTGTGTTTGTCTGTCAACCCACGTTGAGTACATTTTCTTAATCAATCATGCTTGAAATAGTTCTTTGTGAGTATTCAACTATCTCAGTTAGGATGCTGGTTAACAATTCTTATTTTGACAATTGCAGTATGCTTTTTCATCCATTGAGGCGAATGGCGCAAATTTGCTCTTTTTGCTCACTTATAATGTGAAAGTTTTATCGGAATGGGGTCTGAACCCTGCAATGGAGTACATGCACATGAGTTCAGACTTTCCTCAGGGTGTATTCGACGTTTGATGGTGACTATTTACCCATTCAAAACAACCCGTAGACGGGCAAGGAGAACGCGAACAGGCAAGCATGGTGGCGATTGCGGGAAGCAACTGAAATGTGAGAGACTCAGCTTAAAGTATGTTCGCGTTCTCTACTGGAACTGCGCTTCGTTCAATCAATGCCGACCCATTTTCGAGAAGCTCCTTTACAGCATTGACATCGTTGTTTTACAGGAAACACACCTCGGTGAGGAGATTGTTAAAATTGCGGGCTTCCAATCCTTCTACAATAGACAGCACCTCAGACAGCTTATTCTTGTTCGTGACAACACACCGGTGTCTGAGGTGGACATGTCTGAGTGGAATAATGACGACTTACAAGTACACGCAGTCAGAGTGTTGGGTCCGGCCCAGTTTGTGATTGTCAATGTGTACGCCTGCAATGGAAAGGTGGACACAATGAAATGGCAGAGTTTGCTCCAGACGGAGGAAAAGAAAGTCCTTTACTGCGGAGATTTCAACGCCTGAGGAAACCAGAGGGGCAATGTAATCACTAATAAACATGGAGAAGACCTGGAGGATGCCCATCTGCCGATCTAGTATGCTTGAACGACAGAAAGGTTACCCGAATGGCAACCCGACAAGGGGATTCTGACAGCGTAATTGACCTGGCCCTAGTGTTTCCCTCCACTGCATCAGAATGCAGGTGGAGCACACTGGGATACCATGACAGTGATCACTTTCCTTGTGTCGTCCTGGCTGGGAAGAGCAACAATAAAGGTCATGTAATCAGCGTGCCTGCTTTTAAATATGACTGTACAGGGCAAGATGCCATTAGCAAAATCAGACGGAGTAAAACAAGAGCTGATGGCAGACAGCGGGAGAGATGGGCCCAGCCACCATGGTGGAATGAAGTAGTCAACATGGCGTGGCTAGAAAAAAGGAAAGCTGGCAAGGCATGGGAAAAGGCAAGAAAAACTTATCCGTCACTTTCTGAACGCCTGATCAGTCTGAAAGATGAGGTCAACAAGCAGACAATGGCTTTCAAGTTAAGTGCGAAGGAAGCCAAGACAGCGAAATGGAACGAATTCTGCAAGAGCGTTTGCTCCCAGGGATCTCTTGTGACATTCTGGTGCCTTCAATGGAGCATGCATGGCACCACACGACCAAGGGGTATCCCTGATTCTCAGGGTACAAACCTGATATGGCAGAGAACTGATGCTGATAAAGGAAGAACCCTTCTTGCGCGCTACTTGGAGCAAACTGACCAGAAAGACGAATCTGCAAGAATAGGGGTTAAGATGAAACTGTCAATGCTGTGCGAGAACACTGTGCTAGGCACTGATTTTACAATCACTGCAGATACCTTAAAAACTTGCCTCAAGAAATCACTGCTCCAGGCCCTGACGGCATCCGATACAATGATATGCTGATGATGTCAAATGCTGATGTGAAAAGCGTGGCAAAGAAATTCAATATCAGCATCCAGAGTGGCCAGATACAAGAGGAATGGCTCCACAGTTATTTGTTCCCACTACCTAAGCCGAATAAAGACCACTCAAAGATCTGAGGCTACAGAATCATCTCGATGCAGAATACTGTTGGCAAACTTTTGGAGAAAATTGTCGCACAAAGATTGACCACCTACTTGGAACTACTTGATAAATTCCCACCAACACTTGGAGGGTACAGGTTGAATAAAGAGACATGGTTCAATGCTGCAGTTTTCGCCTACGATGTTTACAAGGGATTTCAGATTAAAGAATAAACATGTGCAGCAGCGGTGGACTTAGAAGATGCCTACAATAAAGTACCATATGAATATTTAATGCAATTACTGCTTAAACTAGAAGTAAATCCAATTCTGATCTGCTGGATTGCTGCGGCCCTGTTCCAGAGAAAGATAGTACTCAGATGTGGTAGCTGGTCCTCAGAACCGCAAACGATATGTCTAGGCTTGCCACAGGGATCACCGCTATCACCAGTCTTATTCAACGTGTATACGGTGATGATCACTGAGCAGCAGTTGAATGGAAAGAGAAGGACTTTGTAATTTGCTGATGATATTTTGATTTATCGACAAGGGCGTGATAGACAGGAGATCGCCAGCACAATGCACAAAGAACTCAATCGAGTTGCCACCTGGTGTGATGGTTCCAATGCCTATGTCAATCTTTCGAAGGCATCGGTGTCATGGTTCTCTTTAAACAATCAAATTGTCAAGTCTGACTTCCCAGAAGTATAAATGCGTGATAATGTATTGATCAGAACCAACGTTATGACGTTTCTTGGGGTGAGGTTTGATCGCAGCTTGTCATTCAGGGAACACGTTGACCATGTGATAACAAAAGCATGCAAAGGTCTATCTGCAATGAGGATTATGGCTGTTTCCAATATTGAGCAAAGACTACTAATACTTCTATTCTATGGTCTGGTCCTTTCCCCCATTGAATACGCTCTGGCCATCCTCACCGTCATTGCTACCCAGATTAAACGACTTGAAAATGTGCAAAATGAAGATTTGTGAAGAGACACATCCTGTGGAGCAATGAGGTATCTACTTGACTTTCCAACAATGAACCAAAGGATCAGGATGTGGAGGGCTCGGGCATACCTTAAAATATGTGCTGATAAGAAACACCCACTGCATCAAGTGCTTTTTAGTAAAAAGGGTGACAGAAAATTGTGGAAGGTCGGGCAGAAGATGTTATTAGGCAAATATGCAGCCTAACCGACATCATACCTGGTGCAGAATGGATACCTTTGCCTCATGCGTTTATTTGTACATTTTCCTGTATTGCCACACTCAACAGGTGATGCAGAGAAGCGAATCCTGTTGCTGTTAATGCAGAGGTCAACGCTCTCATCAGTGAAAATTCAGACGAAGCAGATGCACTAATCTACACAGACAGATCCGTTATACGCCAAAAAAAAAGAAGCGCATGGGCATTCACAGTACGCTCATTTGGCAGAACAGTCAAAGAAGCCAACGGCGCCTTCTCCATGACAACCAGCAGCATGACGATGGAGGTGATGGCAGTGACGCAAGCATTTGCCTGGCTCGAAACACAAAAATACACCCACGTATGTATACTCAGTGATTCAATGAGTATGATCTGGAGGGTTCAGGCAGGTTTGGTGCGAAGACAATGGCTTGAATCATTACAGAAGTCCACTGTGCGTGGAGTCACCTTTATTTTTGTTCTGGGACACGCAGGCGTTGATGGAAATGAAAGAGCTAACAGGTTGGCTGGATTCGCTACCACTACCGACGGTCGGCCTATGGATCATGCTGATATCATTAATGCCCTCAGAGAAATGGGAAGGATAGAGGACTTTGGTGGCAGTGAATCCATATCACTCGCCAGAATGGCAGACTTTGGAATTAAGATCGGCAGAGCAAAAAACGAGACGCACACCAGACACGCCAGAAGACTTGTTAATCAACATAGAACTGGTACTATTAGCCATCGGATGTTGGGGTTCATACTGAGGGGAGGATCTGAGCACCTATGGACATGTCCGGAGTGCAATGATGATAACCCAACTAACTAACTAACTAACTAACAAATTCCTATTTTCTTGAATGTTTTTATTGCATGTTTTTCAGTGTAGTTTTCATGTTTATAAAATAAGACTTGATGCTCATTATAATGAAATTATAATGTTTTAAACATCAACCGAACAATGTGCATTGATCAGGGAATAGTATGCCCACACGTGCAGCCATGTGGTGATTGTTCTGATGGTCAACAGACGAAAGATGGGGGTTCATCAAAGCGAATGGACGGTGGTACAACTTTCAATGAAAAGTGTTTATCTAACCAGGAGATAGAACCCCAGGGGAGAAAATATTAGATATTATATTCAGGAGAGCATGCATAAATAAATTTTTTCATAACAAACTGTTATCACATGTCTTTGTCAAAACAATGTCAGCCAGTTCTGAAGTCTGATCGAGAATGTACAACAGACTTATACGACTTCAGCCAGCATGACAGGATATCAGGGGAAGGCAGGCTATGTAGGACATCAGTTTGAGACAAAAGAGCCTCAGACTAGACTGGAGAGAATGTGAATCTAAGGAGGAGAGTTGAAATATGATTTTACTTGAAAATGCTTGCTGTGTGTAATCTAGATACTAAATATTAGAGCTTGTTTCTTTTATCGCAGTTCCTGTCAGGGGCAAGGACCAATCAGCATGCATTCTAAGTAGACCAATCAGTGCCTATCCTAAGCAGATGGTCCAGTTTTGAACTTACATTGTATAGCGAGCTCAGCAGACTGAGAAAAGATAGGCAGAGCCTTTAATGGAGAGCTGTATGAAGTTGCTTTTTTCTTGAATCCAAAGTTACATTCATTATTTCTGTTCGTAAAAATATATCATCATCATTTGAACATCACTGCAAACTCAAATACTCATTGCTCTAGCAGCTACTGTTTATTTATATTACATTCAGATTTGGCTGTTTTCTTTGTCTGGTATCAACTCAAAGACACTTATCCAGATTCTCATGTGGAGATGGAGTGTTGAGATTAAAATTCAGGCTCATCACAAAACAAAATCATTCTTTAAACGTTGACATATTTTTCATTAAACAAAGTAAAGTCTCTCTGGTAGTGACATGTTTTCCAGGAACCAAAATATTCTTCCGCAACCTTATTTTATTTGGAATTCCCTCAAGCATGCAAAGGAAGAGTTAGAAAATAGTTTTAAATTATGTGGATAAAAAATCTAAGAGTTTTATTGTATTTACAATTAATAGCTCTTGGTTATTTTTGTTTTTGCTGATAATGACAATGGAAAGTTTCATGTCCCTGAGAGATGCATTCTGTCTGGCAAATGTCACTACAGATGTCTTTGAAATAATAAATGCCAAAGATGGTATCATTTCTGCTGTTATCTTCTCAGTATCTGCAGTCTTTCTCGTTTCATTATTTTTATTTTATTTTCTATTTCAGTTCATAACAAAATAAATCATATCCAAGTTAATCATAGTAAAAAATCAACTACAAACATACTCAATCCAACTAGAATGTACTGACTCATGTTTAAGGTACAAGATACACAAAGGTAATCATACAATGATGCACACACACACACACCACAGACATGCAAACATACATATAAGTTTGTGTTTAGGATGAATCAACATTATGGCACAAGGGTAGTAACCCTTGAGTGCTCCGTTCTACTTCTAACTCAAGTGTGAGTCCGAAGAATATCAGTGCCGTGCACAAACTCCGTAACACCAGCGAGGATCCTGAAATATTTTAGGTAGATTTTTAACTCCAAATTTTGCCTGGGCAGCACCATTAGGCTACTCTTTTTCAATTTCTAACTGCCAAGGGATTTTTTTTTACCTGCGCAACAATACACATGGGCATCCGATCTTACTACCCAGAGACCAGAAGAAAATGACTAGAAGTCCACGTGAACAAATCCCAGCCTTTACCGGGGCTTGAACCCGGGACGTCAAGCACTTCAGATGGAGGCAATGCCTCGAGACCACGCAGCCCCTATACATATATATATGTGTGTGTGTAAGTACATATTTATATATAAATATATTAGAGAATTACCTCACACGTCATTTTTAAATTGTTCAGCTTTGAGTCTATTGCAGCTATACTCTCTTGAAATGAAGATTGAAAGATAAAGCAAAATATTCTGTCCTTGACAAAAGGTATTTGCTCCAAATCATACAGAAATCTAAAGCAGAAAAATAAGAACAAATTTAATTATTTAAAATTTTTTTTCTTTAGATTTTTATACAGAACATTTTATATAATGACATGAAAGAAACCAAACATTTCCTGAACAGGATACAGAAAAACCATAATTAATTTGCTTTTGTTTTGTTAAAGCAAATTTTAAAAATGAAAGTGTAAGTAATCTGCCTTTTTTTTTTGGGGGGGGGGGGGGGGGGGGGGGGGGGGGGGGGGGGGGGGGGGGGGTGGGGGGGGGGGTGGGGGGGGTGGGGGGGGGGGGGGGGGGGGTTTAATGCCCTTGTGCATTTGTTAGCATCACTGACATGTTTTTGACTAGTTTTCAACTGGGGCAGTAAAGAACATTTTGTCTGATATCAGCTAGCACAGAATAGAGCAGTTATGCAGTGAAGTTAGAACCTCAACTAATGACCAACTGATGACCAGCAGACCAATCTGATCTATAAAGAATAGTCAAAGAAAAGTTCTCACCAACTTTAAAGATCAAATAGACAGATAAGCTTAATACCTTGAAAAACTTCTGAATAGCACTAAAGATACTTCCATATCTCCAGCCTTTAGAAATGGCACTGGATATCAACTGTAAGGCACTGTTTAAAGTTGAAATTAGGAAAGCTATCAATCTTCTAAAGGAAGGAAAAGCTAATAAAGCCAACATAAACACATCAATGGAATCGCTACAACAATTATTCAGTAAAGTAGATAGACCACAGAAATGCCAGCAGATTTTAGAGAAGGATATCTTGTGAAACTGTCCCCCTCCCCAAAGGTGATCTGCAGTAGTATGAAAACTATAGTTAAATTATCAACAGCCTGGTCATATCTTGCACCTGCAAGAGGTTTTGAGGTTTTTGAAAAAAAGATCAACATCATGACACATGGGTGTAACCCATTAGTGTTTCGCTCTTCTTTGAACTCAAGTCTGAGTCCGAAGAAGCACAGCACAGTGCACAGGCTCTGTAGCACTGGTGAGGATCCTGAAATACATTGGGTAGATTTTTAATTTTGCGCCTGCAAAGAGACATGGACATAAAAGTTTTCTCCTTAATTTAAAAAAAACTGATTACTGAGGTTAAAAGTGAGAAGTGGGCATAGTTGTGTCACAGAGTAAGCAGAGATAAATCATTGAAATTGTTCTGGTGTCTACATAAAAGTACCAATGCTGTAGTTTTGGCTCATGATGTGTATGTATGTAAGCTTCCACTCAGGTATTGAAACATGTGCTGCGGCTATTTATCTCAAGGATGTGTACAATAGAGTACCTCTGGATTTTCTAATGTTTCAGCTTCTCTAACTCCATATAAGTCCATTCCTGCTTTATTGGATCTCTTCCGCCCTCTTCAAGACCAACAACAATACATCCCGGCCTGCAACAAGGATCGCTATTATCTCAGGCGAGCAAATCACGGGACCCGACCGAAAGAACACTGTCATATGCTGATAATGTGTAAGTGTATCATCAGGGCAAGGGTAGAGAGAAGGTTGCTGAAGAACTACAAAAAGAGCTCAACTGCATAAGCACTTGGTGTGGTGAAGCTGGTGCACTGGTCAATCCAACGAAGGCAGCAGTGACATGGTTCTTTTGCAATAACCATATTGTGAAAACTCCAACACTATTTGTTAGTCTGTGTTCTGAGGTTGTGGAAAGAACGCATGAAATGAAATACCTGGGGATACGGTTTGATCGAAGCCTTGCTTAAAAGGATCAGATTATAATGAAAGCCAAGCGGGTTCTTGCTGTGCTGAGAGGGATGGCTGTGGCAAATCATGAGCAGCGTCATCTATGTCTTCTTTACCAGGGTCTGGTCCTTTCTGTTTTTGAATACGCGATGGCGATCTTGACACTTAGCCATAAGTTTAACGGAAAGGATACAGAACGAGGCTATGCGCATTATACTTGGTGTACAAGAGATACAGCATGCAGGGCTATGCGATACCTTCTTGATTTTCCAACCATGGAAGACAGAATACAAATTTCTCAAGCACGTGCCTACCTCACAGTCAAGCAGGACACACAACATTTATTACATAGTGAAATTAGGAAGACAAAAGGAGCAGGGTAAAAAAACGGAAAAATCGTGGATGTGTCAAGCCGAGGAAATTATTTTATAGATATGTTCACTTGAAGATACAGACCAGGCGAGGAGTGGGTGCAAGTGCTTTCAGAGTGCTGTACATCCTTTTCTGTTTGCATCCAACTAGAGAGAAAATGCAGACAAAGTCTGACTGCTGTGGAAGCAGAAGTTCAAGCCTTGATTTTCAAGAATGCTCTAGAGGGTGATGCTGTCATTTACACAGATGGGTCTGTAATCCGCCATGTTATAAGCTTGTGGGCTTTCACGGCTCAGGTTCAAGGGAGAGTTGGAAAGGAAGATTCTGGAGCTTTTGCCATAACTACAAGTAGTCTGACTATGAAGGTCAGGGCTGTGACTAAAGTAGTAACATGGCTAGAGACATAGACTTTTACAGGGGCATGCTTTATCAGTGATTCAATGAGTATGCTCAGGAAGACAGAGAAGGGCTGGTTCCAAAGGCAGTGGTTGGGAGCTCTACAGAATACATGGCTGAGAAGGATTAGTTTCATTTTCGTGCCAGCACATGTGGGGGTACAAGGAAAAGAGCACACTTGCAGGTAAGGCTACTGTGAAAGCCAAACAAGCCATGGACCCGGCTGATATACTGAATGCTTAAAGAGAGTTAGGACGCTTGCATGAACCAATTGAGAACTGTGAATCTGCAAATATGGTCAGACTGCAAGAACAACAAGTTAAACGGGGTGTCACCAAACAAGAACACTATGCAGGTAGCCAAAGATGAATAATAAACCAACACAGGACTTGTGTCGTCAGCTGTTACCCGCTGTGGGATTTACTGAGGAGGGGATCCAAGCACTTATGGACTTAGTGGTTCAACATGCAATGAGGATAAACTGTAGACTAACTTACTATCAGTTCCTGGCTAAATAGTAGGATTATGTTGGAAAGACTAAAAGATGTCACTGACAAACAACTAAGCTATAAACAGGCAGGTTTCATCCCAAAACAAATCCTGTAATGATCAGACAGCCACACTTTGCACAATAACAGAGCAAAGCACTGTATTGAATTCCCCACTTTATGCTGGATTTGTAAACTATGAAAAAGCCTTTAATGGCATGATAGGGAATCTCTCTGGAAATTGATTAGGCACTTAGGGATCCCACAGAAAAATATTAACTCAGTAAGAGCAACATATATAGACATGCAATATCAAGTTCTCCATCAGGGTTAGCTTAAAAAGATCAGGACACAATAAGAAGAAAAAGAAGAAGAAGAAGAAAAAGAAGAATAAGGAAAAAAAGTTATTATTATATATAATGTATTTGGTAAATTGCAGGTAAAAATGGTGTTGTCTTATGTGGGGTATATAATAAATGCTCACAGAAACCACTGGCATCTACAGGTGAAAAAAAGGCTAAATATTACTTTGCTGGAACAGTTGCATTTAAGATATTTGTGGCCTTTCATAGAAAAAAGAGTCAGAGTAATAATAAATCTTGATGATGCCTATATCTGCATAGACATCTGTAATGAGTCATTTTCACCTTGTTTATTAATGTTCTTATTAAGGAACGAGGTTAAATACTAAACATAAATTATGTGCTTGAATCTGGTTGAATGGTATCGAGTACAGATTGGTATCTCCCTAGACATTTATACCTATCATACACTGATGGAGAAAACAGTTATTGGAACCAATAAACATTTAGTAATGATCAGATGTGTGCTGTTTCCAAAATCCCCTTATTCATCTTCATAATGTTGAACTATCTGTCAGTGTGCTTGAGAAGGCTGAATGAGACTAGAGCCTGAAAGATTCATTGCATGTCACACATTTTATGCAATATTAAACTGCCTGTGCCATTAACCTGATGGTGGTAGAGGGAGTGCAACTTTATTGATGGATAGAACTGTGGCATTTAGTTTGGGAATGCTGATATCAAAGAAACTGTACATGTGTCTTTGCTGTCATCCCAGCTGGCAAAGAAAGAAACTTAAAGTTACAGATGTCTCCATGACGGGATTAGAGATATACTATGAACTTTGCAGAAATAAAATGGCGAAGTGATGTAGCAGACATCATCATTTAGATGTTGTATTTATTTGCTTCAACTTAATTAATTGCTATTGTAGTAAGCACATGACAAGACACAGCAAAATATGTCAGACAATAAACTGTACATATCTACTGTTTGTGTCATCTTCATTCAAAATCTAGATTTGCAATGGCAAGGCCAAGGCAACAAGAATAAGTTTTACACAGGAGACAAGAATAAGGTTTACCCAAGAGACAAGAATAAGGTTTACACAGGAGACAAGAATAAGGTTTACACAGGAGACATAAATAAGGTTTACACAGGAGACATGAATAAGGTTTAAACAGAATAAATGAATAAGGTTTACACAAGAGACAAAAATAAGGTTTACACAGGAGACAAGAATAAGGTTTACACGGGAGACAAGAATAAGGTTTATACAGGAGACAAGAATAAGGTTTACACAAGAGACAAGAATAACGTTTGCACAGGAGACAAGAATAAGGTTTACACAGGCAAACACAAAAGTTGCTTTCATTAAATTGAGCCAAGTTTCAAAGCAGGACCCAGAAAATTTGAAAATGGGGAATTTTAGTTTCCAGAGGAAGAATTGAATCCACACACAATAAACAAGTAACTATTGATTGTTCTACAATCAGGAGAGTAGACTGCAAGACCATCTGAGCAGGAGAATGTCAACAGGCAGAAAATGTAACATAAAAGTAAATAAGACTAAAACTGAATTAATACAGCTCAGTAGAATTTCTAGTCCACTGCATATAGGGTTAAATGGTTCATGTCTAATGCAAGTTAAAAAATTTAAATATTTAGGAAGTATATTCACTGGTATTATACAGGGATGCATTTGATCTCCTCTATTATTTGGTATAATCATTGACTGAATAATGAAAACATGTTGTAATGGAAACACTGCCTGACTGGGTGAAGAAACACAGTTGGAAGATCTTGATTTTGTTGATGATATTGTTTGGCTAAATAAAAAATAACAACAACATGCAAAGAAAAACAGATGATTTAAAAAACATAGTATCAAGGGTTGGAATATAAATAAGACAAATATATTGAAGACACCAACAACAGATCAAGTTGATGTATCACTTGAGACAAAAGTTATAAAATTATTAGATCAATTTACTTATTTAGGTAGTAATCTTTTTTTAGTGAAGGAAATACAAAGAAAGAAATTATGACATACATTGGCAAGACATCGGCAGCTTTTAAAAGCTTAAAATATGAAACTCGAAGTCGTATAGTTTTAAAAACAAGTTACGGATGTTTAATTTTTGTATTTTTTTTCACTTTTAACATGCAGGTGAAAGTTGGAGAACCACTAGAGACATGAAACGAAGTTAATTGCATTCAAAAACAAACCTGTGAGGAAAATGATGAAAATGAAATGGGATGAATTCAAAAAAAGTAAAGAAATAAGAGAAATGTCTGGGCAACCACTTATATCATCGGTTATAAGACAGAGAAGATGGTGCTAAATTGAACACATCCTGAGAAGAAACCAGCAGAAAATCACTAAACAGGCATAAATTTGGAATTAAGGAGGCGAGGAGCCCAAAAGAAACCCTAAGATGAATATTAATGGGAAGCCAAAGGTGATATTTAACTGATTGCACAGGATACAATGGAATAGAGGAATAGACTGCAAGCCCTATGTGACATATAATGACACAACAGGACAATGAATGAATTAATGAATGTATATTCTCAGAGGACAGAGAACAGATTGGGAAATAGAAACAAGAGACCAATGAGCCAATGCACTTATATACATCTAAAACCATTACTGAGATACCCAAACATAAGTATGAGTACCAAAAAAACCAGATTATAAACAGCATATTCACATCTAGACATTACCTAAGGCTAATCTACATAAAATTAACATTTGTGAAATAAGATACCTGAGAAAAACTGCCAACTTTACCATCGAAGACATAGTCAGAACTGGTATTATCAGACATACTGTGGGAACAACACCATTCAACAAATTTGCTAGGGAAATGAAAGATCAAACGGTTTGGTCATCTAGTTAGAATGCAGCCAGAAGAACTACCAAAGTAGGTACTACACATGAAAGATCTGATATGAAAGCAAGAGGTCACCATAGAAGAACATGGACTGATGACATTAAATAGATTCTACATCAACATAGAGCCATTGCTGCTCATCAAGCAATGGATCACAAACTGTTCCTCCCCACAACGCTTATTGGCAGAAGTGGAAATTGATGATTACATTTGTCAGAGAGTGATATAATGGGTTGGCAGAACTGGAGTTTCAACAACTGAAAGATGAAAATGCCAGCAGCAAAGACAAAACAATGTACACTGAATGTTTTAGGGAAAATCTTCTTTTGGGACAATCTTGTTGAACATTTTGCAGCTAGACATGGAAAGGTTATTGTAAAGCAGATGGAGCCCAGAGGTCTGTATCCTCATGTCTGATGATGGAGGTGGCTGGTGCTGAAGCCATCACAGCAACCATAGTATCTGTACTGCATAACATTCAAGATGTATAAATGTCGTTCTTATAAGTAAATACTAAGCACAGACACTTCACCTTTAGGTGGACATCTTGGTCATGCAAGGAAGTACAAGGAAAACAGCTGATCTGTTGACTTCAAGTGCACCAGTATATGGAACACCAAGTTCCAATAAGGGAGAGATTTTGCAGACTTTATATGAACAAAAGTTAGCTGAAGACATTATAAATAATTAAAATAGGTATTTAATGGCAAGTGAATTTACTGATGATGTCATGGCTACAGTCCATATGTATACATGAATGACAGAGAAGTAGACAGGAGTTAAATGTGCTCAATAAAGAGACACTCCTTAATTCAACAGGCTGGACGAGAGGTCAATACTGTTTACCATATCCATGGTCAACATGACAGTGTGTTTTAGACTGTATAAAGCCCGCCATAGGAAATTTGCCATGTAACAACATAACCAAATAATTTCATTTATTAACAGAGACTGTAAAGTGGAAACTGGGTCCTAAGAAGCTGACTTTCCTAATTTATTATTCACCTTAGGTATCATTAGCTTTATTTTTACTTCTTAAAAGAAACTCTTCAAGTTGTGTGCAACTTCATCTTCTCATACACAATGCATACATTCACTAAATACTTACTGTTCAGGCTTATCCAATGGAAGTTCTGGGTTTGTGTCTATGTGGTTTTTAATCATCTTTATTTCTTCAGTGTCACTTCTCTGAGTAAGAAACAGTGCATAGATACTATGAGAAAAAAGAAAATCAGATGGGAAAGCAATCCAATTCAATTAGTTTTGCATTTTTGCTTCCTCAAAGGACCCTGTAAGTATAAAAAAGGACCATTCTTTATACGTGATGCATACTGGGTATATGATGCTAACCATATATTTTATACATCAAGAGAGACTCTATTCTGTGGTCAATACCTTCCTAGCTGTAGCTGCCTTTTTACCCAGAATATTACCTAGTTCACATTTTAGACAGGATAGACACGGGAGCCCAGTACTGATAAAAAATTATTGCTAAAAATGTATGGCAAAAGCTAGGTGAATATTAAAGTCAGTGAAAGTTTTTTTCAAGAGCAAGTATGGTAGTTTTTAATTTATTTAATTCTTGTTTTTGTTGAGATTGGCTTTCACTTGACCTGGTGGATGGTAAAGTTATTTGGACACTATTGTATTTCTAGGTCAAGAGACACATTGTAAAGCTTGAATAGTTTTCGGCAGTGGCAGTTTTCTTTTTTGTTCTGGAGCAATGTTTCTGCTCTGAGAGTGCAGCAATAATCTTTTAATCTCGTTGTTCCTGTCTATCTTTTCTGAGAAAACAAGTTCTTTTATTGTTTCCATACCATCACTGCACGGTCGACAATAGCATGAACACCATATAACTGTTGGGGTATCCTCTTTTGCTGGTACTGCTTCTGCCTGCCTTTTTATTGTTCTATATCTTCTGGACATGCTCCACTGGAAATTCAAAAGAAAACACTGGTAGATTACTAGCCACTGTGTTCATGTTGCTGCTATGTGCAGTCCATGTCAGTATGAACTGAATATTTTTATTGGTGGTATGCCATCTGCAGTTGAGGAAGCAAAGTGTGTAGACTTTAAGTACTCACTAGAGATTAAAATGCTGAAAACAACAGGTGTATTTAATGGATCTCCACATAATAATGTCAACATATGTTGCAGCTTACAATATGTGAAGGCCTCACACTGCAAGTGCCAGCAGCAGTATCTACTACAGGACTGACTTTGCCTTTTACTAGTTATATTTACTTCTAATCAAACATTTACCTAGGTTTATTTTGGGGTTTTGTTACTGAAAATGATGTGAAAATGAAACAAATAACATAACAGCAGTCAATGGGAAATAAATTACTTTAGTTAAATAACTACCAGACAGCATAAAACAGTATGTTAAAAAACTAACAGATAGAACATTTGCTCACATCACATAATATCTACATTTCAATAATTTAAAGCATGTGAATGCTGAATTTAGAATTGAGATCACAGCACTTGGGACACTACCACAAGTGTTCTATCCTCATCTTCAGCAGCAAGAGAGGAGTTCCAATACTGATTGCACCAGTAACTGTCTGACTGTATATCGGTCTCCTCTTTCCCCTAAGTGTTGATTTGTCATCTGCACTGTTCACTCACTCCCGAAGTGCCCTCACAACATCTAGCTTGTCATACATCAACTCACCACCAAGTGGTGCAGAACCGCTTAGTCTATCTGCCTACTTGTTTCCCAACACACCGGCATTTCCATTTGCTTCATCCCATTCTTCATCAGCAAACACTGCCCCTGTCTTTCCTGTCTGGTAGGATTTAACTAATGTGTGCAGGACACTTTTATCTATCTATGTTTCATTCCTGAATGACGATGATTTCAAAGTAAAAAATCAGTCTCTCCAGTACAAGTCCTCTCTGCCTGGCAATACGACAATTCCATTAACCCACTCTAATATGCTTTAATCCCAGACGCTCCATTTTTCCCTGAATCTCTGGGCTCTCACTTTCCTATTTCTATGCCTTCTTCTCTCTTCATTTCCTCATCTTCTCTTCTTCCCACCATCTCCATTGCCACGTAAAGATGGTATCAAGCACAGAGCATTCACTCCATAGCTTGGCAATGACTCTTTTTATTATTAAGTACAAAATCCATTAAAAATATTCTTTTAATTCGGGAAGTTAATGAACATCCTAGTATTGCCTGCCTGCTAGGTAAGAGGCAATGAATCTCCTGAAGGAGTCCATACATTTGGTGCAGGTACTCCCACTAACCAGATGTTCCACTTTGCGACTGTATTATCCACAGTCATTCAACTAATAGGCATGTAGGTCCACAGTAGGCTTAGGATTTATTTCAGTCGAGGTTGTCTCCTCTAGATCCATTGTGTTTTGTGCCTCTTTGGTCATGCACAATGGTCTAGACTGCAGAAAGGGTTTCTTGATCAAGGGACTTAGGACCTAAGTGTACCCCTTTCACCCTGTAGGTAAACTCATAAGGTTAGACCAAGCTCTCAAGGAAGAACAACTTGTGTGCTCCACTGCTCGAGAGATCAGACATCTACAGCCCTGGATCTCTCTGATCCTTGTGTGTTCCAGTGCAAAAGAATCATGGGAGGCCAAATCCACATACAGTTAATCTATGTTGCTATAGGCGTTAAGGCTGATGAGGATTACGAATCGCAAAAATATCTAACAATTAACAGTTATACAGTATCTAACAAACACATCAACGTCCCTGCTGAGTCCAGCGATGGAACAGTTGCCAGCATGTGATTGAAATGGTAAATAGTTTGTTTAAACGATAAAAGCCGATACAATATGTAATCTTCCGGCCTTGAAATAATCAGGTTAACTAGCACGGCCATACCAGAAGCCAGATGGAACAAAGTTTGTAACAACTTTACCAGTCTCATTAAGTATTTAGAATCTGTAACTTTGTTGCAGTTTATATCCATATTACAGTAAAAGGATGACACCATTGTAACTTAAATTAATGGCATCCATAATAAGCAATTTTAAAAAATGATTTAATAAACACTGGCTAATATAACATAAAGAGGTATTATAAAAAGCAACTTACAATATCATAGATAGCTTTGAACTTCTCTATATCCAAGACTGATGTATCAAAATTCAAAATTGCTGCAATGAAAACAACATATATTATTACATAACAAACTAAATTTAAAATATTAAATAATCCTTCTTCTTCTTCTTCTTCTTCTTCTTCTTCTTCTTCTTCTTCTTCTTCTTCTTCTTCTTCTTCTTCTTCTTCTTCTTCTTCTTCTTCTTCTGCATTCATCCAAAAATGTAATGTTGTAAGTTGTGCCTGTTTACAATAGGTCTGCAATATTTGTGCGTTTCTACCAATGCATCTGACTTCTGCAGGCATTTGTTGACTGGGCTAGCCTTCCCAGTTGGTTTCATTGAACACCGTCATCTGCTGTTTGGTCATCTTTGTTTTCTAGGTCACAGGTGGTGCCCCACATTAGGCCAGTCCGAAAAAAAAAAGCCATGTAAAGCTTGGTCAGAAAAGGCAGTGATAGAACATGTGCATTCCTACCATCCAATAAGGCTTCCATAGATGCAAAGCCAGTACATGGTGTTCTGGTACTGGGCTCACCCATGAAATCGTCACATCCTGCTCATAACTGTTTAACCTCACTTCCATTTATTAAACATCTCATTCACCACTGGCTGTGTCATTAGATGCCAGTAGTAGGCAGTCTGCAGACTTGGAATTTCAATTATGTACACAAAATGGGTACTTTGCTTCTTTTACACTTCAGACTTTTACTGCAGGGGACTTCCGCGTCCACTATAGTTTTAAGTGGCATTTCCCACATAGATGCCTAGCGACATCAATTGTGGCATGGCAGTATACAGACAGAAGCGTCTGCTTCAATTTCTTTCCATGTCATGGCTTAGGAACTCTGCATCTCTATGGACTATCAGCTCTAGGAATCTGTCACAGTTTTCTTTTTCTTAAACCCTGACATCAGTGTATATATATATTTATATAGCAGTCAACTTGTGGTTGTTGATATCTCCACAGGGTTTGTCCTCAAAGGGAGCAGGTGTGAGCTAGAATAATTTTCTCTTTTTTGCATGTGTTGGACACATGATGTGTTAAGCCGTCATTTTACCATCTCCACATTATAATTATCATTGTCACATATTGTTAGCTTATTGAACAAGTGGTGTCTAAAGATCACTCTTGTTTTCTTCAGTCAAGCTGGTGGTATGCATCACCATTTTTGTGGCCTGGATGTTCAGAATTCTATTGGTACTATAGGTACTTCTAACAAACCTCTAGGCCTCATCACATTTTATGTCTATATCAGGCTGGCATAGTCTTCCACCCTCCTTAGCCAAAATGTCAGCCCTTCATTTCCAGATTATGTTGCAATGCAAAAGGATTCACAACCAACTTTAGTGGAAATGCTAAACTGCGCACCAGTGCCTTATGTTAGACTAATAGCATCTATATTCAATTTGTTACATCTTACTTTATTATTTATTTTCATTTGCTTAGAAGTAGATTTTTTACCTACAGACACAGACAATATTATAGTTAACTGCAAGCTTACAACAAGCCTGCAGTCAAGGCTATTCACTGAATTTTTTTTAAGGAAATATTTTCTTAACTTACCATCTTCAATATCTGAAAATTCAAGTCGTAAACTTGACAGAAGAATGCCTACTGCTTGGGATCTTTTTGGCTGGATAACTTTTGCAGGCTGTTAACATAAAAAATATAGATAGCAAATAATCTTCTAACTAAAAATCTCTATTACATTCCTCTCAAAAAGTTCACACTAATTTCATAATAAACACTTACATTAAAGCATCTCTCATCGCATATTTGTGAAATCTACTTAATTCACCAACTTTTTAAAAACCAAGATAATAATAATAAATACTGGTGAAAATGCTACTGACAGCAGAAGACATGTATCACAAAAGTGATTAATTATACATAGAGAGTACTGAATTCATCCACTGTGTATGGTTAGAGTGATACAAAAGTAACAAAGGTAGTCAATTTTTTCAAGTTTTTGCCAATTCTAAGGAGTTTTGGGCACCCGAGCTGAAACCATCTCGATAACATTTTAAACAGTCTGCGGTGGGTTATGGTGGAACAGTGTGTTAGTTCTGACCTGATAAGTAAGACCGAGAAAGTCAGGAAAACATAAAAGAAAGGGCCATGTAGGCCCAGAGAATCTTCAAATTTTATGCTGGAAATATGCAAGCATCAAACAATGTAAAGATATTCTCGGATAACCTTGTGTACAGATTAGACATTGCGGCCTTACAGGAGATGGGCTTTGGCAATATACTCAACAGCATAAGGGTGTCAGAGGTAGACATGTCTCGATAGGACACTGACTAGCTACTTCAAGCGATTAGTGTCTTGTCTGTCAATATGTAGGCATGTAATGGATGAGTAGATTCCCAGAAAAAGCTGTGTTTGAATTAAACTATCTCTCAATGTCCGTGGAGTTTTCAATGCTAAAAGCAAATCATGGGGAAACTGTTCTTCCAACACCCAAGGAGAGGAGCAAGAAGATGCACTTGAATCTACCAACCTTGTATGCTTCAACAATGGCTGTTTCACCACACCATGAGACACCATATTGACCTGACATTAGTTTCACTTTTGCTCATGACAGTGAACACCTTCCCTGCTCCATACTGATAGAGAAAGTCAGGTTGAGGAAACATAAACCCAAAGTGCAGACTTTTAATACTATACTGCAGGGCATCTTCAGTAGAATCTAGTGGCAAAAGTATGAAACACACAATGTTACGAGAAAAAGCTGGGTACTATAGACACATCAAGTTGTATAGTTTCTCTGATGTTATCTTTTGACCTTGTTCTAGGTCTAACTTGTGCTCTAAATCTTTCTCAAAGACAAAGTCTGTGTGATCCATGACCCGGCCATCTTTAATTAATGCACCACCGCCAGTCTATCAGCTCTTTCATTACCAACAACACATGCATACCCTAGGAGGAATATGTAGGTAACTGCACACACAGGAGAGTTTTGAAAAGACTCAAACCACTGTCTGCGTAACCAGCCTCCCTCGACCCACCGGACCATGCTCAAAGAATCACTCAGCACACACACGCAGGAATAGTCCTGTGATTCTAGCCACATGAAAGCTTGTGTCAACGCTGGTAGTCATGGAGAAGGCACCGCTGGCTTCTTGAACTCTTCTGCCTGAAGAGCGAGCTGTAAAAGACCATGCATTCTGATGTCCTTGTATAACCATATCTGCCTCATCTGACTTGTCACTGATAAGCACACATACCTTGGCATTGACGGCAGCTGGATTCTGCTTCCAAAAACTCCTTTCGAGCATCACAACACAGGAGAATATGAGATTGGGCTTTAGAGGCTGGTATCCATCCCTCACCTGGATGGATATCTGTAAAGCTGCAAACCCGTATGATGTCATCCTCTGCCCTACCCAGCCATGATTTGCCTCTTTTAAGCCTATTGCCCCTTTTCTTAAAGAGCATGTGGTGCAAAGGGTGCTTCAGGTCTGAGCTTATCTTGAGGTATGCACAAGCCCTCCAGATCTTGATCCTGTAGTTCATGGTAGGGAAGTCAAGAAGGTAACTCACTGCTACACAAGAGGTGTCTCCAGTGCACCCCAGAATAATGCGCATTGCTTTGTTTTGCACCTTCTAAAAGTCTTTCAATCTGAGTATGGCTGACGGTGAGGATGGCTAAAGCATTTTTGATGGGAGAAAGTACAAATTCCTGGAACAGTAGTAGAAGAAGTCTCTGCTCAGTGTTAGCGGCAGCCAGGAACCTCATTGCTGACAGGCCTTTGCGTGCTTTTGCTATAACATGGTCAACATGTTTATTGAAGGACAGACTGCAATCAAATCTCACTCCGAGGTATGTCATCAGATTTGTTCTTGTCTAAATTTCCTCACTGCTTTCCACTGCTGGTAAGTCTGCCTTCGTTATATGCTTGTTTAAGGAGAACCAGGTTACTGAGGCCTTCGAAGGGTTGACATGAGCATTCGAATCTGCACACCAGGAGGAGATGCCTTCAAATTTACTCTGCACTGAACTGGCAATCTCTTGACGATCTCTTCCATGACAATATACCAAGACGTCATCTGCACATGACAAGGTCCTGCCACTCCCTTGCAACTGCTGCTCAGTTATCAGCACTGTGTACAAGTTAAATAGAACTGGAAACAGTGGAGAACTTTGGGGCAATCCTTGACTGATAGTTATCAGTTCAGAGGACCAAGAACCATACCTATCTCTAGTCTCTGAAACAGTGCTGCGGCTACCCAGCGGGTGATAAAGGGAGATACTTGCAGCTGGAGAAGTATGTGCACCAAGTATTAAAATGGTACTCAGATGTACACATCCTCTAAGTCTAGTGCAGCTGCGCATGTCTTTTCTCTCATCTGAAAATCTTTAAAGACTTCACACGCTAAGACTGCTGCATTGAGCTATGTCTCTTTGCTTCATCTGTATTCTCCAAGTGTGGATGGTAACCTGTCATGCTTTTCCAAGAAAGCGATTCTAGTGCTACCATTTTCTCCAGAAGCTTGCCCGTAGTGTTCTGCATGGTAATGATTCTGTAGCCACTCATCTTGGAAACAGTCTTTATTTCGTAGTAGGTAGCTGTGTAGCTACGCCTCTCTGATTTGACCACTCCTGATGCTGACATTAAACTCTCCTGCCAGTTCTGACATATCGTCCTATGACATCAGCAGCAAATCAGCGTACTGGATGCTGTTGGGGCCTGGTGAGGTGTTGGGCGATTTCTTGAGTGTTGTCCGTATGGTTTCAGTTGTAATACTTAAATCGTCACTTAGCTCTGCTTTTTTCATACAACTCTGAAAGTGTTGACTCAACACTAATTCTGGCTGCCTCATCTTTCTGGTTGGTCTGGTCCAAGTAGCGCTGAAGGGGAGCCTTTCCTTTATCTGCATCCGATTTCTGCCATGTCAGATCTGTGCTTTGAAAGTCTGGGACACCCTGACATCATATGATGCCATTCATTGCCAAATGAAGTCACCAAATTGTGGCAAGAGACCCTTCAGAGCACACCTTCTTACAGTAGTCGTCCCATTTCTCATTCTTGTCCTGCTTTACTCACAGCTTGAAAGCCATCACTGTCTTATTGACTTTAACTTTCAGGTCCCCGGCTCTCTAGCGTAGTTGGTTAAACCTGACTTTCGCGGCAGCCTGGTGACGAACTCCTTGTGGTCCGGGTTCACTTCCGGGGGTAGGCAGAAAAGCCACATTTCTCCCAGATTAACGGTACCTATAATGGAATCAAGGCCAAAGGGTTGCGATATCCATAGTACCGAGCCAAAGGGTTTGCAACTCATGGTTTCTGGATACTTTAAAAAAAAATCTTTCAGGTCACTCAGAAGCTCAGAGTGCAACGTGCTACTCTTCCCGGCCTTCTGCTACACCTTGACGGCCTGCCACTTTTCCAACCATGCCCTTTCAACCTTTTCATCCCACAATGATGGCTGAGTCCATTTATTTCCTGTCTGTGGGAGGTATTTACTTTGCAGCGTCTAACTTTGCTGATGTTCTCCTTTCCTGTGTTTTTATGCTTCAAAGTATTTATTCTGCTTATCTGACTTATCTTTTTCAGCTCTTCTCAACCAAGACAACACAGGGCAGGTGGTCGCTGTCATGGTACACTAGTATACTTCATCTACAAACAGAAGCGATGGTGGGCAACACTACAGCCAAGTCAATAACACTGTCAGAGTCACCTTGTCTAGTGACTATTCTAGTGACTTGTCCGTCATTTAAACATGCCAGTTCAGCAGACACCTGGGCCTCCTCCAGATCTTTCCCTTGTTTATTTGTGATAACATTACTCCACTGGCTGCCCCTGATATTAAAGTCTCCACAATAGATGATGTTTCTTTCCCCAGGGGCAAAAAAAAAACAATGCTACTGCTGCGCGTCAACCTTCCGGTTACAGGCGTAAACATTGACGATCGTAAATTGGGGGGGGGGGGGGGGCAGCCCTCTTGCGTGCACCAGCAGAACATCACTGTTCCATTCAGACATGTCAACTTCGGACACTATCATGCTGCCGTGAACCATAATGACCTATCCGAGATGCCGCTGATTGTAGAAGCACTGAAAACATGCAACTTTAACTGTCTCGTCTCCTAGATGTGTTTCCTGCAAAGTAATTTGTTGATGTTACTAATACTTTCATTTCTGGGCTTAGCATCCTTGCATATACTGTAAAGTCATCTAATAACATGTTCTGAGAATGTAAAGAAATGTAATGCTCAAAAGCTTACTTGAGGGGAAGATGGGAGACAGATGAACAGAAAAGACTGTATTATCTTGGTGAAAGAAAACAAGAATTGCATTTGCCCTTCATAGTGTAGTGAGACAGCAACTGGTATGACCTGATTTTCTTTTTTATTTCTGTTATTTACTCTGTATGATTTTTAAAATAAATGTACCAAAATATTGTTCTTGTTAGTCTCATCTTATTTCAAGAAAACTTTAATTTCACATTTAGGAATATGACCATTACTACAATATTTGTGACTATAACATTAAGGACAAAAGAACTTTCTACTTTCACATGCTTTTATAAAGTAATCATTTAGTAATGCTGTATAATGTAATTGTATTATTTGTCTCAGAAACCGCAACTCTGCTGCCTCTGAATAATTCCTAATTTGTTTGTCTGCATAACAAATTCATTGCCATATTTTTACATCAGAAAAAAGAATGGATAGAAAAATCAACACAAGATGTGCTAAAGAGAACCAGTTACCAGGACAATTAACTTCCTTTTTTACACAAAGAAGCATAACTTTGTATAGATGGTGTGGTGATTTTGTTAACTCCATTCTGATATGTATAAGAAGATACTTCTTACCTTCATTCATGCACCAGCAGGCTGTGCATGATTTAAGGATCCGCATGCAGGAGTCCTGCCACATGTCCTAGTCATGAGCTACAGATAATGATCTATTCTTTATTGGCATTAACAACGCAAACTCTTCTAAATAAGCCTTGGAGGAGGGCTTGCCACAAGGCTCATCATCGAGCTGTACACTGTTCCTAATCTTTTTCAATGACCGGCCACAACAAATCAAGGCTGAAAAAGCCTTGTACGCTGATGACCTAGCAATATGGCACAGTCGTGAAAATGTGGAAAGTGGAGCCCAAAGACTAAATGGAGACCTTAGAAGACTGCATGAGTACTGCCAAAGATGGAAATTCAAGTTTAACTGTGCAAAGACGGTCTACACAGTCTTTACCAAAAGCCATCAAGTAGCAAGGAAGAATATTAACCTGAAGTTAGACAAACACAAGTGATGAAAGAAGAGCATCCTACATACCTTGGAGTTACACTTGACCAGCAACTCAGCCTCAAGAATCATATTGAAAAAGTAAGGAATAAGGCATTGAGGCGGTTAGTTATTAAAGAGACTTGCAGGTACATCATGGGGGTTAGACAAGGAAACTCTGAGGGGCTTATATCTAGGATATGTTCACTCTGTGATAGAGTACAACAACTCACTGCTTCCAACCTGCTCCAAAACTAACCTAGAGACTCTTGGAGTACAAAATAATGCCCTCCAATTAATCTGCGGAGCTATGCAGTCTACACCAACTGCTGCATGTGAAATCCATACAAATGTGGAACCCCTCGGGTTGTGGAGAGAAAAAGCCAAGTTAGAAATTTATGAAAGATGCGTTAGAAAGTATCGTAACCATCCTAATAGATACCTTGTAGAAAACTGGGAATACAAACAAAGAATAAAGCACAAATCGGTTTTACACTGTGTTAATGAAATTCAGGACAGATACCACCTCTCAGAAAGACGTCAAGGAATTCAGAATGTTGCAAGAAACCTACCACCACATGCTCGCTTTAAAGCTCCAGAAGTCTGAATTAAATTGGTAGGCGAGGAAACCAAACAGTCCGACCCAATCGCTCTTATGAACTCATCACTAAAGACCACTGATTCTTACCCCCAAGAATGGATACATGTATATACTGATGGATCTGCATTTAAAGCTACTATTAAAGCAGGTTACGGAATCTACATAGGTTATCCCGATGGATCTGTTGAAGAGATTTTTGATGCATGCGGGGAATTCTGTTCAAATTATGAAGCCAAAATAATTGCACTGGAAACAGCAGTATACCACCTAAAGACTAATGGATGTTTACCCTTCAAAGGCCCAAAATATTGTCATCTTCACAGATTCAATGTCTGCTCTTCAAGCCCTTGAAGGCAGTGGACGCTGCAGAACTGACATAGGCAAGATAATTCTGGGTGCTGATCAGCTCATTACCTCATACAACATCAAAATAGTGATGCAGTGGATTCCAGGCCACTCCGGCACACCAGGTAATGACAGAGCTGACAGTCTGGCATAGAAAGGAGCAACACAAGAACAACCACCTACAGCGACAAGCCTACAGACAGCAAAAACACTGATAAGAGCTATAAACAAAGAGACTTGGTTGAACAGATGGGCCATGGGAGACACTGGAAGAGAGGTTTATAGACACATGGCTGGCCCTGATCCTAATGACAGCATTTAACCATCTAACAGACTTAGAACGCAACATACTCCACTCAATGGACATCTAAACAAAATACAGCCACAACACTCCCCATAGTGCCAGCTATTTAACTACCCCTACGAAACTGTTGAACACCATCTCTTTGAGTGCCCCAAACTCAGCGAGACTAGAAGAATGCTACTCCCTCCAAGACTAGACAATTGGAACACCTTGTACGGAGGAAAAGAACAACTTGTGAAAACATGCAAATTCCACTACATGGCATTGGGCCAAAGTGCGAAAGCTCATACGCCACTGGATCGATAACAACAACATATTGGCCTAAACTGAGCTGACAGGATATCTCAGAGTTGGCTCCCAGAGATACACTGCCCAGAAATCATATGGCACTTGTCAACTGGTGATAACCTAAAGTAAAGAGCCATGTACTGGCTCTGCATTTATAAAAACCTCCTTGGATGGCAGGGAATGTCGATGCGCTCACCCTGCCTTCCTTGAGGGTTGACCAAGCTGTACATGGCTGCCAAGAACAACATCTGTTGATCAGGGGATAACAAAGTCACCACACATATAAGGCTGTAACAAGAAACTCACCAGGAAAGCTAATCAAGATAATACATGCCCAAAGAAGTTTGATGTCTTTGTCTAAAGGAGCAAATATATAAGCTATGCTGTAAACAGGCATAACACATTTACATCACTCAAATCAACAAAGAAGAAGAAGTAACTTTGTATACCATGGCTAATCTATTAGGAACTATTTATTTGCCAGCTTTATTCGATCCTTCTGGTTCAGAAGAACCTTGATGAATGGAAAGTCATGTTCCCAGATACATGACAGGGCTAGCCTTGTTAAGCACTGCCCTTAACTTTCTGACTCTGAACCAGTGAAAAAGGATGAATTTTTTTGTCTTTTGAAACCCCACCCTGGGTTTTTCAAGGGGCCGCAATATAGGCAGGCGATAAATATGGCCAATTGTCTGAACGCGGTTGCTGGGACCTCTCCACGGCGATCCTCATCCACATGGTGGCACTTTGTGTCATCGGGTGTTTATCGCTTGTGTGATGTCCTGATGGGGTAGAGAGTCAGTCAGCCTACCAGTTTCAAACATGGACCCTTACTAAAACTAATGAGTGCAAAATCATAACAGCAAAGATGAGATGTCTTAGAAGAGTAAAAAGAAGAGATATACAAAAATTGAAGAAATTAGAAAAAGGAGACAAGACTTAAACCAATCATATATTTGTTTAACAGCAACAGATGGAATGACCTGGGCATCTGGCAAAAATGCCCTGGTACAAACTGCCACAGTTAGCCATATAATATAATCAACACAGAGCAAAGGGAAGACCATCCAGAATATAGAACAACAGCATCAAAAACATCCCTAACCTTTTCAACGTTTAAGAATCTTAAACAATTACCTGGATTTTAAAACCAATTTTTTAAACAAAATATACTACCTTAATAATATTTATTACTTTCATAGGTATATCATAGCATTCCAAAATTCCACATATTAATTTTCAGTGTAAGTTCTTCTCTGCAATCTAGTTACTATTTTGAAAAAAATTTTAAAGTATGCTACAACAAAGGGTATTTTAGTTTTATAAATAACACTTCTAAAACATGCAGACCTGAACTGCTATCTTTTTAAACAGAAAATGTCAGATACCTGCATGGTTTTTGATTTCACTTTATATCCAGTGACTTTCTTCTTGGGTTCTATAGGAGTCTTGGCAAAGAGTTCTTCAAAGTACTGAAAATTAATCGGCTCTTCTGAAATATCTTCCCAGAAAATATGTTTACCACCACTTCTGAAAAAGTAAAATTTTGCAAAACATAAAGCATAGATCAGCTTTAAAAAATTACAGTTGCGATAAACAAACAATGTGACATAGTGATAAACTTTTGTTCCTATTTCTTTAATCTCATAGCATGACATGCTGGAGAACATTGGGCGAGGAGAGGAGTGGGTCAAAGTACCAGCAGGAAAGTCTGACCCATGTAGGGTTATGATAACATTGGGCCAGGTGTACAGAGACTGGCCAGTGGGTGCTACAGAGGTTGAAGTCAAACAGTTGATTCACGACAATTCATGCCCAGGTGATCTGATTATCTATACAGATGGTTCAGTGTTGAGAGGAAAGAGAAGTGCCGGTGGGGTTCGTATCGAAAGCCAATAGAAAATCTTTAGTGCAAGACAGCCTAGCATATGACACCACAACATCTAGCATGAGAATGGAGGTGGAGGTGGTAACTGCAGCTCTCTGGTAGCAAGAGAACAAGATGCATACACATGATGTAATTGTAACAGACTGAAAGCATACTGAAAAAGGTGAAGACAGGGAGTGGTTAGCTTCATTGGAAAGTTCATGGGTGGTCAGCATACTTTTCTCCAGACCATGCCGGCGTGGTGGGTAATGAACAGGCATACAGATTGGCTGGATCCGCACCACTGGGTGGTGAATTGATACATGACAAGGCAGATGTGGTCAAGGCCCTTTGGGAACAAGCAATGGAATCAGTAAAGAAGATTATTAAAACCTGGAGGGAATGAGGCGCCTAGGTGTAACCAGAGGGTCTGGCCGGCTCACTACACTCAGAAGAAAGGCAAAATGAACTTTTAACCAGATTGTCACTGGTGCCATCAGTTCTGGAACTCTGCGCTGGCTGAGGACGGAGCATGCATGGGAATGCCCTGTGTGCTGTGATGTCAATTCTTGACTCAACTTAACTCATAGCAAAATGACACAAAATGATGGCTGTCTGATGTCTGTGATAATGTTTTTAGGCCCCTGCCTCTTTTAAAACATATGGAGTACTCATTCTGGGTATTTAAAGAATTTAGGCATTCCTTTGTAAAACCACGTTTCGGTCTCAAGAAAAACTATCCAGAAGTTATATCTATAGTAAAAATGGGCTCTATTCAACATTCAAGAATTTATTTCGTAAGATGTTCTTTACATTTTTTTATTTTTTATTCTGTTCCTTATTTCATAATATATCTTCCATCTAATGTAATCCATGTGCCTAGATACTTAAACTTCTGTATTAGTCCAAAGAGAATGTCACTGACTTTAACTGCACATTTAGGCAATTTGTTGTGTGTGGATTATATGAATACCTTCTCAAAATTCAAGCAGAGGCTCACGCTTTCATTTTCTACAACCACCGTATGAATCAATTTAAGTAGCCGGTTCTGATTTGTCACTATCAAGATGGTATCATTGGCATAATACAGATTATAATAAATAATTATTTATATTTTGACCAACAAGAATGAACCCCAGAAATCTTTTATTGATCTCATTATACACATCTGTTGTATGCGAAGGTCGCTGCGGTATGTAAAGAGTTAATGAAGCCAGGGCTTGTGAAGCATGGATACACATGGATTTTCATGTTGTGTTGACAGGTGGTGAATGAAAACGTCTGGAGCCACTGGAAGAAGATGGGGAAACATGAGTCACCTGAAGTTCATGACGGGCTTCTAGACATCACAGTCCATCATGGATATTGTTAGATCCGTGTGGGTCGACAGCTTGGGTGGGTTGTGCACCCTGGGTTTTTGCAAGAGAGTGAGATTCATACCGAACTGACTGCAGGTGAGAAAATTCCCATGGTGGTCGCTTTTCAGTCAGTTTAAGTGTGTGGACTTATGAGCAAACTGCTCAAGTCCTATAGATGCATGGATGTGTGCCAGTTTTAATAATATGTTTTATTCTGTTTGAGCTAGGTCTCTATCCAATTAATGTGAATTAATCATGAGTTGGACTGATGAATTCTGTCGGTGTGATTTACAGAAGGGATGCCTGTGAGGCCCATGTGTGTTGGGGGGTCTGCACAATTGTGGCTATGCATCACAAAGGTTGACGGGGTGTCTTTAAGTCCTACAGAAGGCGATGTGAGGCTCTGTGTGTTGACCAGCATGGAGTTGTGATGAGGAGGTATTAGTAAGCTGATAGTCGATAGTCAGAGTCCCTTAGTTGATATGGATTGCAATGGTTAACTGGAGGTTGATTAGTGCCACTTTAATGAGTGACTAGGTAGCAGGTGGGAGTCTCAGTTCTTTTTACCAAGTGGTGCATCTACCTCAGGTACTCTGATGGTAGGGTCTCTTGGACAGGGAACTGTCATAGGACTGTCACTGCACATCACCTAGGTATATCTGCACGATAGCATAGTGGGTCGTCCGTAGCAGCACCTTAAATAGTTTGCCAGGGTGTTTTGTCCATGTTCTGGAGACACTGCAATATTAGTGAATTTGGCAGGTGGCAGAAAGACAGTGATTTATTGATCACCACCAGTTCATCTTCGTCACAATGTGTTCATCCATAATAAAGAGACTGACTGCAGTATAAGATTATACTTGGTGTAGTTAGTTTATCACAGCATTCTTAGACCACATTAGTGATTAGGAGAGGACATGCAACCTTTGCCAGATTTATTGTGGTTATTAACTTGTTAGGTGTGCTTGGCACTTGTTATAGTGGTGTTCCTGTTTGAGTTGGCCTTCCTTTACTCTAGTTATAAACACATCAGCATGTGCCCTGCTATGGAAAATTGGCAGCCATGGTTAGTCAGCTAAAAGATACTGAGGAAATCCTGTGTGTTTGTGTGGAAGACTGACATTTATAAAATATCCCCTAGATACTTGGCAAGTGTGTGGTACATCCCTCAATCGCATTCTACAACACCTTTGTCACCCATACCCTCTCTATGCTCTGAAAAATTACAAAACAGCTGTTAATTCTGACAGCTGCTTTTGCTCCCAAACACGTTCCTTATTTTTTGCAGATTTTTGTCACCAATGTGTAGTTTTTCTAATAGTCAACTTTTGTGTGTTTATTATAATAAAATGCTTTAGCAGTGTCTATAACGCATAATTTATATATATTTTTCAATAGCTATTTGTGACAGTGTTCTGAGGATGTAAAAGGTACTGTTTGTACCTCTTCTCCCCAAAATCCATTTTGTTCATTTATTTCTAGTTAAACCCTGCTTCTTATATTTCTTAAAATTATTCTTAGTTATATCTTTTTTGCTCGACTCATAGGACTTATTCTTTCTTTACAGTCTTAGGTGTCCGGTTTCCTTGGCAAAGCTATAATCATAATAGGTCATTAGTGTACACATGAGGGCAGTTTGAAAAGTAATGCTTCAAAGAACATAACTTAGTTAATATACATAATGTATATATGAAACAGATATTTTCATAAAGCTTGAATAGTCCTTTAATTAAGGTGTTATTATTTTTCAAAGTAGTTATCACCACATTCCACAAGCACACACCATTGCTGAACAATGTCACATCCTGTCAGAACAAAAATTTGACTATTTTTTCACAAAGCCAGGAACACACGTCAGAAGTAAATCTTGAGATTCCTTGAGCCTTGGGAACAGGAAAAGTAAGAAGGTGCGAAACAAGGATTATATGCTAGATGCACCAAAATGTCTTTAAAGATGAGACTCTATTGCTGCTGTTGTTTTTTGTGTGTGGGCGAGCATTGTTATGTTCAAGAATTATGTGTCTGCCAGGATGAACCAGGGCAATCTTGCTTGTAGTTTCTACAGAGTTACCACAAAGTGATCAGAGTCAACATTACTGCTGTGCTTTGAAAATTATGTTTTGATTGTGCCCTGGTAGCCTCCAAAAATGGTTGTCAAAACCTTTCTCGTCGATGTAGCAACCTTGAACTTTTTTGGGATAAGTGGGTTCTTATGTCTATATAATCTATAGGCTGTCGTTTGTAAAACAGAGTCATAATGACCCATGGCCAGTGACAATTCGGAAGATAAAAGCATCACCTTCCCATTCATCAAGTGTTCCTGTGCTGTTTCATTTCCGATGTCAACATGTGAGGAACCCATATTGCATAAATTTTGCTATACTCAAACATGACATGAACATTGTGATGTACTCGGTCAATAGCAAACATAGTGGAGACATCTTTTTGCCTGATGTGGCGACTGTCATGAATCAGTTTATCGACGTGAGCTTGGTGTTGTTCATCCACAGCTGTGATCAGTCGTCCACTGCTAGTCTATTCATGCAGGAGAGTCAAGGCTGCATTGTTGCCTTTGACAGTCCTTGCCCACCTCCCAGCAGTACTGATATCCACAAAGACATCATCATATACCGCTCTGATTCCTTGATGCATGTTGATGGGTACACAACCTTTGGCTGTCAAGAATTCAATGACAGCTCATTGCTCGAACTGAATTTTTGTGTATGTCGTCATTTTGTATACTGTTGTGCTTATGCGCCACTTTCTACAGTAGTGACCATTCATGTCTTGAAAATGACTAATGCATACAATATTCTCACATTGGTATCATTTGCCCCCAATTCACTATTAACAACGCTGTAATCGTCAATTGTGTAGATTTTTCAAGGAAAGTCACTCTGTCGAAATTCTTTCAGCTACATTCCCTATCAGAAGCCACACGTGTATCATTTGATCAGATTCACGGCAAATTTTTTTAAGCAGTGCATTTTTTAAGTTCGTTTTCGAGTGCTATGAATACCAATGTTCCCACCACAAGTACAGGTCGCAGAATGCATCTTTCAGCAGGCCGAAGCTCTGAAATTGTTTCAGTCAGATGATTTTAATTCTGATAATGATAATGAAAATATACATTTTTTTGAAAGTGATTCAGACGGTGAATTTTTACCAGCAAAGCTGAGGGATCATCTGTTTGGTATCTAGCAATTCTGATGAGTTTATTACACAGACAATGTCCCATTGCTACTGTATTTATGGTGTAAGAGAAGAAAAGTGCTTTAAACAAAGAGATTGTACTATACTATGGCTAAGCTATATTAAAATAATCACAGTTACAATCTGTATATAACTGTACAAAGTACAATCTGTATATAACTGTACAAAGTAAATAGTGAATATTTTCTGCTATTTTTTCTCTGAAATTTTACTCAGCACTCTGTGAGAACTAAAAGCCCCTGAAAGCTAAACGAACCCAGAAACTTATCATAATTTTGGAATTTGTTTGGAAATTGAACCCTAGGTAGAGCTAAGGTTCACAGACTGAAAAGAGGAAGGTCTTGGATGGCGCAAAGACTGTAGGGACTGAGTATAGGGACTGGTTAGCTGGCGCTGCAGAATCAGAAGTTCAAAAAATGATAATTCCCACCCAGGTGATGTGATTATCTATCTATACAGATGGCTCGTGTTGAGAGGCAGATGAAGTGCATGGGGATTCATAGCGAAAGTGAATTGACATTGCGTAATGCAGCAAAGCCTGGCATATGATATCATGTCTAGTCTGAGAATGAAGGTGGAGGCAGTCACCGCTGCCCACATGTCGTAATTGTAACTGACTCACAGAGCATGCTGAGAAAGGTGGAGACAGGCATGGTCCGATCAGAGTTGCAAGGATCGCTTTAGAGGTCCCTAGCAGTTAACGTCCTTTCTCCAGGTTATACCGGTGTGTTGGGAAACAAACAGGCAGATAAGACTGGCCAATTCTGTACCACTTGGTGGTGAACTCATATATGACTAGCTAGATGTTGTGAGGGCCCTTTGGGAGCAAGTAAACAGTGCAGAGGCACAGATGGATCATTACGGTCTGAGAAGAATGCCCTGCAATAAGTTATCAGGGAATATGGCTGACTCTCAACACTCAGGGGAAGGGCGAGACAGATATACAATCAAAACAGTTACTGATGCCATCCGAACTGGAACTCTTCTCTTGCTGCTGAAGATGGAGACGGAGCGCTTAAGCAAATGTCAAGAGGGCTGTGATGTCGATTCTTAATTCAACATTCAACTTTACCTCTTGTCTGGTGCAACTGACTGAACCTGTATCCTCTTCCAGAACAGTGGCTTCATTGGTGACTTTGGGTTCATAATTGGTTTTGAGGATTCTAGGGAAAAGTTGGAGAAGATAAAAGATACAATTTTAACCTTAATAATTTACTGCTCTTTGTTAATGAATAAAAGAAGTATGATTGTATGTAGCCCTGCAATGAAATATAATAAAAAATATTTTTGAAGTGACTTATTATTTTAAACATATTTTTGAAGTGAATTATTATTTTGAACATTCTCAAGTCACAAGTAGATAAATTAGTCAACCCATTATGTGAAAGGGCATTTAAATACAGAGTTAAGATACTAATGCAAATAACAGTAATATTTTTATGGGGCTGCATGGTCTTGAGGCATGGCATCCGCCTTGAGTGCTAGAGGTTCTGGGTTCAATTGCCAGTAAGAGATGGACGTTTTTTTGCGTGGACTTGGACTTCTAGTAATTCCCCCTGGCCTCTGGGTAGTGAGATCGGACACCTGTGTGCATTGTTGCACAGGTCACACCCCCCCCCCCCCCCCCCCCTTGAGTAAATGGCAAGACCTCCATGCCCTCCACACATGAATGTATGGCAAGACTCCGCCCCTGCTCCCCATTTTCCCCCGCAACATTACAAAATGTGATTAATAAGAGGATAATAGATTCCCCAAGGGAAACAGACAATATGGAGATATGTTTCGGTCAGAATGTGTTCTTAATGTATAAATTCTAGTGTTATCGTATTAATTAGATTTTTAATTGTAGATATACACTGAGAAGTCAATAAGTAAGTCATAAATGGTATGGGTTGCAGGAAAATATAGTTGGTGGTTTCTAAAGGTGTCATTAGATGACAGCAACATCGAACATTATGTCTCTGTTCATTAGATGGCGCTAGTTATTGCATGTGCATTCACATACACAGAAACAAAATGACGACTGTGCTCACGGAGTGTACCTACAAAGAACAACGTGCTATAGTTGTGGGGTTTTTTTTTGGGGGTGGGGGGGGGGACAGGGTTGCCTGCAATAGACATTCATAAGAAAAAACTTCCTGTTTATGCTGACAAATGTTTATCCTGTAAAGCGAGGCACAGCTAGGTTAAAAAAAAAATTGTCTTGGACAATCTAAAATTGTTGAAGTCTAATCCGGCCATCGTCTTGAGATTGCAATAGACGTATCTGTGCAGCTGGAGGAGGAAATGATTAGAGGTGACAGGTGAAAAAAGCCTGACTCTGTAGCAGCTGCAATAGGGTGTTTCCATGGTTCAGCATTCAACATAATGCATCACTGATTTAAATTTTTGGTCCACTGAAAACCCACCTTGGCCAGAGACATTTCCTGAATGAGGCAGAAGTTGAATGTGAAGTTAAAATGTGGTTTAGAAAACACAGCGCACAGTTCCATGCAGCAGGTTTGGGAGGACTGATAAGATGATGAGACAAGTGCATCAATGTTGGTGGAAATTATGTTGCAAAATAAAGGGACAGTGTAGATAAACTGAGCACCTGTGGGCCTGCTCAAGGATGATAGTCGATTTTGATGATTACAAAATGTACTCAGTACCCAATAAGCCTAATAATTTTTAATACTGAGATTCTTTAAGTGAACTGATTCTATTATTTATTTACAACTATACTTATATGCTCACCTTGTTTATGCAGTAAACCTGAAACCCCTGGTGGTGGTGGAGGCGGTGGGCCTGCTTGACTTGACTGGAGTATTGCTTCTGGTGGGCCTGGTAGAGGTGGTGGATACACAGGGATGGTATGTGGGAAAGGCGGAGGTGGAGGTGGAGGAGGAGGAGGAGGAGGTTTGACTCCTTCTAACTGACATGGAACAAATGATGCTAGAGCAATGTTATCACAAATATTTGGTTGTAAAGATGACTGAGGAGCTGTGGAGGTAGGTGAAGGAAAGGGGCAGGATGTCAGAAGAACATCAGGTTTGTCATAAATATGTGAACTTCCAGAGGATGATGTGAACACTTTTCCAGTTTCTGAAACTTGATATGATGCAATTTGATGGTTGTGATCTTGATTAGGCTTTTTTGTTACAGCTTCCAAGCTGGCTGAATCATTATGCAAACCTAACTTGAAATATGCATCACCTGCAACCTTTATATCATCCTGCAAGCAATAAAATATACAAGATGACAACACAACTGACAAAATCAATGTCACTGCTCATCAGAAAAGTGAGCATCAAATAATTTATTTTTTAATTATACCGTGTTTTTCTGTGTAAAAGGCAATGCTTTCCTAAAATTTCTAAGTTTAAAATTAGGGGTTGTCTAATACAGAGAATGTGCAATTAAATATCTAAAAAAAACAAAAGCCATTATGTATGTAGCCTTCCCCCCCCCCCCCCCCCCCCCCCCCCCCCCCCCCCCCCCCCCCACCCCCCTTTACTACTGGTCTCACAAACTCACAACAACCACCCACATCCCCCCAGCCCAGCAGCCCACATACCTGACAAGATTCCTTCCCCCTGGTTCACTCAGACATGCCCCTGGATACCCAGACACACATATTCCAAGTGCAGTCACTCAGTCATGCCCCTGGATACCCAGACACACATATCCCAAGTGCATTCACTCAAGCAGCTCTAGCAGTTACAGCTCCTTTATCAGCATTTGCATCTAACCAGTGCTCGTGGATTAATACTGTAAATCTTCTTCGTAAAGTAGTCATGTCTAACCATAACCTTCTGTCTGGTGAACTTTCAATCAACTGGGACACAGATGATTCTCGATGCTATGAGGTAAAGGTATGAAAAGAGATTTCAAAAGGTCATTAGTAAGTGTCAACTGCTATAAATATCACTGAACAATTATGTCAGAACTTCTAATACTAGTTTACCAGCAGCTTTTAATTCTTCAATCGTGACGTTATCTGTCCCTGGAGATCTACAATTTTTCATGTGGTTTACAGCAACTTCCTCTTCTGATTTCAGTATATGCAGTCCTTCACAGTACTCATGATATAAATATTGAGGTAAATTTGCAGCTACTGGCAGGTTACAGTACACTAAGCCGACAAGAGCCGCCACTCTAGGCTGTTAGTATGTGCCTTGGTTTTCATGAAATACATCTTACTGTTCTGTTTATCTATATTTCGAGTCCTTGGTTTCTAACTGCATTAAAAAAAAAATTTCAATCTGTTTACAACTGGCACCATCAATATGGGAACTGGTTATTAGAACTGAGAAAGAGAATACAGCACATAATGTAATGTTCGCAGTGCAGTGACATCAAGTCTTGATTCATTAAGGCATTAATTCATTGCCTAACGATCTGCACCCTCTAGCAATATAACAATGAGATCTATATACGCACACACTCTTGTCTGGTGCAACATATATGTGCAAACACAAACACACACACACACATATATATATATACACACACACACACACAACTGATGACTATACAAAAGATACTCACGAATAAAAAGATGTCAATTGCAAAGAGGAAAAAAACCAAAATTTTAAAATGCTACATAGAACCCATGTTGTTAATAGTCATGTGATACACAGACACGCTGTCAAATATTGCCTTGCAGACAATTTGCAGTTTTTTTTAATAGGAATACAAAGAATATAATGGAATTATAGAAAAACAAATAAGACAGTCCTCTTTGAGACAGAAGAAACGATAAACTGGCTAAAGAATGCAGATGAAGTCAGTGTTTTTCAGAGTTGTTATTTGAAGGAATGGATTCAAGAAGCTGTTAACGACTAGCAAGACTGACAGAAAGAGAGCAAGGGAAAAGCAAAGTGATAAATACCTGCATTGCTTAGCCATCTGGATAGGATGAGACAAGAACACTGACCTGATTCCTGATTTTGCTGATTGTGTGAGATGGAAAAACATGACAGCTTGTGCTTATTAGCGGGCAGATGGTGATTATGATGATTATAAATGTCAGGAAATAATTTTTATGCTGTCTTGTGTAATTTTGGTCATCCCAAGCAAATTCCTGATACTCAGTATTTCTATACTAAACTCCATGAATGCACATTCACTTAACAGCAGTGACCATGTACTTAACGACAAAGTGAATAGACATTAATGAACATGCATAATCATACAAGCATGTGCATCAACACATAGGTGTTACCCAATACTTGATGATACTATACAGAATATGATCTATCATGTGCAACTTAATTTATCCTCAAAACATTTTTCTCTCTTGTTATACTTGCTACACAAAACAGATTTAAGCTGGCTGATATCATGCAAGAACACACACACAAAACTTACATTAAGTCTAACATACCTTACTTGCAGTCTCTACTTTATCAAACATTTTATATTGCTTGAGTTCATTTTCTAAATCCTGAATGCGCACAAGCTGCTTATTTATTTGCTCAGAAAAACTTGCTTTTATTTGATTGATCTCCTCCTCATGAGCTGCCTGAAAACAGAACACATAAAATTTAAAAAAACATTTAGTAAAAATGGATACAATTCAAAGCAGATGAATTCAGTGAACACAAAATGAGTAGGAAGCTCAATGAGGAGGAAGGGGGAAAAACACATACAGAGGAACAATCAAACATTTCAGGCAAAACTTTTATCGATGAGTATCGCAAGAAGAAGAAAAAATCTTAGACACCAATCCCAACATATCTGAATAACTATAATGGAATAGAAGAGATGAAGAGGAAGAAATGTTTTGCAAAATAAAACATAAATAAAGGAACGAAAATAGGAATAGTAGTAATAATAACAGTTACAATAATCATTATCATCATAAATGGAGGCAAATGACAATAATGGTAAAGTAAAAGTAAAGGACCTTTTTCCTTGGGTGTATCAGGTGTACAGTGCTAGACCATAGGTTTGCAAATTTTGTTTTCCAACCAGCCTCTTTTCAATCAAACATTCACTCAGGGGCACTCCCCCCCCCCCCCCCCCACCTTTTCCAACACTGGAAATATTATAATTATCCTGTGTGACCTACATAGATAGCTTTAATGATTTGCCACTGTACATAATCAACAGTATCACTGATCAGGTCAGCGCTCTTGTCCCATCGTTTGCATGTAGCCAAATCATCGAGGCATTAAAGTTTTTGCCTTTGCCTTATCTCTATCCATCATTTTTTACATGTGACACAAAATTCTCGAGTCTGTTCACTTCCTTAAAATATACCTTATGTAATCAAATAAACAGAAAGATACAATCATGCCATAAGACAAAACAAGGAGTTTATCTTTCCCAAAATGTGGCTATTTTGACTGCTCTAGTCAGGAACTATGTCATCAATGTCATGCAAACTGTATATCACAAAGACAATTATGGTTACAGGTATCTTTCCATAACCGTGTTAGTGGATATAGGGAATCTAGAATTACCAGACAAAGAATTTATCTAAGAGCACACAGCATTTGACTTCATTTAACACAGAACGAGTGTGATCCGTCATTTTATGCATGTGGTACCCTTTTAGATATCAATGGAGCACCATTTGATCTGTTGAGTTCAGTTGAGTCAAGAATTGACATCACAGCACTTGGGGCATTCCCATCTGTGCTCCGCAGCCAGCACAGAGTTCCAATACCGATGGTACCGGTCACAATCTGGTTATATGTCCATCTTGCCTTTCCTATAAGTGTAGTGAGCCGGCCAGTCCTTCTGGTTACACCCAAGTGCCTCATTCTCTCCATCCAGGTCATAATAATCTTGTTTTTCTACTGATTCCATTGCTTGTTCCCAAAAAGCCTTGACCACATCTGTCTGGTCATGTATCAGTTCACCCAGTGGAGCAGATCCAGCCAATCTGTCTGCCTGTTCATTACCTACCACGCCGGCATCGCCTGGAGAAAAGATCCAAAGTACGCTCACTACCTGTGACCTTCCCAGTGAAGCTTGCCACTCTGCTCGAAGCACCCCTGTCTTCACCTTTCTGAGCATGCTTTCAGTCTGTTACAATTGTGACATGTGTATGCATCTTGTTCTCTAGCCACCGGACAGCTGCAGTTACCGCCTCCACCTCCATTCTCATGCTAGATATTGTGTTGTCAAATGCTAGGTTGTCTTGCACTAAAGTTTTTCCATTGGCTTTAACTACAAACCCCTAGGCACTTCTCTTCCTTTGCAACACCGAACCATCTGTATAGGTGAATCTGTTCTCACTAATCACTAACCAAAGTGTGACAGTACTGGCGATGGCCACTGGCACTCCCCTAGTTTACCTGTATACATATGATAGTTTAGGGCGGAATTTAACCATTCTAAACAGAAAATCAAGAACAGTAGTCTAACCCAGTAAAAACGAGTTTGTTGCTAGCGCCTAAATCGATATTTTCGGGTCGCTCAGCAGCCAGCTAACCTCCCTAACCTCACGGGAGAAACCTGATTAAACTAGTTTGCGTAATAGGGGTCACCATTTTAGCGACCAGTCACAATACAGCGAGACTACTCTTTTCGACCAATGATAGAACAGGACAGGTAGCACCCTCTTCTTGGCGCATGCGCAGGGCTGTGCTCATGTGTCGTCCATTGTCATTGTTTCAGCCATTTGATTTGCAGAGGCGTAGAAGGTAGATTGATCGGTCAGTCTCAAAAGAAGATATTTCAACTGAAGCAAATTTATTTCCATACTTCGTACTGGAATACTTTAGTGATTCTTGACAGATCTGAGGGGTGAGTCGGCACTCTTCTTCGAATTGTACAACTTCTGTACTATGTTCTCTATTAATATATTATAGTAAGAATTGTTATTTTTGATTTTGCTGGCTGGAGTCCAAGAGGTGACCGATATATATATAAAAATATATTGCCACGTGTGTTCAACCTGACCTCTAAGTTTAGTAACAGAGCTCATTTTTAAATGCGGTGTAATATGAAAACCATAACCACCAATGCTGAATTAGATTTAATATTTAATTCAGTTGATTAACTCTGAAGCAAATTCAGGAAACGTGTTCCATTTAGCACACGCTTATGAGGGCTTTTTCTAACTTCTACCAGCCCTGCGGCATTTTCCTACTACCAACGCCAGACAACGATTGGAACACAAATCGTACACATTGTCCTGTCGCAATAAAACGGGCACAGACAAATAGACAATTTAAGGAACTTGGTTAAAACTTTTTAAACAACCACGTGTCATTTGTTAAATGACCACGCGTCATATATGAACTCTAGTCACTACCATTACAGTGGTCTAAAACCATTTGGATTACCACACTGAAAACTCCTATGAGCAGCATTGGACAATCAACTGCAGAAGAGAGGATCACCAGAAATTACCGCTACAGAAGCCACGTGTTCCAGTTTCCTCACCACGTCAACCCTCTGGGAATCTCCACGGGTGAGCTGTACTTGTGCGGGAAAGGAACTGGACCTAGTAGATATTTCTTTTGTTCCCTCATGATGATACCCATTGTGGCTTCAATTACACTAAAACACCATCAATTTTTGGCTAGTTAGTTGTGTATTATAAATTAGCATTAAAGCTTTTCAAAGTATTCTTCATTCAAACTACCATTCTCGTCTGTGCATACTTACACGTGAGTGAGAGTAAAAGTTGAGTGAGCGAGAAAGGAGCATTCTGCATTCTCTCTGGGTGCTCTTTCTTTAACACAGTGGCAGAGGAGTTGCCACCAAGATATCTAGCTTGCCCTAGCACCAGACCATTGGAGCTGGGTAGACTTATCTTCTTGTCCTCTGTCCCAGGAGTAAGATATCAGTCTCTCTGCCTACCTGGACTACCCTAGTAGACAGTGTAGCCCTACTTCTATTTAGCCATACTTGGGCTGAAGATTATTTCCCGTATAGGAGCTCTGGTAATCTGGTAATCCTAGTTTCAGCTTCATAGCAAACGGGTCACCCCATAGTTGCTCCGCTCATAGGAACTCTACCCTATCTGGGGCTCTCCTATAGTTGTGACACAAAGCAAAGTAAAAAATATACTGTAAATACGACAACTGGAAACTTCTTCTTCTTTGTGTTCACCAGCTGTATGTAAACTCTGGTGGAAAATTGTGGTTCTCGTCCACTTCTGGACTGTGGTCTTGTTCCAGGACTTAAGTGCTGCATGCACATTCCTTTTACTGATCTGGCTTATCTGTAAACGGACTGTACATTGGTTCATTGCCTCTCAGACAGATGCATTCCAACTTTGAAAGAAACATTATTCCTATCTATGTTGCCCAGCCCTTTATTTGAAAACCTGTCTCTAGGGTGGCCATGAAGATGTGTAGACAGGTCTTGAACAGTATGTAACCTGGTCCTTGTGTACTGCTAATGGTTCTTCTGTATTTTTGCATCCTACCTTGAAACTTGAAATTGTAAATATTTTATAAATCAGTCACTACACACAGAAAATTATTTTTATCGAATGAAAAACATGAAATTTACTTTTCCATTAATAAAAGATGTTTATGCTGATTTAGATCTTCAATGATACCCTAAAGTTTATCTTCCAAGGTTGATCCTGTGGGCCAGATTTATTCTCTCTGATCAGAAGTGTCTAGGCAATCTTAAAATTATGGTTTGTAGTTTGCTTTGGCGAGCTATGTTTTGATGTGTTAAACCTTACCTGATGACGGAAATAAAATCTGCACCACAACAGGCCTTTTATTATAACAAAAACCAAGAATAACATATTAGGCAATGTTAATGAGAAGGTTTTCAACCTAATTGGTAATAATGCATAATTTCTTTTCTGTTGTTGTTTTTTTGTTGTTGTTGAAAATACAGTAATCACTACAAATCTAATTTGTTATGCATAATTTAAATGGGAAGGATCAGTTATTCAAAATGTTCTCCCCCCCCCCCCCCCCCCCCCCCCCCCACCCCCTTTTTTTTTTCCCTGATCATATCTGTGCCAGAGAGGTGGGGGAAGTGGTGACTAATTTCGAAAAAATTTTGCTAAACCTAAATTTTTCAAACTAATCAGCACTCAGTAGGTGATCTGGTCAGCATCACGCTGGCCCCCTTTACTTCCCAGGTCTTTTTCTGTGCCCATTCAAAGCTGGACTGACCTGGGCGCCAAGGGGTTTTTTTTTGAAAGAAAAAAATGACATGCGGATTTGAATCCACAACCTTTGGGTAGGAGATAAGCATCTATTTGATACATCCCTGTGACACTCAATCATCATCATCACCATCAGTTTACACTTCTGTCGTTAAGCATTGTTGGGAGAAACAGTTTGTGATCCATTGCTTGATGGACAGCAATGGCTACTGTCATTTCATGTAGAAGCTCTTTAATGTCATCAATCCACTTCTTTTAGGAAACATAGTAAAGAAAAGTAAAGATCCCTTTTCACGACTTAGGCGCATCGGGCATATGAAAAAATATATCCATTCAGCCTGTATAATTTGATTTCTTCTGCTATCTGAGCTGATTTTGTTCTTTTTGCCAAGGTTGTATCACTTCCAAACCCTATCTTGGGGTTTCTTTTAAAGTGAAATAACATACATATGTGGCCACCGATTTTCACAAAATAATGTTTATCAGCAGCCGTTAGGGATGGACAGCAAGATAGAAAGGATACAATAGTATAAAGACTATTTAGAAATACTGTAGGATGTCTGAATAGCAGTAAAAAAATTAAGATAACACTCTGATTCTGAAAGCATTTACAGTTAAGAAAACATGGTGATCGTAATGTTTTTTCTAAGTAAAACAAATTATAAATGCCAGTTAGTGTGATGACTCTAGAGCCTGGTTTCCCCTAACTTAATTGTTGTCTATATATTTCAAGTTACAGAAGAAAATATGCTCCTGGGCTGTAACCTAAATCTAGGTAGATCTAGAACCAAGCCATTTCATTTCCCTGGAATGTGGTTGATGTCTAACACCCAGACTCTTGTCCAGGGGTCAGGCGTCATATAATTATCTTGAGGTCAGACACTTAGGAGCAAGTAACTTATGATAAAAGTAATTATCTCCTCCTTAGATTACACCACTTCAGCATAGGTCAGGTGGCTGGTGTTGACACTTGTCTGTAAAACTGAGGTGTCAGAAATGTTACATAACAGGTCAAGGTGGACCCATTTGACACATGCCAAATCAGGGGAAATAAGTCTGGCAGGCAAGAAAGTCCAGACATTGTGTCTCCACACTTGGCTGGTTTTTCACACCTTCTATTGACACCGGAAAAACCAGATGGACCCACCTTAATGTTTGATCACTAGGTGGGCAGTCAGTGATTGACTGACACGCATTTAGTGAATTGCCTATACCAATGAGAAGGAGCTTGGACATCCCTTTAAAGAAGTGATGACACGCTCAGTGACTTCCGAATGTGTCTTTCCTCAACCTACTTTTATTTCTATGTATTTTAAAAAAGACAGAAAAAACGGGATTTGGATATGTCCTAAATCTAAGTCGACTACCAGAACAAACCTATTTAATTCTCCTGGACTGCTGGTGATATGAAACACTGAGACTTTTTCCCAGATGTAATGTGTTAAGGTACAGATAAGACTAAGCAAGTAGACTTAGTGGCACTAGTGAAATTGAAAGCTCAGACTTAGTGGCTGGAGATATTCTTGTAGAACTGAGGTGTCAGATAATTATCTCCTAGCCAGACCTTTAGGAGCAGATAACCAAGGCTAATTGTGATTATCTCCCCCTGAGGTTACCCCACTTGAGTGCAGGTCAGATCGCCAGTATTGACATGGTCTGGTGAAGGTGTTAGTAGACAGAACCTGGCAGGCTGAAGAAGGGGAGGAAGGTGTGACCTTGCTTATGAGCTCTGGACAGCTTGATGAACCAGGAGAATGTAACCGTGGGAATGCAAACAAGTGTTGTACAGTCCTGACTGACAGTGAATAGACTTACCCACGAGGAGGAGCTATGACATCCTTGAATGAGAGTGGTTTTAGGAGTAATGTAGGAGGAGCTTAGAATAAGTTATAAAAGCGTGGACTCTAGGGCTGGGAGGTGAGACTCTGCCATCTGCACACCATTTGTTGGGCTTAAAACCTAAGCTTGAGACAGAACTTTGGGCATTGCATTTTCATTTTCCAGGTAAAAGAAACTATTTTCAACCTTTATTTCATGATAGAAATCTCAACTGTCTTTTTGCTCAAGTGTGTGTCTTCATCACTTTGTAGTACTCCTTAGCGGACGTTTCTCTATTCTTATTGCTTTATATCGTAATTGATATTGTCATGAATGTTTTTCGTGCACATGTGTTTCAGTGTTGCATAACTTAAATGTTCATGTTACCATTGAAATTTAATGAACTAGCATTTTTCTGAAATCACAAGCGTGAAGGTAACTTTGGCAGTCTTTTCACATGTAGTTAATTTGAATCTATATTACATACAGCTAACACACTGAAATGTGTTTAACTCCTGGGAGGATAATGCAGAGATTGATCCCAGAGAGTAAATCCCTGAGATTTGTTATTTGATATAGCCCCAGAAATATTGTTATTATTCTGGGCACACCCATTATTCCAGGCATTAATTCCAGATCTTGTTCTGTCAAACTGATTGTCACTTTAAATCTGTATGAGAGATGACATCAAACATAGAAGACTTAACTATCATTACAGGACGTGAGTAGAGGAAGGCACTAAATGTAACGACTTCAATGTGAGACGAAGTCCTTCCAGACTGGGCAGGAGAGAAAGTGATTATGAGGGAGAGATTAAATATTTTATTAGAATAGACATGTTTGGTGTAAGTCTATACATGTTTGGTGTAAGTCTAGATACTACACATATGCGCTTGTTTCTTTACAACAGTTCCCACATTGAGCAGGGACTAGTAGGCATCCATTCTTTGCCGACCGTTTGCGTGTAACGACCTTCTTGAAGCAGCGAGGGCAATAAACTGGAAAAGGATAGGCAGGGTCTCAAACTGAGAATTGCCCGAGGTAAATTTTCTCCAATGTTATGAGTTACGTCTAACTTTCAAATGAATTCATTTCATAAGTAACACCATCTTCACTCTACTAGCCTAAACACTTTCATTTTATTTTGGTTAGATTTATTCAATAAAACTTGTTCATGTTATAAAATAGTTGAGTAAATTGTGTACTTAGGTTCAAGTGTCTTTGTGCATACTAGTTTACTACAGCTCACAAATATGTAAATCACTTGATGGGGGCTTTTGTAACAAATTAATACCAGGAGAGGAGAAAGTCGGAGGGGTTAACTGTGTATCTTGATATTATCTCATTGGTTTCATCTTGATATCTATCTATCCCTTCTCCTACTCCTGTGGATACAAGTACAGCTACTTTCATTTAATGGAACGAGCCACACACTGTTTTCTTGGTTATCCAGGACTGTTTAGGATCAACATAGCTTAGATATAAGTCCAGTTTCTCACGTGGGTGGGCACTGTTAGGGTTCAAACCCATAAACTCACTATATAAGTGTATATACCCACGGGGGTTGGCGACAAAAGAGTTTGATACACATTAGGGTAGGAGCTAAACTGTTAATGGAAGATGGGGGAAAAGATTAATACTGACAGAAGTCTTGAATTGAATTAAGACTATAGCCAGCAAGCCATGAACGAGCTGCACTAGAAAGTATCCTAGTCGTGTGTCTTTTTGGCGAATTGCTGGAATTTTTCCAGGTATGGTTGAATATTATTTTCATTCTTTTATTCATCTATCTGTTGTTCTCTACCTTTCCAAACTATCTAAACACATATTCTGTTTGAATAGCTCTTTGAGAGTATTCAGCTACCTCAGTTAGGGAGCTGGTAAACTACTACTATATCTTAAATGTTTGTATTACATGTTTTTCAGTGTATGATTTCATGTTTATAAAATAAGACTTCAATACTGAAATTTTTTAATGAAATTATAATGTTCAAACATCAACAAAACCACATGCCTTGATTGTTGGGATATGATGCCTATATGTGCAGCAATGCGGTGATAGTTTTCCTAGCACACCATGTACTCATTTTATTGTGTTTACCTACCCAGGGGATTGACAACTAGGGGAAAAACCATGAGAGTAAATGATTAACTGTCACTAGAAATATAATATTTGGGACAGCTTGCACTTATAAAGACTGAAGTCTGAGAGGACTTCGCAGCTATCACGACAGGACATAAGAGGGAAGGCAGGAAATGTACCAACTAAAATGTGAGGCAAAAAACCTTCAGACTAGACTGGAGAGAATGTGAATATGATAAGGGGTGAAATATGTTTTTATTTGAATATGCGTACCGTGTGTCACCTAGACACACTACACAAATGTCCTTTTTTTTTTTATCGCAGTTTGTTTCTTTTATAAAATAATTGGGCAAATTGTGTACTTAGGTTCAAGTGTCTTGGTACATACTAGTTTACCTCAGCTCACATTCGTAATTCACTTGTTATAACATAATACCAGGTAAGGAGTAAGGGTTGTTGTGAAATGAACTCACTTTGCTGTTTAATTGTACCAGAGGTCAGAGGTGTGATCACCTACGCTAGTCGTAAAGGTGCTAGATGATGATTATGACTGATATGAGTACAAAAATGTCCACGCTACTTGACGTGTGAGACAAAGGTTTCTTGAGATTAATGGGTAACAGCAGTGTCCAAGGGTAGTGCAAGACCCAGGTGTGACCTGCCGCTGAACGTGAACCTGTATCCATATCAGTTGCTTTCAGTTCGTCTTACTGTATGGACATGTTGTTGGAGTCCAGTGGCTGAATTGACTGTGTTTTAAAAATTTTTAATTTTGTGGCATTCCTTTGAACCGTCAGGGATGATTGTGGTGTATTGTCAGTTGGACTTCTGAGAATTCTGTCAGTAATGTCTAGAATGGACTTTTGTTGGCCACGTATTGTGGGACATGTGGTTGACGGGTTTTGTAAGTGCATGGAAAGGGAGGGAGGGGGAAGTATCAGAGGCTGATTGACGGGATGTTCAGGTCTAAAGTCTTCACAAAGAGGTGCATGTGCATATCATTAATCCCATGTGGTGATGGGGTCGTTTAGAGAACGAGCTGCCAGGGGAATGTCACTGCACATCACAAAGGTGTATCTGCGTGGTTTGGTGTGAGTTGCCCATAGCAGGCACCTGGGACATAGTATTAGGAAAACAGTGAGGAGACTTGACAGTGAGACATCGATCACCAATTCATTTTGTTACAATTTGTCCAAGTGTACTACATCGTTAGCTGTTTATATGGGATTGAGGAGGGCGGTGAGACAGTCAGTGGAGTGGTTTTAATAGGATTCCTGGGAACTGTTGAGTCAGATTCCTGGGGTGTTCTGCGTACTTCATAAAAAGCTTATTGGTTTGTTATGACTGTAGTAACTGTACTATCCTCTTCAGAGTATTATTTAACATTGTTATACCCCAGTTTGTGTTGGTCCACAATAAAAAGACTGATCGCACTAGAAGGATCATACTTGCCGTGGTGTTTTATGTTACTTTACAAGTAGACCATGTTGGTGGGTACTTAAGGACATGTTAGCTTGTTGCGTGTGCCTTGGTTAGTGGTGCCATTGTTTGAGCTGGCCTCTCCTTGCTCTCCTGTAGGAGCCTAATAGTTGTTTTGTTGTCTGAGGAAGCCTTTTGCATGTGACTGGAGCAAGTCATACACACTGGGCGCTTGGTAGGATGCATTACCCCCTAAAAATGCATCTAACTTGGGTTAACTGTGTATTTTGATATTATCACATTGGATTTATCTTGTTATCTAAAATCTTTTTCTCTCTATCTGTGAATTCTATCATTTGCACTTGAAATTTCTTGGGACATTCAGTGTGGAGAGTACTCCTATACACAAGTCAAAATCTACCTCTAGCTTCCTATATTCATTTTAATACTATGATACATTTACTACATACATATTGTTACATATGATTTTCAATGTGTATAAAATGTATGTAAATACTGCCAGAAATACCAGTGGAGGCTGTTGTTTTAACTACCACATGAACTGCCAACAATTAAGGATTCTACCCACCCAGGTGAATATCTGAAGGACAGGCAATTCTGCTACTGATTACAATAATAAGAAACATTGGCAAAATTAACAAGAATATATACACAAACTGCTAAGGTGTTAATAACTGTAATAACTCGTATGTAAAAGCAGTGTTCCTACTTTACTCTACCATCATTATGAAAAACATAAATTTTAGAACACACTACTCATCTTGAAAAGATGAAAGAAGTAAGACAACAAATAATGTAAGACACAGGAAGAGTAGCTAAAGAAGTTCTTTCTGGCATGATAATATTTGGTACATAGATAGAAAGAAAGAATTAACTTATTGCTCAAACTCTCACTGCAATGTGAGCAACATGGGTGGGAATGCTTACCTCTAAACACAGATTTGATGCTTGATGCATTACTGGACCTGACACCCCTGACCTGCCAACCATAGACAAATCTAGACATCTTACTGATGCAGGCAACAACCTCAGGGATTTTGGAGAGATTTCTTAACCCTACCAGACCTGAGCCCTGAACCTAACTGTCCCTATAACCTGAGCTCCTGGGCACTAACACGAAAAAACCAACATGATGTACAAAAAAAATTAGTTACATGCAAACAAGTGGTTAGAATAAGATAAAACTTGGAGACATTGTGGAAAATAGGTTTATCTTTTATCTAGCGCCAATCTTCCACCTTTGTGTGCAAATCCACCTAGTAGGATCAGTCTTGTTTCACAAAGTAAGCACCAGATGTTGCTGTTTGAGGGACACGCCCCCTTTTCTTACTATCGATCTGGTTTTAACCTGAGCTCCTGGGCACTAACACGAAAAAACCAACATGATGTACAAAAAAAATTAGTTACATGCAAACAAGTGGTTAGAATAAGATAAAACGTGGAGACATTGTGGAAAATAGGTTTATCTTTTATCTAGCGCCAATCTTCCACCTTTGTGTGCAAATCCACCTAGTAGGATCAGTCTTGTTTCACAAAGTAAGCACCAGATGTTGCTGTTTGAGGGACACGCCCCCTTTTCTTACTATCGATCTGGTTTTAATCTTTAATTTTCATAATTCTCCTCCTCACTCTAGGTCTCACTGACTGTGTCACGTCAACTGGGAACATATTCTTCATGGAAAATTCCCGGAAAATCAGGCCAGCGGTCTGGAAGGGTTAAGCAACCTTTGAACCCAATGGACATGATAGTAGTATCCCTTTTTTTGTAAGGAAATTTCTAAAAAAAAAAAAAAAGCTTGATGTACTTAGTGGATACAACCTCAAAGTTACCCACAAGAATAAAATCATCAGCTCATCTCTTGTTAATAAAGGTGATCTTTTCCCTATAAATTTTACTTTTCTGGCAGAGAAATGATCAAGTTAGTCTCTGTCATCAAGCAAAAGGAATTCTATAACACAGAGATTTTCTTTATTAAAATATAAGACTGAAGAATCAAAAGAGATTCTAAAAGTGTCACCCAACCATTTTAGTCAGAATGGATGTTTTGAACCAAATTTCTATTCAAGATTGAATATTCATTTTTTTTTTAATTTCAAAGTGTGCAACAGAATCCTTTCAAGCAGGCTGGACATTCTTGATTTCAATTAAAGAGTGAAGAATTGTCAAAATGATCCAAGTTTGCCACCTAACTTCTTCAGATAGACTGGACTTAATTTAATTCAATTCAGGATTGAGGATCTGTTCCATTTAACCCATTCAGCACAGGTGAACTTTAACTGTTTATCACTGGAGGCATTCCAAGGCCCAGTTGAACCATTAAGCCATATCATTAAACCTGGACCTTTCTGTGTAAGTCAAGTATGGGCAGGAGTCCATGGATACCCACTTAATCTGAAGGCACAGGTGATGCATCTTTATTGAGGAATCTAGCTTGTGTCATCTATATATATAAAAATCAATGTTTCTGTGTTTGTTTCACCCCTATAGACTCGGAAACTACTGAACCGATTTAGCTGAAATTTTCAGGATATGTTTGTTGTGATACCGGATTTTGAACCGTCGTGGTTTGAAATTCAACCTGTCACTATTAGAGATAGGTGACCACAATGTATGCGATAATATACGCAACTAATATTTATAACTTTAGTGATTTCTAATTATAGCCACGTTACGTGGGATCGATTTACCGTGCATGCGCAGTAGTGACGCTCTATCGTCAACATCCGCCCGCAAGGAAAATGTCTATCGGTTATCAAGAAATATATAAAAAGGTAAGAGCATTTATTTAAGTAACATTAGTCAGTATGTTCATGTTTTTTGTTTAATTTTAAACAAATGTGGACCACTTCTTAAATCCCGCAATGATAAATGTATACACATTATCATTAACTATTATCGTGCATGTCGTAAGAAACAGACGAGCAACGTGGGGTGAGACTGACTGCAAACCAGTATGTACATGTTTTTTGTTTACTTCAAACAAGTGTGCACCACTTCTTAAATCCCGCATTGATAAATATATACACATTATCATTATTCCCCGTGTGGGTTCAGGGGTCCCATTGTCATTGTGGGGAAGACAATACATGTGTGGACCACTCCTTAAATCCCACAATGATAAATGTATGCACATTATCTGTTGGCTTTTTTATATTGTCTTATATACCGCCTTTTCTTACTATTTGCTGCCCAGTTTCTATGCATTTCCTCTTGAGTCAAAATAGATTGTTATCAGCTCATGCTCATATTTTCATTTATTTCAGCGATACTTCAAGTCAACTTTCATCATGAGGATGAACAAGCTACTGATGATCAGCGCTCATCTACACCTAAAACACGCAAGAGGAGGACATTAATTGCTTCAAAAACAGACGAGCATCGTGAGGTAAGACTGGAAACCATTCGAGTGCGCACTGCTGAAGCTCGTTCATCTCAGTCAGACCAGCAACGGAAAGCAAGACTCGAAAACGTTCAAATGCGCACTACTTTATCCAGGCGAACACTGCATGTTGATTTGAATCTTGGTGCATTCCATTACACCAGCAATTATGATTGGTCTTCATCCACTCTCGCTTATTGGCAAAATGGATAAATTGTGCGTACATTGCAGTGCCTTCAAATTTAAGAATGACATGCCGGGTATGTGCTGCGCTGGTGGAAAAGTTAAATGGCCAGTATTACATTCACCACCCGAACCATTATCATCATTGGTAGTAGGTGACACAGGCCAGTCGACACATTTCTTGGCAAACATAAGTACATTTGCAAATATGTCAACAAAGGAGGCGATGTGGCAGTCTTTGGAGTGGGACATGCAGCTGCATCTATCGATGAAACCAAGCAATATCAGCTGGGGCGCTACATTAGTAGCAATGAAGCGGTATGGCACATTTTCTCATTTCCAATTCATGAATGACATCCAGCAGTTGTTTATTTGGCAGTGCACCTTGACAGTGGACAGCGCGTGTACTTCACTACAGAGAATGCACATGCACGAGCATTGTTACCACCGCCAACCACGTTAACTGATTTTTCTCATTGTGTAGAGATATGTTTGCAAAGACACTGCTTTACTCTCACCTGCCAATATACTACACATGGAATGCATCAGCTAAAAAGTTTCAACGTTGTAAGCAAGGTCAAGCGGTTGACGGACATCTTAATTTATATTCTACTGATATTTTAGGCCGTGTGTACACTGTTCATCCCAAAAATGCAGATTGCTTTTACTTGCGATTACTTTTAATCAACAAACGGGGACCGACATCCTTCCAGGACTTGAGAACAGTTTATGGTAAAGTATGCGCTACTTACCGTGAAGGTTGCCAAGAATTAAATCTTCTTGAAAATGATGCACATTGGGACACTTCACTCGCTGATGCTTCGAATACTGCTCGACCACAGCAAATACGCACATTGCAATAATATTAACAACTTGCTTCCCATTCATTCCAAAAGAGCTTTGGGAAAAATACAAAGACTACATGAGTGAAGATATCCTGGCGTGAAACGAAGCATGATCAGGACCTTCAATTAATACCAAATGTATATAATGAGGCATTTGTTTGCATTGAGGACATATGTTTGACAATAACTAACAAAGCACTGGTTCAGGTGGGACTGGCTCCACCAGAACAATCTGCAAACAACCTTTTCGATCGTGAGTTGCCATGAATCCGAACATCTAAGACAAATTACCAGGCGGTGTGACAACGTATAAGTCTATCGATACTGTAATGAATCAGGACGAAATTGTTAATTATCCAACTGAGTTCTTAAATTAACTTGATTTGCCAGGCATGCCACCCCACATTTTAACCGTGAAAATTGGCGAGCCCATCATTCTTCTCAGAAACATCAATCCGCCACGTCTTTGCAATGGTACCAGGCTTTCAGTGAAAAGGCTGATGCTCAATATCATCGAAGTTACTATTTTAAATGGGAAATTTAAGGTCGAGAAAATTTACTTTTGCCACGCATCCCAATGATTCCAACAGACATGCCATTTGACTTCAGACGCTTGCAGTTTTTGGTGCGACTCGCCTTTGCAATGACCATAAACAAATCACAGGGACAAACCCTACAAGTGTGTGGACTACGTTTGGAACATCCATTATTTTTACATGGGCAGCTATATGTGGCCTGTTCACGCGTCGGAAAACCTTCTAATTTATTTGTGTACGCACCAGACGGAAGAACAAAGAACATTGTTTACCCAAAAGCACTTCAGTAAACACATTTTTAATGTTTAATTACCGGCACAATGATCCAATATCATTACATTTTGTTAAAGCGATTTTCCTTTCAATTCACTTTCTATTGTAGCAACGCGTGCAGGGTTGTTTACAGCAATTAGCAAATGTGTTCATTTCGTAATTATGGTGTATTTTTCCTCTTTTCATTGCTTTTCACTAGGGTAATTCTTCCAACTGTTTCGATGAAGGAGAAAGTAGTATGTGAACTGGGGGATGGGTGGTTACAATAAACTGTTTACTGAGATAGATTTAAGTTACAGTAACTGCCTTACCCACTCAAAGTTTTATTAGCTGTGGTTTAGCTGTTGCACTGTACATCGCTAGCGTGAAGCGAAGACACATTTCTATGTTCTCTATTTTCCATGTAGCCAAATTACGCCACAGCAACGCGTGGCCGGGTACAGCTAGGAAAAAGCGTTAATGTTGGTAGCAGAAGTTGGTAGCTACGAGGTTGTCAATTATCCAACTGAGTTCTTTAATTCGCTTTATTTGCCAGGCATGCCACCCCATGTTTTAACCTTGAAAGTTGGCGTGCCTGTTATTCTTCTCAGAAACATCAATCCGCCACATCTTTGCAGTGCCCAATATCATCGTAAGTACAATTTTACATGAACATTTAAGGGCCAGGATATACTATTGCAACGCAATTCCAACAGACATGCCATTCAACTTCAGATGCTTGCAGTTTCTGGTGCGACTCACCTTAGCAATGACCATCAACAAATCACAGGGACAGTCAGAACAATTGTGTGGACTACATTTGGAACATCCATGCTTTTCACATGGACTGCCATATGTGGCCTGTTCAAGCGTCGGAAAACCTACTGATTTATTCGTGTACGCACCAGGCGGAAAAACTAAGAACAATTACATTTTAAATTGCCTGTTTTTTCCTAAGGATTTGTAAACAGCACAATGATCCAAAATAAATACTACATATTGTTATATCGACTTTCCTTTCAATTGAATTTCTATTAGAGGCGTAGCAACGCGCGCTTGGTACAGTTTACCATAGCAATAATTTCGTAATTATTGTGTATTTTTCCTGTTTTCATAGCTTTTCACTTGGGTAATTTTTCCGACTACTTCGATGTACGAAGCAAGATTTCTATTTTCTTTCTTTTCAATTCAGCCAAACTATGCCACAGCAACGCGTGGCCGGGTACAGCTAGTCAGCATATACAAATCACTTAGCTAGGCCTAGCAATTATTAATAAGCACAGTATGTTTTAAATTATGAATATTTCTGTTTTATTTTAGACAAATGATCCCCTATGGGAGTGTGTTAGTTCAATCAATCAATCCTCATCACACCTAGAGGCAGAGAGAGTTAGTTTTAGAACAGATATTTTCAGCACTGTCTGTTTATAAGATAGGGCTTCCATCCTTTCTTACCTGACTGTTATCTTCAATAATGAGAATATCAGTTTATCAGACATTTAACTTTCTCATCATATTATATCTAATAAATAATTTTTTTTTAATTAATTATTCTTATCTTTAAAATATTAGTGTACAGACATATACACAGCATGTATACACAGCATGCATTACATGAAACAACAGTTACTTACCTTAAGATTCTGCTCAAGCTGTTTGTATTCTTTAACAATCTTTGATACGTTTACATGGTGTTCTAAAAATAAAAAATAAAAATTCTGTTTTCTCCATAGTGGCCTGACATACAACATGTTAAACAGTATTAAAAGATATCCCTGACAACCTTCCTATTTTCCTTCTTTTTCTTTTCTTTTATATTCTCCTCCCCCCTCCATCTTCTTATTTTTTTTTCTACCTGCATCTCCCATTGGAGCATAAGCCCTAACTCACATTAGCTTTTTTTTAATTATTGATTGGTGTGTAACTGCTGATCTGTTTGTAACTGCTGCTTTCGTCAATGATGAACTGCATTTCTAATGTTGGAATGTTCATGTTAGCACTTCTGCTTTTAATGCATGTTAATGGTAGTGAATAAGCTGAGACTGCAGTCTGTGTCAATTTTCCACAAGCGACAGTAAGGGGCATTCTGTGTGTTTTTTGTTGGCACAGCAACGGAGCAGCTATGGGGTGACCTGTTTGCTATTTAGCTAAAATTAAGATTACCAAGATATCACATTAAGCTCTCCCATCCATTGCTGTCTCCTGCAGCTCCTTTAATGTCATATTATTTATCTTGGTTTCTAATTCACTTTTTGCGTTTACAATTCCCTCTACTTCTCCTCTTTTGCTTTACATACAAATAAAATAAGATAACAGATACTGCCACAATAAACAGAGAGACACAATATGTGGACACAAAAGAGTTCAATGGGAGTAGACCATGAGGCAGAACAAGAAGACACTGGAAACAGAAGACCAATCACAGAGATGAATAAAGGCGGGTGGCATCTGCAGCAAAGAAGCTCAAATGCTTGAAAGGCTGAAGTAAAAGAAGCTGTGATGTGGGATGTAAAATAGTAAATCTTTTTTTTTTAAATGGTCACAACATAATGTGGTGCATCTTCAGAGTGCTTTCCCTTCACAAAAGGACATTTCTATAAAATGTCTATACCATTTTAACAATTAGTGGGCATTAATCTTGTGAAGAAGATACAGAGGATTTTAGTTCATCACATATCACACTGATGTGAACAAAACACTTCTGCTAGTATGGATTCAACACAAGATCAATATGACAGTACCAAAACAGGTTCTTTTGTAATATCCTACCCCAGTGATGTCACAGGACAGACCAACATTTTACAGGGTGGTAAGACTGGGTTTCCCTGCTTTCTGATGTTGTTAATGACCCCTTAAACATCTAGAACTGGCCCTAATCCCAACCCACCTATGTCCCACGACTGCATTCAGCCTAGGTCCCACGACTGCATGCAGCCTAACTACCACCCACTTAAATATTAGACTGTCCTGTGACCTGTGGATTTCCCCTGCTTGGGGTAGGATATTAAGAAAGCACCCTAAAACAGACTCTGAAACCTGGAGTACAAATACAATCTTCAAAGGGAAGCCTTATTGCAAACATTTGATAAGAGAGTACTGAGACACAGAGTAAGGGCTAACAGACTGCATGGCTGGGACATGTAGAGAGAATAGCACATAACATAGAAACAAAAAACTATACACAAAAGAGATGACTTGGCATAGGCCACAACGCAGACCAAGAAGACTAGGAAAAGATAACATTCAGTCAGACCTAAAACATTCAGAGACCATCTGGATAGAGAAGGCCAAATACAGAGATAAATGAGGTGTAATATCTGCAGCAAAGAACCTTAAGGGCCTGAAAGGATTAAGAAGAAGGAGGAGGACGAAGAGAAAAACAAAAAGAAGAAGTTGGTTAAGTGAAGATCACAGTGAAAGATTTACAGAAGACACAGAATGCAAAAGACCAAAAGAAAATATGATCTTTGCATCACTTTGCATACAAATCATTTTTAAAAAAAATATTTTTTTTTAAGGAATGAAACCCAACCAACTTTAGCAAATAGCATTCAACAAAAACAAAACAAAAAACATCTGGAAATAGTGCCAGAAAATGACAAAGAAAAATACTGTGATAGACAATACTAGAAGACATGGAGTTGACACTGGGGAGTCACCATGGCTGAGCGGCTAGACATTAACAAAAAGTGCAACTTCCTTGCAGCATAAGCCTAGGCCTTCCCAACCCTGAGCCTAATGGCACAGGTCAATTTGGAAAAAAGCACCATCCATTTGGGACTAAAAAACAGTCAGGTAGACCTAATACTGCATACCAGTAAGACCAGCTATTTCCAGAGTCAATTTTGCCCAACATCAGATGGCAAATAGTTAACTGATATGATAAGGCCACCAAGCTGTGTGACTATAAAAGACTCAAAGTTACAGTGGTATTAATTGATCTACTGGAATTTGGAGTTAAAACGGAAATACATGGTATCGATGGATCTTCACATAATCAATCAGCAAGTACTTTACAGAATATCGCTCTCTTCTTTTCCTAGCCAGCTCTCCAGCCACATGTGCTTTCAATGCTAATGCATCTTCAATGTCCTGTATCTATCTTCGTGGAGGTCAACCCCTGCTTCGTTTTCCACAAAAATGCACCCTCAATCACTGTCTTTTCCAAGTCATCCCGACGTTTGATGTGGCCAAAATACTTCAACTTTCAGGACAGGACACTGTATCGATGGATTCACTTATGTTCCACCAGAAAAGGCAATAAATAAAAGAGAAGAACTAAAACTAAAGATACTGACACATACATTGAGAAAATATATGTCATAGCCAATTATATCAAGGACGGTTTTCTAACAGTGGTATGTAGATTATGTATTAATAATCATCAAAAGCAACAAGTCACCACTATGAACATAAAAATGTACATAAGAATAAGACACTAAGACATTACATATTATTGTTTCTAGACATAATCAGAAACTGACAGTATGGAACCATTCAATGATCATTGTACAGAAAAGAAACATAGACAAGCCAATACTTAAAGGTCCACAACTTTGCATCAATCCAGTTTAAATATGACCTAGAAAGAATCCTGTTCAACTGTGCCAAAAAGATGTACTGAAGCCAGACTGGCAGAAGAAATAGATTTCTGGTAATCTGGTAATCTAGTAATCCTAGTTTCAGCTTCATAGCAAACGGGTCACCCCAATGTTGCTCCGCTTCTGTGCCAACGAAAAACACATGTCACGCCATGCACTCAACTCAGAAGCTGGACGACGAAACTATATCCTTCCAGTCTACAAATGGAACAAAAATGCAACGGCCACCGTCTGGCAAAAAAAAAAAAAAACATTTGCCACGGCTTAAAAAAAAAAAATATTAAATTAAAAAAAAAGTGGCCGTGCCTAGCGTCCATTTTGACCGGAAGAATTATATGAGGGTTAATAAACGGTCACCCCAGCAGTACCCTCATTATTAGCTGGGGAAGGGACTTAGGACATTACATCCACCAGCAGGCATCGCCCCTACAACAACTTGCCTGCCTTCGTTAACGACTGTTCACCCAACAGCCATGCAGTTCTTTGGCACGAAGGAGACACCTTGAACTTGGGTTTCAGACTGCCGACTCCCTACAAGATGTTATTTTATGTTTTGTTATCACAATTGATGTCACTGCACATTGGGCATACCCATGCGTGCTCAGTTCTCCGAAGCAGAAGCCACTCCAAAGTACTTTTACTAATTGTCCCCATGAGAAGCTGGTTATATTGTCTCCTTTCTCGGCCTCGAAGACGGCCAAGACATGCATCACCATGCTTAACTCCCATGTCACGCAATCGTGTGAGTGTCAGGAATTCCTCATTCTCCACTAGTCCAGTTCGTACAGCGTTGACGATGTCTGCTCTTTCCATGCTTTTTCCCACAATCATTAGTGCAGTGCTTGCCAGCTGGTCCGCTCGCTCATTTCCCTTCGTGCCCGTATGACCCGGTGTGTAGATCCAGGTTACGTAGGTTAAGTGCGATTTCCGAATGCTTTCTATCTATTCAGAGCGCATACTGCCTGTTTCTATCTTCTGAAGCATATTCATTGAGTCTGAGACAATTACTGCCTGTGTGGCCGTTTGCTCGGATACCCATGCTAAAGCTCTAGAGAAGCAGCGGCTATTTCCATTGTCATGCTTGACATGGTTGTCTAGTAAGCGCCGCAGTCCTCATGTATTGTTTTCCCCCTTCTTTGGGCTGTGTATGCCCATGCTGACCTTGATGAGGATATCTTCTGGGTCTGAATGCTGATCTATCAGTTCCCTTACTTCTGTTTCTACGGCCGCAGGAATTTGATCCACCTTAGAGATGCCATGCATGTCTGCTGGTCTATTCGTCCATTCTTTTCGGGTGACTGATCACGTCTAGGAGAAATAGATTTGCTGAAGACTACCACCTTCTATCTAAATGAGTACCATACCGGATTAATCAAACATCAAGGCCACCTGTCTAAACCTAGAGCCAACAAAACATTGGTTTTAAACACTTAAGATAATTAAAGTTAACTTTCAAGAAGATGATGTAAGGCAACATTCACAGAACTAAGTAAAAACAACTGTTTGCCAAATATCATGTTTCGTATCCACTAAGGGGCCGAATAGTGGACCTAATAACTATTTGGTATTCTGCCGAATATCAGTCACCACACACTGACAGATATACTGAAGATCTGAGCTGTTATGGACTTGTCAGAGGTGCAATGAGGATAATTTGTCAATGAACTAAATAACTAGGGAGAAATATAGTTAGCTTTTCAAAATACAATTTTCCACACATATTTACACCAATAATATGCATCACATACAGCTACAATTATTGAACTGTGTTATTTGTCAATTACAAATACACTGCTGCTTAGTATTAATTATAGAACTATGGCAGCCGCAGTATTGCAGTGGTTAGATGCTTGCCTGCTGGCCTGAAGGTATTGGGTCAAATCTGCATTGAGAAAGATTTGTTTTTATACCCAGGCTGACTCAGCATAAAATGGGTACCAAGACAAAAAGTTGGCCAACATGACAGTGAAATCACCCATTAAGTGCTAACTGGTCTACAAACATACGGTCTGGCACCAAATATCTGGCACCATATGACTAGACTATTGTGTCACAAGTAAATGAATCTTTACTTCCCTTTTACTTATAAGTATTTGTAAGAATTCACATAATTGAGCTGTTTGAATCTAAATAGTAATGCAATGTTTAAAGAATGGTGAACTACCTTTATGCTTGGAATCATCCAAGAACATTTTCACCACAAATGTAGCCATGTTTCTTCCTGATTAATATTATCTTTTCAGTATTTCAATTAGCCAGCAGAAATGACATTCTCAAGGAAACCAATATTCCAAAGGAGATAATCTTATGCAAAAAAATGACAGCAGTTTAATATCTGAGACTGGTGTAAAACATGGACATGAGATATTATTAAAATATGATTATTATAGTTATTGTTTTTAAGGATATGAGGTACTTGAAAATTAATAATCTTTCTTTTAGATGTGTGTACTTGATCTTATAATTAAAACACAAATTAGGCTGCATAACATTTACAATAGTTCACAAATCTCAAGCCCATCCTTTATTGGCCATTGTATGGGTTTACTAGACAATGTAAAACATTCAGCAGTTTGCTGTAGCTCTCTGAACAGTAAAGTTAACTGCTACAAGTTTAGCCCATCTTTACATTTTATTAATTTTTGTCTAATCATTCATTGCTCCTTTCAAAGTATCTGTTAACATCTTTACAATCCTCTAATTTGATATCTAACTCCTTGCTGCTCCCTCCAGAGCATTTAATCTCGTCTTTACAATCATTAAGTTTTAATCGAATCTCTCATTGCTCCTTCCAAAGCCTTTGTCATCTTTACAATCCCTCAAATTGCATCTAATCTCTTGTCACTTCTTCCAGAGACACCATGAAATTTTTTATTGCAGAGAGATCCCCTCTCCCCCACCTCACCCCCAATACAGACACATATTCTGTTGCATGGAAAGTCGTACCGAGAAGGGCCATCTGCTACAGTGGATGCCTCCTTATTCAGAGGCTTCCTTGTGAAAATATGATTAATATTGCAAGATAAAGTGGGTTTCAAATTACATTTTAAACTTTAAAAAAAAACATCTGAAAATTTAAAACAAATATGTGCTACCCTTGTGCAGGATGAAGAGTCTGCAATAACTAGAAACTAAAATTATTAAATATTATCTTAAACAGGTCCCACTATTTCAGTTAACTACAATATATTAACTCAGTATTAAAGTACTGTCAATAATAATTTTTACTACTCAAAGATTTATTTAACTGAATCGGATATACATTATAAATATAGTAAGAAAACCTTCCATCTTTAAAATCGTTCATATGTCAATTTTAAAAAAGATAAATTTTGAAAAGAGCACATCTTAACTAAATGCAGAAATGTGAACATAGCACACTTGAAAAAACAAGCTGAAGCCTATTGTTTACATGTAACAAACTAAAAGTGTACCAGCTACAGTCTGTGTGGAATCAAAACAATTATCAGCACGGCTGCCAGGGCAAATCTGGACTGGTTTACACAAAATGTCACAGGTTGACTGAAACCATTATGTTATTATTATAGCAGTGTGGGAGCAAATCTGATCAATTACTCATATACAGAACAGCAATGCAGGAACCTTTTGATCTCTCTCTCACTCTTGTGTGTGTGTTTGTGTGCACATGTGTGCATGCGTGCATGTGTGTGTGTGCACAAGAGACCGAGATACACAAATGTGTGCAAGAGAGAGAGAGAAAGAGAGAAAGAGAGAGAGAGAGAGACAGAGAGAGAGAGAGAGAGAAAGAGAGAGAGACAGAGAGAGAGAGAGAGAGAAAGAGAGAGAGGGAGACTATTAATGTAGATAATGTATTTTTTTCTTCTAAAAAACTCATCACACTTACACCCTAGAACTTTTTCCTTACCATCTGGTGCTTTCCCAGTTTATGTAAAAGTGTTACTTTTCTCTTGTAGGTGTATTTTCCTTAACAAACCATGATAAAACTGTTCAAAACACACTTTATGATTATAATGCTTCACCTCAAACTGACAATAACACTAGTGTCATAAAATGTGCAACAAGCATTTTTGTTTAAGGTTTTTATACCCATGTAAACTACTCATTTAAGATGCCCCCCCCCCCCCCCACCTTTTTCCCCCACAAAATACACACACACATACATACATGCACCCACTCACCCACCCACCCAGTATTTTAAGTCCATGATGTCATTTGTCTGCCCCTTTGCTGCTTGTGTTTTTCTGTATTCTGAACAATAATTGTCAACAAGATATGCAGGCAAAATAAAAATCTAAATTGCAGAGAAATGTCCAAAACTATTCTGTAACCTCTAAGTAGGTAATTTAGGCACACCTGATTGCTTCTGTGGTAGGTATTTTCATTATCAGAGGGGGCTAGAGTCACAATGTAATGTTCATAAAGTGAACAAATGTAAGTAAAAGGTAAAGTCTCTTTTCCAACATTTATCATCACGCAGCATATTCTTCATAGAACATTGCTCCAATCACAGAATACCTGATAGAAACTTGGTCCCTTGCCAGATTTCATGTATCATGCACTTTCCTGCACACTATGTCCCTAATATGTCCTGTGCTCATCTTCATGCTGGTCAGCCCCTGACACTCCTATCTGGTACTATGATCTCTACTAATCTTCTTTCCAACCCATCATGGCATTGATATGGTTAAAGTATTATTTCTGGCTTCAGGCCTCATCTCTACTACCTTACTTGCTCTGTCATAGTTCTCTTACCCAATTTATGTTTTTAATTTTCTTCTCCGATGTGTTTTTTATTCATTGTTTCTGAAATTCTTTACTTATCAAAAGAAAAGATTATTTATTGATTCTCTCTGTGAAAAGTACTATTGGTATTCAGGCTCATGAAAAATTCCCTGAAGAGTGGAAATTCCAATCAAAATTGTTTTTTATAACTATTGTCACATCTCTTAAAATGCAAACATTAGATAGGCAGCTTCTTTTGTTGATTTGCTTAATTTCAGGAAGATTATTAGACAAACTTTCGGGGTAAGATGCAGTGGCCAATTTGCCAAATAAGACAGAAATTTATGCATTATTTATGGTTAATTTGATGCAAAAATAAAAATGGAAGTCAATTTTTTTATAAGTAGCTGTATGCATCTCAGCTGAAACCATCTAGACAATATGTTCAACAGTGTGCTGCGGATTTGATGTATTTAATGTCATCATGGCAGAACACTGTGTTGATTTTGATCGGACAAGTAAGACCTGCAGAGGTAAGCGAGGACAAAACAACAGAAAGGGCAGGATGGAAGGAGCCAGAAGAACTTGTCTCACATTTGTTCGTGTAGGCCTCAACAACCTTCAAAATTTGTACTGGAACTGTGCAAGATTCAGACAATGTGAAGCCATTCTAAATAACCTTGCCTACAGATCAGACATTGTGGCCCTGCAGGAGACAAGCCTTGGCGATGGAGTGATACGTGAAGCTGAATACGAGTGTTTTTATAACAGACGCCATATGGGGCTGGCCATGCTTGTATTATTGATATATGTGCATGTAATGGATGAATAGATTCCAAGACATGGCTGTGTTTGAATGAAATTATCTCCCAAGAGGGAAACACCATTTTCTGTGGAGATTTTAATGCTAAAGGCAAGCCATGTGGAAACTGTTCTTGCAACATTTAAGGAGAGAAACTTGAAGATGTGCTCGAGTATTCTAACCTTGTGTGCATCAACAATGGTTGTGTCACCAGACTGGCAAGCCACCATGGGATGAAGACAGTGCAACTGACCTGACACTGATATCACCTCTGTTCACGTCCGTTTGTCGATTGAGTGTCTTAGGGTGGTATGCCAGGAATTATCTTTCTTGCTGCACACTGGTGAAAAAAGGCAGGTTGAGGAAACATAAGCCCAAAATGCAATCTTTCAGGTACGCTGTGCAAGATGTCAAGCAGAATCCAGCATAACAAGCGTGAAACAAACAACATTATGAGGAAAACTGATACAACCCTCCTGGTGGAATGATGAGGTGAAGAAAACTTGGATAGATAAGCGGAGAGCCGTCAAACAGTGGGAAAAATTAGAAAAAATGCACAACTGCTCTGCCTGACCATACTGATCTGTTGAAACAAGTCATAGATGAGAAGACTGCCTTTTTTCAGAACTCAGACTAAAATGGTTAAATATTAAAAGTGGGTTGAGTTCTGCATGATGGTTTGTAAAGATAAATCCCAAAAATTGTTCTGGCACTTTCAGAGAGAGCTGTGGGGATACAGGCATCATTGCATATGATTTTCACGAGGGATTCCGCTCAGGGATGGAAACTAGTGCTGCTGCAACTGATCTTGAGGATGGGTAAAAGGTATCATTTGACTTCTTATTTGGTCAACTTCTTGATCTCAGTCTCAGCCTGTTTTTCATTAACTGGATTTCCTCGGCTTCCTTCAAGTGGAATGTGGTGTTTAAATGTAACAGCTGAGCACCTGAACTAATAACTATGCACCCCTGTCTGCCACAAGGTTCACTTTTATCCCGGATATTTTTCAACATTTACACAATGAGAATCACAAGCGGGCAGATTATGGGACCAGAAAGGACACTGTCCTATACTGATGATGTTTTGATGTACCATCAAGGCAGATACCAGAAGCAGATTGCTGACGACCTTTAAACAGAACGTGATGACATAAGCAGGTGGTGTAATGAAAAGGGAGCGGTCCTCAATGTGGTCAAAGTCAACGGCATGGTTTTCACTGAATAACAATTTATAAAACTACCAGCACCAACTGAAAATATGTGTTCAGAGATCATGGAGAGAACTAGTACAGTTAGTATGTAAGAGTGTGTTTTGATCGTAGTCTTGCATGTAAACCATGATAATGAAGGCTGAGGGAGATTTGACAGCGCTAAAGATTATGGCTGCGACAAACTGCGAGCAGCGTCACCTATTTTTCTTATCCATGGTCTGATCATTTCTGTAATTGAGTACGCTCTGGCGATTCTGAATCTTAGCCTAACTCAGATGGAGAGACAAAATAAGATACAGAATGAGGCCATGCACATCATACTTAGATGCACAAAGAATGCAGCATGCAAGGCCATGTGTTACCTCCTTGATCTTCCAACCATGGAAGTGAGAACAGTCGAGCGCGTGCCTTTCTGCATATCAGTGCTGATACACACCATCCACTGCACAGTGAGATTTGCAGGGAAAAAAGTAGCAGGTTAAACAGGAGAAATCCTGGGTGGATCAGGCTGAGGACATTTTTAAAAAGTCTGCTCAACTGAGGACATAGAACATGGAGAGGAATATGTACAAGTGCTAGCAGAGTGGTGTACAACCTATTCAGTCTGCATAAAACTGGGAAGATAATGCAGACAAAGCCCACTGGTTGTTGAGGCAGAAGTTCAAGCCTTAATTCTGGAAAATTCTGCTGAAAGAGATGCAGTTATCTACATCGCCAGATCCGTCATTTGACACATACAAAGTTACTGGGCTTTCACAAATTTGTTTCATTGAGAAATAGTCAAATAAGATAGCGGCGCTTTTGCTTCAACTAAAAGTAGTCTATAGGAGCTAATTACGGTAACAAAAGCAATGATGAGACACAGCATTTTATTCATGCATGCTTTCTTGGTGATTCCATGAGCCTGTTTAGAAAGACAGAGACAAAATGGATTTGAAGAAAATGGTTGGAGTCAATGAGGAAATCTTATCTAACAGGAATCAGTTTCATTTTTGTGCCAGGACACTCTGAGATAATAAGGAATGAATGAGCAGATCGGCTTGTTGGCAGAACAACACCCAAAAGACTAGTTCTTTTTCTTGAACTTTAGGTCAAAAAAGGTGTTGCCAAACATGAATACTATACATGTAGTCTAAAAAAAGAATATTAAACCAAGACCGAACTGATGTTATCAGTCGCTACATGTTGGAGAATATACTGAAGATGGGATCTGAGCACTTATGGACTTGTCTGATGTGTAGTAAGGCTAACTAACTATCAGATAAGAAATATTTCTTAAAACAGTTCCAATGTGATGGCTGCTAAGAGCAAGTAGGGTAAAGGGAGATGAGCCTAGTTTACTCCAAACTGCTTGCTGCATGCAAACCCCTAAGACTAAACTATTAGACAGCCACTGTTATCTTAACAAATACAGACTTAAAAAAAAAAAGGTTTATAAAAATACTGTAAGTTCTCCTTATTTTTTTGGTCTGAAATGGCTGGCTGAATGGTTAGTAGAGGCGGGCTCTCCTATGGGAGGCCCAGATTCAAATCACTGGTAATTTTGTTGACTTTTCTGTTTGGGGTAAATTAAATTCAAAACCCACAGTCCATGGACCCTTCTCCTTACATACTCTGCAGAAGTGTTAAATAAGGAGGTAATAGCAGATATTACTTTAAATCTGAAACTCTATTTGTTTTGTGGCTTGAGAAAGTAATAACAAACAAAATATACAAAATAAAAAGTACACTGCAGTCTATAAAATATTTTTTTTTAATGAAATCACACACAACATTAAATTAGGGACTACAGTTTCGACAATTTGCGGTCTTTTCGGCAATTTCCGTTACCCGGAAACCGTTCAGAACTTGTTCGGGAAATCTCGGCTGGTTTCCGTATGGGTCCAAATCTCTCATGAAATTTTGCCATTGGTGGGAATTTGGACCAGCTATAAATAGCTGAAAACAGCGGGAGGGAACCCGATTAACAGCGCATGTCTACGACAGCCGGACGTCCTCTGTTTTTCTGTTAGTCATCAGTTTGATTGAAAATAGCGGTAAATTCGAGGTTGGCTTTAGGCTTTAACTGTTACTCGTCCTGGTATTGCTGGGTATATTTGAATTCTCCGTCCAATTTTACATTTGTGTATGAAATTTCTTTCTGGACGGTGGCTAGGTAGATGTACAGTGACATTTTTCAGGCAATCGCTGGCTCAGCCAGTGGCTAAGTCTCATTGCCTGCCATCTTGTCCAATGACAGTCCAATGTAAACAAAGCCGATACATAACTGCGCAGTAGGTTGCGCAGTAAAAAACTTCTTGTTTCTGGGTCACAAGTTTTAGCGGCTGTTTCTTACATCTCATCTCCACAAAACCTACATATCTCAGCTCAGAAATGACATACAAGCCTAAATGAGGTACCATTGGAAAGAAATTGTTTATAGCTATCTAACTGTGCTGGTTTTATTGGTGTAGAGGGCATTTTAAAAATTTTACTGAAGTAGCTAATTAAATGCAAGATATAATATACAGATCAATAAAGTCATGATTTTCTGAAAATAATTGTATATTTAAAATATCATTACTAACCACAAGAACATTCCAAAGTTGAAAGTTCTTTTTCTTTGTCAGTCTTGAGTGAGAATGGTATGTAAGCTTGAGAAGAGACACCTTTACCATCAAAGAAGGCAGAATCCTGGGCTGGATTTTCTTGACTCAAAATGTGTTGCTTTTGTGCCTAAACAATTGGAAGAAAAACAGACTTGAAAATACTTGTTTATAAAAAATATGGTGAGTTCTTAAATCTTTTTATTTTTATTTTTGGATTTTTCTACTTCTATTTTTTGCCATGAAAAACTAAGGCTTTAATAATAATAAGTGATACATTTTGCCCCATTATAATATATATGGTTTGCAGGAGAAAGCTTGACAACAAATCAGCAAAGCAGTTAATGATGAGAATGACAATTTAAAATATAACATTATCTTGCCCCTGTCACTGTATTCTGACTGTATATGAATTCACATGTTTCTACTACACATTTATGTCAACAATTTAATGTAAACCAGTTTAGTTTCACTTACTCCCTCCCATCCACCCACACTCACACATATGCTCCTCATAGAATATGGGTCACAACACAGCATGCTGCAGGGCCACTCCATTCATTGCTGGGCCACTCCGTACCTTGCTAACATTTTGACCATATGCACATTTATGCTTAAGGTCTCTTTGACAACCTGTGTCCACAATGCTGAACATCTGTGGCTTCTGCAAGGAACCATGCCCTTCATTACTGATCTCCAACCATTATGATGTTCAAAATGAGTATTTTAGTTTACTAGAAATGGTGTCCCCCCCCCCCCCCCCCCCCCCCCCCCCCCCCCCCCCCCCCGCCCCCCCCCCCCCCCCCCCCCCCCCCCCCCCCCCACCCAATCAGTTGACAGACTGTTTCCCTTTTTTTGGTGTCAGGGATAGTTGAAGAAAATCGTTTATCCCATCCTCTACTTCAATTTTGTCTCCACCATGGCCCAATGTTTGGTCATTGCCTCCAACTGCACCTGAGGGTCTAAATAGACTCTGGGCCATTCCAACACCTCTCAAATCTTATCAATGAAGCTTTCACCCCCCCCCCCCCCTCTTCCAACTCTCAGCACCCAAAAACAAAACTATGTGGCGGAGGGAGGTAAAGTAAGCGCCAACTGTAGGAAGGCTGGTCTAGGAGATTTGAATGATAAAATTACTGCCCCCCAGCAACCCCAATGGGACTGTAGCAACCACAGTCTGAGACATTGATTTAACCAGTTTTGCATATCTGAGTTCTGGACAGATTTGCTTCCAACTGTAAGTAATCTGAAACTGGTAGCGCCCACAGTAGGAAAGACCAATACACTATCCTGGGTCCCAGCTTTAGTCATAATTAATTGTAGTCATACTATCATTATTTTTTGTAAAGTTAAAGCGCTGAGAAAAATTAAACTGAAACAATGAAAAGAATTACTGTAAAAGTATGAAAGGAAATAACAGCGAAATAAAGTTTCTTTGTTTTTGTATAAATTAACTTTTCAAGGGATGTTAGAGAAGAAATATGCAAAAGGGTGCGACTCCAGCGAAAGTTAACTTTTAGTTATTGTGACGCTAATTAAAAGAAATGTGAAAAATGTTTTACCACAGATTTACTGTTACATTTACAATCGCAGCTTAAATGAAATCTGAAAATGTGTGTCTACCATTGATCTTTCACGAACACTGATCACTGTTTAATCAGTAATGCTTAGTTAGTGATTTATTTGATTGCATATTTTTTTTATATAGATTCTACTTACGCCAGGAGTTTCACTACGTCATCCTCTTATATTAAAATTGTCATCCTTTTGTGGAATGCAATTTTTCATTATTTTGAAGCCACACTCTGGCTCTTGCTTGGGGCCGCAATATAGCCCCGCCATGAATGTGACCTAATGGCTGAACGCGGTTCCCTGGACCTTCCCACAGGTGATCCTCATCCACATGGTGGCACTTTGTGTCATCGGGTGTTTATCACTTGTGTGATGTCCTGGTGGGGTAAAATGTACTACTACTACTACTACAACATCCCCCTGTAGGATGCAATGCTTCTTTATTTGAGGCCCCACCCTGGCTTTTATTTACCAGGGGCCCTGGATATAGGCGGACCATTAGGCCTAACGGCTGAAAGGAGTTTCTGGGACCTCTCCATGGGTGGGCCTCATCTGCATGGGATGCACTTTGTGTCACCATGTTTTTATCGCTTGTGTGATGTCCTGGTGGGGTACAATTAGAGAGATGGAGAGAGAAGTTTAATTCAAAAAAGCTACTTTAGTCAGGCAGAAAGGAAGAGACAAAAGCAAGCAGAAAAATTAAGTGTGGAGGAAACTGAAAGTACATTCGAGGATAAACCAAAACCTCAGGTTGCGACTCAAGCAGGAAGTGCGAAGGCTTACTCTCTATATGATGAGGTGTGTACTCTTTTGCTAACCTCTACAGCTGAAGAAGACCGAAACCGAAAGACAGAATCTCACACCTCTGATTCCTAAAAGGAAAAGAGGGAACAAGACAAAGAATTCAACAGGAGGATCAGATCTACATTGCTAGACCCCTGTCGCGAGACGAGACGCTGTGTCAAGTAGACAAGATATCTTGACTCACCTACCACCCCTTTTTGACCTTTTTGTTTTTCCCTCTTGGCTATGTCAAGAGTGACGTCATTGTTGTCAGAGAAGACATGGAGGGATAGCCCTATTATATACAGGTGCTGTTAGGAAAATTCCCAGTTTTGCTAGTTTGCAATATCCCTCCATGGCACTGCCCAGCACTTTCACATATAGAATTTGCTGCTAGCAAATTCGGCAATATTGCTGATAAAAAACCTGGCCACCAACAGAATCCTGCTGGTAGATAGGATTGCTGATTATTGACTTCCGGCCGCTAGCAATAGAGAGACGAGAGGCAGTTTTGAAAAGACAACTTTAACTCAATAAATGCTGGTTTTTGTTTTCAGGATAGATACTCATGTGATTATCTCACTTATACACAGCCTTAATAAATGCTGTAATGCTGATAACATACAGTCCAAGAAAACTTCACACTGGGAAAATGTCTTTTCAGCACCACAAAAGCTGGTTACAAACCAGAAATTAACCATACGAGATATCTGAAAAACAAGAAAGCTGTCCCTTTTATCTATAATCATCCATTTTTATAGAGATAATTCTACAGCATTCTGTCCGACTTTGTGTTGCATTTATAACTGCATATTGCTGTCCGAGCTGGAGGAAATATGCACTAATACACTATTATCATGAAGGACAGAAGATGGAAGACCTTTATCTGGACTGGACAGTGGTCAGAAGTGGAAGCTATGTAAATAAGCATGCTATGAGACCATTTTTCCACTTCTGACAATATGAGAGAGATAAAAGAGTTGGGAATATATTTTATTCTGCGGATAATTAGGGACTATACATTTTGTGATTGTCTACATCCCTAACAGCTGAAAAGCCAAGGACAGATTGCTTGTGTGCAAGGACGAGCTTCCAGAACAATGCCAGGCTGGTTATAGGTGAGGACTGAGGTGCCCCGAAAAAGGTCTTGGTATCTCTTGCAGTTGCAACGTTAAACAGCAATTTTGGATGAAGATCTTCTGGGAAACATCAGGTGGTAAACATTGTTTGTCCCAACAAATTCTCATGAACTCTCTCATGATGACCGTTTCACTTGACTATTATTTTTATTTTTCATGAAATCTATTTAGTTTGAGTCTTGTATTTCAAAAGAAAACAGATGATCTTCTTCTTCAGCATTTTGAGCCCTGGAGGTTTATTGCTGCAGATATCACCCACCTCCATTCATCTCTCTGATTGGCCTTCTCTTTCCATTTGGTGGCAACAAGTGTTTGCAAATCTGTCTGGACATTATTTCTCCATCGTCTTCTTGGTCTCCCTCGTGGTCTATGACCATTCATCTCCCTTGTGTATAGTTTTCACTTCTCTGTCGTCTGACATTCTCTCAATGTGCCCCAATCATTTTGGTCTATTAGCTTTCATGATGCCAGTGACCAGAGGTGATTTGAACAAATAATGAATTTTGTTGTTGCTTCTCACTCTTCATTCCCCACTGTTTGCATCTTCAATAGGTCCAAAGATTTGTTGTAAGACTCATTTTCGAAAGCATGTAATAAGGCTTCATCTTGTTCTCCAATTTTCATAGCCATATAAAACAACTGGTCTCATCAACATTTTACATATTTCAATCTTGGTGTTGCGAGACAGACACTTTGACTTTAGCAGATGTTGAAGGGCATAGTATACTTTTTTCCCAGATTAAAGTTTGCACCCAAGTACTTATATGTTTTTGTTCGTTTGATTTTCATATTATCGACTTGCATGTGGCCAGAGTTTATATCCTTTCCCCGTCTAGTTATTATTATGTATTCTGTCTTATCTTGACTGGTAACTAGTCCCACTTTCTGAGCTGATTTTTTTAAGAGAGTCAGTGTTTTAACAGTCTCTAGTTAATTTTCTCCAACGATATCAATGTCATCTGCATATCCATGTATTCTTGTATATTCTCCTATAGTACACTCTCATTTCAATTTCATGATAACTTTCTCCAGAGCCAAGTTGAAAAGAAGTGGGGACAGAGCATCACCTTGCTTTAAACCAGATGTTATTTGAAAAGGGCCTGACTTTTTGCCTTTATAAATTACTATATTACAAGTGTCTTCCATACATAGTTAGGTCATGATAATTATCATCTTTGGTATTCCAAAGTCCTTCATAGCATTTCATAAACTGTTTCTGTTAACACTATCATACGCCTTTTTTAAAAATCCACCCAAAAATTATGTATACCTCTTCTGTACTCCCAATTTTGCTCTGCTATTCATCATAAAATGAATATCTGCTCTATTGTTTTGTTTTGTTAGGAAACCCGTTTGGTAATCTCCCAATATGTCTTCGACGTATGGTTTTAGCCTGTTTAGCAGGACCGCCGATAGTATCTTATAGCTTGTAGATAATAGTGATATTCCTCTATAATTTTCACTTATGCTTGTCTCCTTTCTCAAAAAGAGGTATTAATAAAGACACTTTCCATTCATGGTGTAATTTCTCTGTCTTCCAAACTAGTTTTAATAATTCCCTTATCTTTATATGTAATGCATGACCACCTTTAAGTTCAGCAGCAATTCCATCAGCACCAGTTGCTTTATTGTTTTTAAGCCGTGCTATGACATACAGCACTTCTTCAAAATCAGGCTCTTCAATATTTGATTCACATGTTAATATCTCTTACTGTGGATAAGTATTAAGTGGAGTTTCACAGTTTAACAATTCAGCAAAGTATTCCTTCCATCCGTTAGATATTTCATCTTTTTTTATTTATCATGTTCCCATTGTGATCTTTTCAACTATAAATGCTTTGCTGATGTCCTCATTTACAGCCTTCAGTTCTTTAAAAAAAAACTTTTGGATTCACTGTTCTGATGGTTTGCTTCCATATCCATGACAATGTTATTCATGTACTCTCACTTTTTTGTGCCTAACTACTTTTATAGTTTCTTTACATTTTGTTATATATTTTTCTTCATTTTGTTTGTTACTAGTATCATTTAGCCAAATTTGCCTGGCATGTTTTTTCTTCCTGACAGCTTCTTCACATTTTGTATCGAACCATTTGTTCTTTCTGTTTATGGTGGACACACCAAGACATTCTTTTGCAGTGGTTTGAATAATATTCTTAATATTCATCCAGGCTTGGTCAACGTCTTCCTCTGATGGAATTGTAAAATTTCAGTGTTATGTTTTAATTTCTGCAAATTTCTCTGATATGGATATTTCTTATAATCTTTCTCTATTGTACTCTGGATGCGATCTTTGTAACTTAGTGTAGAAGGATCTGTTTAACTTGATTTTTAATTTTGCAGGTAGTGGTCACTATGACACTCAGGTCCTCTGTAGCTTCTAACTTGTTGTGAGTGGAATAAGGAAATTCAAAATACTTTATCTGAAAGAAATAAAGCAAGAATATTGCTCAAAACTGCACGTTCAACAGAAGCAAAGATCCAATACAATAAAGTATGTGCTAGAGTAAAGCTTGTAGTTTATAAAGCTAAAAGAGATAAATGGTCAGAAACTTGCTCCAACTTAGACCTTAGACAGAATGGAAATAAAGCATGGACTTTAGTTAAAAACCTCTCCATAGAAAGTAGAAGGGTGAACCTAAAACCAGTGACAGATGGGAGCAAGACAATCACTGAAGACAAGAAGAAAGCAGAATATTTCAATCATTATTTTGCCTCAGTTAACAGAGCAGGTAAGTTGTCAGAACTTGATAGAACACAGCTCTCTCAGTTGAAGAAACAAGAGAGAGCTCCAACAGCCAGCAACTCCCTTTTTGAAGATGAATTTAGCATGGATGAATTAGAACAAGCCCTGAAGAAATTTATTAAGAGGTTTATGGACATATGGCTGGCCCTGATCCTAATGACAGCCTTAGCCACCATCTTCAGACTTAGAACACAACATACTCCACTCAGTGGACATCTAAACAGAATACAGCTACAACACTCCCCAGAGTGCCAGCTATTTAACTACCCCTACGAAACTGTTGAACACCATCTCTTTGAGTACCCAAAACTCAGCAAGACTAGAAGAATGCTACTCCCTCCGAGACCAGACAAGTGGAACACCTTGTACAGAGGAAAAGAACAGCTTGTGAAAACATGCAAATTCCACTACATGGCACTGGGCCAAAGGGGCGAAAGCTCATGCGCCGCTGGATCGATAACAACAACAACAACAACTAACTTCTTGTATGTTTGATGCATTTCTATTATTTATTAAAATGTGTTCTATTTGATTATAAGTTATCTTGTCACATGATTGCCAGGTTTGTTTATACATATCTTATGTCTATTTTTTATTTGAAATCTGATACTGCTTATCTGTAGTCCTTTCGCTACAGCGAGGTTGATTAATCTCCATCCATTATCGTTTAAATTAGTATGTAGGCTTTCCATGCCTGCTACATTTGAATAGATGTTTTCTCTTCCTATTTTTGCATTGAAATCTCCTAAGACAATTAATATGCCTCGTTTTTTAGCTTTATCTTCTCAAGGATATTCTCAAGGAGATCATAGAATTCTTCTTTAATATCTTCTTTATCTTCAGTGGATGCATGCACATTAATCATCATGGTATTTTTCCATTTTCATTTTATTCATAACTTACTGATCCTATCTCTAACAGCTTCAAAATTTATAATACTTTCCCACAACTTTTTCTTGATAACAAACCCTGTCCCTAGTTCATTTTTGTTTTGAGCGTTTCCTCCATACACTATGATCATTCCATTTTCCTCTATGGTATTCTGTCCTGCCATCTTATTTTTTGAATTGCTGTTTTATACATTCTGTATAACCCACGGGTCAGTTCTTTAGTTCAGTTCCGAAATCAAGGCTTAGATATCTGTTTCGTGACGAGATTAAGTTTTACAAAGGTGGGAGTGTCAGCCCCATATAGATGATCAGTAAATATCAGAACAATGTGAACTATAGCTCTGATTCAATTAAATAATCAACAGTGACAGTACTTTGAACAACTACACAATATATCATCTGGCACTAAAGATTTTGATTTGATTTGATTCAAGAACCGACATCACAGCACTCAGGGCATTCCCATAAGCGCTCCATCCCCATCTTCAGCAGCCAGCGAAGAGTTTCAATACTAATGGTGCCAGTAGCTTCCTGATTAAACGTCTGTCTTGCCTTTCCTCTGAGCCTCGAGTATCTGCCAGAACCTCTCGTCACCCCCAACTGCATCAATCTCACCAGACTGTGGTGATCCATCTGCTCCTCCGAATTGTACACGCTCTCCCACAAGGCACTAACCACGTCTGCCCTATCATGTAGCAGTATTCCACCAAGTTGTGCAGAGCCAGCCTGTCCGCCTGTTTATATCCCAACACACCGGCAGAACCGGTGAAAAAATCCAGACAATACTCCTCACTCGTGTCCTCCGCAGCGAAGCATGTCACTCTGCACGAAGCCTACCTGTTCTGATCTTCCTCAGCATGTTTTCTGAATCAGTTACAACCACGATGTGTGTGTGTGTGTGTTGTGTTCTCTAGCCAGCAGAAAGCGACAGTGATCACCTCCACCTCCATTCTTAAGATGGATGTTGTGGTATCATATGCTAGGCTCTCCTGCACCAAACGTCGACCATTAACTTTTGCTAAAAAGCCCTAAGCACTTCTTTTGCCTCTTGACACTGAACCATCTGTGTAAATGATCAAATCCTCTGAGCGAGCATTATCTTGAATTAATTGCTGAATTTCCACCTCTGTGGCACCTGCTGGCCAGTCTCTGCATTCCCGGCTCAGCGTGATTATGACTCTACACAGGTCTGACTGCTCAGGTGGAACTTTGACCCACTCCTCTCCTCGCCTAATGTTCTCAAGGATGCAAACCTGTCTGATTGTGTCTTCTGCCTGAGCCATCCATGACCTCCCTCTTATCAGCCGCTGACCCTTAACTGCACTCAAAGCTTCATGCAGAGGGTGGTTGGCACTAAAGATATCAATGTGGATATCATTCAGGAATTAGAATAAGACATACTGATAAGCATTAGCACCGATTTTTGTACAACACAGGATACAATTTTATTTACTATCTTCAATCAAACTTACCCTGGTCTTATTTTGCCTCTTTAAAAAAAGCCAAATGGTGTGATTAATACACATGTCTGTCTAACAAGTGGCTTGAATTTTTCCCACAATAATTACTAAAAAAAAGCACATGTCATTTGCTTGACTAAAATGAATTTATTCAAGGTGTCTACAAATCACTGCGTATTATCAGACTGATAAATTCTCTGCATGGTAGTTACTAGGACAACACAGATCATTTGCTTTATTGAACTGTAAATGTGTTCATGTAAAGAGCTTAACTGACAAACATCTGCAAAGCTAAATTCACAAGAATGCTTATAAATACGCAAAATGTGAGTTTATAACCCCATCAGCCAATCTTGTAAAAATGTATGACCTTATGCGCCCAGAGATAATATTTAAGTAGCATATGTGACATGGCATACGGGACAGCAAACAATGTGGGCCAATCAATAAAACAGCTGGTGTTGGTTGCACACATTTTGCAGGTCTGTCACTGTGATAACAAGAGCAGACATGTGTTTGCTAGACATGTTCAAGCATTACATTTATAAATCATAAAAAACTGGCAAGATAAAGGTGCTTTTTTGTTTTTTTAAACAAGGATTTTTCAAACTGTTAAATGTCTGATTGTCAACAGTGTTAAATCACACTGCTGTGAGTGAATGTGTGAAAGTGAATCCCACTAGGACTGCACAATGAAAGATTAACATCCGGTGACACAAAGTGCCACCATTCAGATGAAAATCCCCCAGATGCAAGTCCCAAAATCTCTACTAAACCATTACATTATTTTAGGGCCTAAAGTTATAAAGTAACCTAAAGTCCAGCCTTCTTCTTTCTTTATGTCCTCTTTTACCACTTCAGGTGTCGAGGGAGATATAAGGTTCTGCTTCATGCTCCTTAGGTTGCTTTGACCATAGGCACATTGTGGGTGTTGTAGCATTTCTCTGATGTTATCTTCCCATCTTGTTCTTGGTCTATCTCTTGCTCTACATCCCTCTCCTCTTTTGGTATATGCTTTGTATTGTATAGCATCAGAAAGCATTCTCTCCAAGTGGGCGAACCATTTAATTTGCTGAATTTGTATATAATTTAGAATTGGTTCTGTGCCTAAAGGGTTAGGATATTTTTTTTTTTAAACAAAAAAACTGTACTATGAATCAATTAAAGAAGTCACAACACATGATGACTGCATTAAAAAGATATTTAAAAATTTGCAAATCATAATCTCCCTCAGACTATTTTCATTATTGTCCTTAAGTTACTAGGGTATACACACGTTCACTCTTCTACACAATCACAGGCTGCCCAACTCTCTTCTTCATATATTTGCTGGTCTCCCTTTATTTCTTTGGGCTAGTGGGTTCCAGTTTAAGGACAATCTACTTCTTCCTATAGTCCACACTAGCTGATATTGGTTACAATGTCTGCCCACAGTATTTGGTCTCATATAGCACCAATAATTACTGACACTATTATTAGGTTTTGTCAAGGTACACCCTGTTCAGTGCCAGCATCCTTTCCTCATTTGTTTGCTTTTAATGAACTTGTTTAGATATTTCCCAAAGCTCTGCATTTATAACTCTCTCATAATATTTAATTGTGTATATTGTCATAAGACACCTATTAATGAATACTGGTAATTTAATAGTAACTTTCTTTTAGTCATTCTCCATGTTTCTGCTTTATACAGCAGTCTGAGTTAAGTATTCTGTCTGGTTTAAAATAAAATTGAATTTAGTACACTTTCACAAATCCTACATATTACCATTTGCACAGGTCAAGATAACAAGTGATTAATAAGTGCCAATCATGGACACTTGTGGCCATCTACTCTTCCTTCTTCTTCTATTGTCCTACTGCTTATGCCATAAAGTGTCACCAAAATTAGTTATTGTGGTTCCCTGTCTTCTGCTAGTTGTGTCGTTATCATCACCATCAATTTTCATTCCTGCCATTAAGCCTTGTTACTGATAAGTGATTTAAGAATCCACATCATAGCACAGCGGGCATACCTATAGATGCCCCGTCTCCTGCAGCATATGACGTAAGGTGTAGATGCTAACTCTCCGTCTCCTGCAGCATATGACGTAAGGTGTAGATGCTAACTGTTTCCGCAGCACACTGGTTATACACATGCCGATCTCTTCTTCTCATCCATCCCTCCTTCCTTTCAGGATCCACACTTAATTCCTCGTTCACACATTCTTGCCCGTGTTTTTTCATCTTCTACTAAAATTTGTTCATTTATGGTCTTCAGAATATCTCCCTTGTCCAGTACGAGTGTTCCTGTAGGGTTTGATTGTGGAACTGGAAAGATCACCATATCTAGTAGTCAGCTTATTAAACTAGAAATCCTTATAAACGAAGCCATGCAGGTGATTCTGCGATGTAGCGGAGATACCCCAGTTATATGTATGTGATTTATGCTTGCACTGCCGACTTTTGCAGATAGGTGGTTCAAAGCACTGCAAGCAAGGCCCTACTTTAGAGTCTTTGCAGAAACTAAACATCTCTTGCACAAAGCTCCAGACAAAGCTAAGGGTCATAGACTGAAAAGAGGAAGGTCTTGGATGGTGCAGGCAGAAGACACAAGTAGAACCTATGTTAGTTAGTCTTTCCTCTTGTGTCGAGTGCGGCACATAGGGAAGAGGTTATGACTCTCCATGCATGGCGGTTCGTTGCAATCCGTTGTAGGTCTTGGATGTTTGAGTGGCCCATGAGCGAGCCTTCCCTGATGATAGTTCTACGTAGGGTTTCCCTTGGTCTTCCACGAGATCTTTTCCCCTGTGGTGTCCAAATGAGGGCTTGGTAAGGAAGTCTTGATTTATCCATTCTAAGGGCGTGGCCGACATAGTTCCAGCGGCGTTTTCGTATAAAATTAGACACATACTCTTGCCTGGATTCTTGCCTTATTTGTGTATTTGTTCGGAAATCTGACCATTTGAAATTTAGTATTCTTCTAAGGCATTTATTTTCAAAACTATCTAATTTATAACCTATGAGCATGCTTGAAAACGCTTAGCTAGGAGATAAATGAGTCAGAGTGGATGACAATTAGCACAACAAAACCTGTCATATGATATCACAACATATAGTTTGGGAATGGAGGTAGAGGCGGTCACACTTTTGTTAGCTGCCCCACACATGGTGTGACTGTAACTGACTTACAAAGCATGCTGAGAAAGCTGGAGACAGGTATGCTTGGTGTAAGGTAGCATGCATAGCTTCAGAGGTCCAGGGTAGTTAGCATCCTTTCCATATTTTCTCTAGGGTGTGCAGGTGTGTTAGGAAGATAGACTGGCTGCTTCTGCACCATTTGGTAGTACACTGATGCATGACAAACTAGATGCTGTCAAGGCCCTTTAGAGTGAGTGAACAGTGCAGAAAAACAATTATCACGGTCTGAAACAGTCTGAAGAGAGGGGAGTGACTTAGAAGGAATGGCAAACAGACCGACAATCCGACTGTTACTGGTACCATCGCAGCTGGAACTCTCTGCTGGCTGCTGAAAGTGAAGATGGAGCACTTACGGGAATGTCCTGACTGCTGCGATGTTGGTTCTTGAAACTCAACTCAACAATTAATAATAACACCTGCCATAAGTTCTTATATGGTGTTTTGCACTGAAGAGGTGAAAACATGAAAACTTTTCAGGTGTGAGATAATATTACCAGAGTAACAGTAATTGTAATGATTATCTGCTGTTTTACTGCTTCTGCCTGGAAATGTGGACAGTCTTTCTTTATCATTAATGTTATTGATGCTGCTGAAGATGGACCACAGAAATATTGGAGACAATGAAAAGCACTATATACGGAAACAGAAGGGCCCGTTTCAGGGATCTTTTTCTATGGTGAGACATTGCAGGAGTTAAAGAAAAAAAAAGAAGTTACTGGTGCCTGATTTGCAAGGATTACTTAATTAATACTAGCTGCAGTGTGAAAGAAATTCTTTGACTGTTTGTCCTCTGCGTTAATGTACTACATGACAAAAGACAAGAAGGAACAGGAACTTAGCATGCACTTTTGTCTGACAAGTAACGAATAACATTCCCACCTTGGACTGAATCTCTGTGGTATATTTTATATGGATGTTGCTACCCAGATAGACTGTTCATTAGGTCATTGATCTAAGAGTTGCTAGGACACCCTCCTGTTCGAGATTCCATTTATTAAATATATGGACAAAGCCAGATGCTGTTTTGCAGTTTGAATTAAGGGGTGGTGATCAACCTAGTTATCAACTTGTTAGTGATATTTACTATTTACTTTTCATTGCACCTGTTGAATTAAGCAGGATAGATCTAAGACAGTAGGAGGTTCTTAGTAAATAAGTACAGGATCATTCATGCCATCCAGTGCATCTATCTATCTATCTATCTATTGTCTTCTTCACTTTTACCGGGTTGCAGTCCAGTGTCGTAGTTTAAAATATTTGTTTTGTGCCTCTCGTGTGATTTGAGTGACAGTTTTCTGGATCTTCTGGCCGTATTCAGCTACTCCATCTATCCATTTTTTCCTGGGTCTTCCTCTGGCCTTTCTTCCCGATGTTCAACTGTAAAAGGCCTTATAGGCAATCTGATCCGGTTGCATTCTTACTAAATGGCCAAACCACTTCATTCTCTGTCTTTCAATATGTTCCATGCATGCTCTTGTTCCAACTTTGTCTCTAATGCTGATGTTTGTGACTCTGTCTCTTCGTGTATTGTTGGTGACTCTTCGGAGACATCGCATTTCACACGTAGTTATTTTTTGCATATGTGATTTGTTCATTGTCCACGTTTGGCACTGATAACATAACGTAGGGATGAAAATGCTGTTGATCATCCGTTGTTTGGCTGGTAACGAGATCTTTGGATGACGAAGAAGTGGGGCCAGTTGGTAGTTGACTCCATTGGCTTTTTGAACTCTAGCCTGTATCTCTTTATCGAGTCTTCCATCTTCTGTAAATATGCATCCTAAGTACTTGAATTCTTGAACTTGTTCTAATTGTATGTCATTGATCTTTATGTTTACATTACTGTGTTTCTTTCCTATGGTCATTACTTCAGTTTTTGAGGTGTTTATTTTCATGTCAAATTTTGTACAGTTAGTGAGCAATGAATCAACATGTTGTTGTAGTTTTTGTTCTTCTTCTTGTAACAAACATTGGTCATCTGCAAAGAGTAGTTCATTTATAATATCTGTGTTTTGGTTTGACTCCTGTGCAATCAATTTTATCCATATATGTGATGAAGAGTAGGGGTGATAGGACACATCCTTGTCGCACTCCTGATGTAATGGGGAACCAGTCTGTCATACCTTCCGTTGTTCTTACAGCGCTCTGGCTATTTTGATAGAGAGCCATTATGTTTCCCAATAATTGACCCGGTACACCATATTCTTCAAGAATGTTCCATAGTTTATTTCTGTTAACCCTGTCAAAAGCCTTCTCTTGATCAATGAATATAAGATTCTGGTGTTTATTATATTCGATTGTCTGTTCACAAATTTGCCGAAGAGTAAATATTGCATCAGTGCAGCTCTTTCCTTTTCTAAATCCAAACTGGTTGTTACTTAATTGAGGTTCTAATATCACCCTCGCTCTTCGTTCTAATATTTTTGCAAACATCTTTCCTACATAGCTTTGTAAAGAGATACCTCTGTATGTTTCACAATCTCGTTTATCACCTTTCTTCTTCCATATGGGAACTATAATTGCTCTCTGCCAGTCAACGGGAACTTTCATTTCCTCCCAGGCCATATTGAATATTCTTGTCAGCCATTTTACTGCTGTTGCCTTACATGCAAGTATTATGTCTGTTGTAATACCATCTGTTCCGGCCGCTTTGCTTCTTTTGCTTTGCTCTAGGATCTTTTCAACTTCAGATTCTAATATATTAGGTTCTTGTTCTTGTCCAAATTTTATTTTATTAGACACTGGTTCTTGTGGTCCACTATTCAGTAATTCAGAAAAATATTCTTGCCATCTTCTTTTAACATCTTGGGATTTGGTGAGTGGTTTTTTAGCCTTGCTGTTTATGATCTTTGATGGGTTAAATTTCTCTTCTCTCAGTATCCAGTGCATTAAGCATACAATTTCACACTAATTTGTTTATAGATTTTCTGGTGCCCATTTTAGGCTAAATCAACAAGGTTGCCAAGGCCAGTTATTTACAAAAATCTGTCCGTCTGAACCAACATTTTTAGGACAAAAGGCAAGCATCCAGCTACTGTACTAGAGCAGCTCCCGGGTTGTCACAGACAATGAGAAATTCTTATCAGCTGATAATTCAGCGATGTTGAAAGTCAACAAGAGACATCATCTGATCAATAACTTAGGAATAACAAAGCAGCAGACAAGCATTTCTGTCCATTCAATAACACAGGGACTAGAAAAGTTAGAGACAACTAGCCACCCAATTGCCTTGATAGCCTGTCTCCATAGCAGCAATGTCCTGTTTAAATCATTCATCATGCTCAACACGGACAGCTCCACAGTTTGACTTAAAGAAATCCAGATGAGATTAAAGAAAATGAATTTTCAAAGACATGTTGCAGCCAAGACTGTCAAAAAGAGATTTTCTACAATCTCAATGTATTTATCAGATCTGTTGTTTCAAAGAAAATTGTCCACCAATGACTTCGGTGCTAGCCATGCGGCTTTTTCCTTGCCATGCAACACCCAAAGAAACTTCTCATCGTAAAGAAGTTTTTGAATTTGCGGACCAACAAATACTCCATCTCTTATTCTAGCTTCAATCAGTCTGGGAAATTTTCTGATGAAATATTTGAAAGCATCATCTGCTTTCTTCGTGGGTTTGACAAAGTTTTTCATGAGACGGAGCTTAATGTGCAAGGGTGGCAACACAATCTTGCTGATGTTTACATATGCTGGGTTTAGTGGGTGTAGTTTGCTCAAAATCTGGGTCACCCGAGGTTGGTGGTTCGAGTATAAGTGGAAGCAGCTGAAAATAATTCTGGCACTTTGGGTACTGGTAGGACATCGTTATGTTGTATCTGATGTATTGCAGAGAGGATTTTAAGATACTCCAGAGTCCATTTCTTCTTCTTTGATATGCCTTTCCTAATTGGAGGGACCATGCAAAAGTAACAGTTGTTCAGATGATCAGTGGGCTTTCTCCAAATCATTGGGGTTGCAAAAGACATAGCTTGCCTTCTGCCAGTCAACCACAGTTTAAGATTTGCAGCACGTGAATTGTAGCATATGTGTGGTGCCCAGCTCTTATTTTGATCTCCTATTCTGCCGCCAAAACACAAACTGTATGCCTTTTTAATCACTCAAGTTATTTTTCATTTTTGTGAGAGAAATGTTACTTCACCACATACATAAACAAAGTTGTCAGTGCTATTCACACACACCCTAGGCATTTCTAACTATGACAGTACTGTTAAAGACAAAGCTACTAGCTAATAGTAAGATAATATATTTATACAAAATGGTTATTTAATCATAGGTAGGACTGAATCTACTTCTGGTTACAGTTTTACTAGTCATTAGAAAAAAATTTGCAACCCACAACAACAGTTGCAATATATATTTATATATATTTATAATTTGGTCCTAGTTAAGTAAACTGGTAGCCTATATCTTGAAAACTAGAGCCAATGTACATTGTTTAATGTAATTCTCATTTTCAGCACACTAAAATTATTTAACATCAGCTACTTTCATTTCTGATGCATTTTGGTTGTTGACTAGAGTTGTATGTCCATCTTGCCTTTTCTCTGACAGCAGAGTGGGGATCAGATCCCCTGTTCACTCCCAGCTCTTCCCAGCTGTACCATTATCTCTAAACCAAATGATAGTTGATAATAAGTTGACCATTATGTTACATTTCAATTTTTTTTTAAAATAATTTCCTTTCTTGACTCTGTGCAATTGTTTAACTCTACCAGACCTGAGGCCCTGAACCTAACTGTCGTCTATACCTGGGCTCCTAGGCATTAAAGCGAAAAACCAACATGATATACAAAAATATTAATTACATGCAATCAAGTGGTTAGAATAAGATGAAACCTAAAGACATTGTAGAAAATAGGTTTACCTTACCTTTCATCATTAAAATTTAGATCTGTTGTCAAACCTTCATCACCACCTAGATCTCCCCCATCAGATGTTTGAGGGACACGCCCCCCCCCCCCCCCCTTTTTCTCTTACTATCGATCTAGCTCTAGTTTTATAAGGTTCAAGATTCTCCTCATCACTCAAACACTCACAATCTGTGTCACCTGAACTGGAAACATATTCTTGTTGAAATTCTGACTCATCAAAGACTGAATCAACCAGAGTATCGACCATCTGTTGGACTGTGAAAAGCCTAGCGTTACTTCGCCTTCCTTTTGAAGTGTTTGGTTCATCAGCCGCTTCATTGTGAATTTTCTGAGTTTTTTCACATTACATACAGTCAATCCAAACACATGGCGGAAACCAATTGCAATGACTAACCATGAGTTTTGACGCATTTTTTTCATGTAGTATGCACAGTACCGAAAATGAGGTACAGCAGTTTAGCAGCAGATAAGGAAATTTCCTGAAAGTGGTACAGTGATCTGGTTGAGTCAAATATCTCTTTACATTGCCTCAATATATTCTCTCCTCCAATGCGCCATAACATTACTTAATTATTAAACACCATTGTAAGACATAGGGTACAGATTACCAAAGGGACCCCACCATAGATCTGATTCTAAAATGGATATGCATTTCAAAAAAGGTTAAGACCATTGCCCTAGACCATTAGGAAGTTATATAACTCGTATGTGAGTTGAGTTTGACAGACAACTTCCTTCTGCATCTCCAAACAAAACAGAACACATGGTGTTGTTGTTGTTATCGATCCAGCGGCGCATGAGCTTTCGCCCTTTGGCCCAATGCCATGTAGTGGAATTTGCATGTTTTCACAAGCTGTTCTTTTCCTCCGTACAAGGTGTTCCACTTGTCTGGTCTCGGAGGGAGTAGCGTTCTTCTTGTCTCACTGAGTTTTGGGCACTCAAAGAGATGGTGTTCAACAGTTTTATAGGGGTAGTTACATAGCTGGCACTCTGGGGAGTGTTGTGGCTGTATTCTGTTTAGGTGTCCATTGAGTGGAGTATGTTGCGTTCTAAGTCTGAAGATGGTGGCCTGGTCCCTTCTTGTTAGATGGTTAATGCTGTCATTAGGATCAGGGCCAGACATATGTCTATAAACCTCTTTTCCAGTGTCTCCCATGGCCCATCTGTTCAACCAAGTCTCTTTGTTTATAGCTCTTATAAGTGTTTTTGCTGTCTGTAGGGTTGTCGCTGTAGGTGGGACTGAGCCTCGAGAGGCAGGGGGTAAGAAGTGTTGGTGTTGTGGGTAGTGGGTCCCCCCCCCTTACTTCACCCTAGGTCTAGTGAATATCTGTTCACGAAAGGAGCGTCCATTGTGGTGTCAGCCTCTTGACCTAGCAAAACCTCTCTTACCTCAAGACCATTGTGCATGGCGAAGAGTCACAGCCTCCCCGAGGTAGTCCTGGTAACTGGGGGTGCGAATCCCCAGGCAAAACACAATGGATCTAGAGGAGCAAACCTCGATAATAAACCTGGTGCACCATACCGTACTGCCCCCTGTGGGAGGGAAGGAGCCAGAGGTGTGCTGAACAGTCTTAGGAATGGAAAGAAGTATACTAACCCCTCTGAATACCGGAAACTATCGTGAAGGCACAGGGACTCAGGACGTGACGATCCAGTTGCCCCAACTACTCATGCTTAGGCCATGCTTAGAGCCATGAAGAGCTCAGCGAAACCTGCAGGCAATCTGGTGGTGGGGAATGAGCACACTGTGAGCCCCACCTTAGCTACGTGTTAAAGGGAAAGGCAGAAACACAACCCATATTTGCTTTAGAACTGGTACAGGGCATTTCTAGCTGCTGCCCGGGGAGGTAGGTAATCCACAGACACCCCAGCACCACAATGCCATGAACACATGGTGTAAGAGTATATTGCTGCTGTCATATTCATGGGTCTGTGCTATTGACGTGATCTGCATATCCACTGCATATACGTTTGCTGAGTGTGACTGTATATTGTCATCATTTCTTTAGATTAACATATTAGATGTTTTCAGCACACACTTTGTATTCTGATGGATGCGTTTTGAAGAAGCATAGGTCAACCCTGCAACAGTACTCCTTTGTTACAAATAATATTTTGATAAAACCAAACTGCTCACCTTTTGCTGTAAAACTGCCATTATCATAGTACCTGATGGCTCATCATCAATATTTGTCTCTTCTAGGGCATCATTATTAAAAAATGAAGAGTAGGTAGCATCAGTGGTTGCTGAATAGGTTTCCGTCTTGTTAACTGTATTATTAAACAATGTTTTCAAATACACTTCATCCATATGGGCCATAGCCTGAAATAATGATGAGTAAACATTCTTAAAATAATGAATGACAACGTATTCTATAAAATAATGAGAAAAAGACACCCTACCGGTTATGTGAAGCAAATCCTGACAGATAATTTATTCTTCTGTTTGTAAGATTTATACCGTCAATATCCATCATCACATTTTGGTCCTCTTGTACTTTGACTGTTTGTGTGCTTTATAATGAGGGTTCCCAGAGACTCAGTTATCCCCTCTCTCAATCATTTACATGCTCAGCTTGTCTTTTGATTTCCCCTTGGTCTATACACAACTGCTCATTGCAGTACACTGTCTGCTAGCAGTCAAGTTAAATGGCCAAATTATTTCACTTGCTGTTGTCTAATGACATTTGTGCTGCTATTACCCCCACTTTTGGATTTCAGCATTTCTCATCTCTTTGTGCTCTTATTGCTAATCTCATCTCAGTTGTAATTCTTCTTTTCTATCTTTCATGCACTTCCATTCTCGCACTGGAAGCACAGAGTTGGTAAAGATATTGTGTTAAAGAGTGCTTTTATAGTTACTGCTCATACATGTGTTTCTTTCTCAAAGCAGTTCAACTCCAACATTTGTCCATGCCAATGTTCATCTTATTTTAAATTCTTTCTGCTTTAGGGGGGGAGGGGGGGTGTTGAAATTTGTGTTTATTCTCCCAAAAAGTCAATATTCGTCCCTCCTGTGGCGTGACCCTCGAATCACCAGACTATGAAAAAGAAGATGAGCCAGTTTCAAGTGCTGAAATTAGAGAATGGCTGTCCACTTGGCAAAAATGGCAGGTTTTCATCGAAAAACTGCACCCAAACATTGCTACAATAAATAATCAATTTATTTGATGATGAAATTTTCGGAGCCTTCGGAAAATTTAGAAAACAAACATTATTTGATAATTTCTTTAAAAACTGAGTGCTGGTACAATTTTGATAAATTATCAAGACAAGAACCATTAGAAGTGACAGTACCCTATGTCATAATGAAAGGTGACAACAAGTAGCTATTGTTTTTTTTTAATCCAAATTTCTTTTTAAAATGTAATTTTTTTTTATATAGGCCTGGAATATTTTTGTCTTCAGAATGAGAAACTTTTTTTTGGGGGGGGGGGGGGGGGGAGAGGGGGGAGGGGGGGTAGAGTTACCTTTACATATTTTTCTGTTGTTCAACACAGCGCTAGGGTAAAAACTAATTGAAAAATTTGAACAAAGAAAGCAAACAATAGATTTACTGTCTGGCATATTTCGCTGTATCTCGTCAGGCGCATACTACAGTAACAACTGATTAACATGAAGCAAGTAAATGAATCCTTCGAACTGAAACATAAAATCAACTACATTCATGAACTGTCTGTTTCACCAAGGTAACCGCAAGGTGAAAAGCAAGTCTTCTGAGAAGTGTCTTTCCTAATCTTCGCATTTCTATTCAAATAGTGCAAACCATTGCAGTTTTCACTGCTAGCTGCATAAAAATGTAAGGTAAAATGGAAGGCAGACTCAATAATCTTGCTCTACTTAGCAAAGAATGAAAAGAAACTGAAAAATTTGGCTCTGAGCACATAACAGACCAGTCCATATCAGTAAAAGAGAGAAAAATGCATTTATACATTTATAGTTTTAATCTTATGTCAGTAAAGTGTCATTAGTTGCAAATTAAAGATATGTTAACGTGTTAATTGGATATGACAAGAAATTAAAATAATAATAATAATTTACTGCTTTTTAAAAATTATGAAATAGAATATAGGAAACTGTTTTTGTTTCTTTCTTCTTCTTCTTCTTTGCATTCGGTTTTATATGCTAAGATCAGACCATCAGGTGGGTTGACTGAATTCGCATGTCAGTAGCAGGTCCTTCATGATTCCCCATAGTTTGTTCTGCACCCTTTGCTCTTGAGGCCGGGTGTCTTTTCGAAGTTGTAGGTAGAGTGGGCAGGTATGCAGAATGTGCTCAGGTGTTTGTGATCCCATTTGACAGGCACACTGTGGGGACTGTACAATCTTTATTTTATGTATATGGTAGTTGAGCCAGCAGTGTCCTGTTTGTAGACAGAAAATTGTTGTATGTTGCTTTCTGTTGAGTCTGCTAATGAGGTTTTGTGGATGTTTACTGTTGGTTTGTTCTCTCCACAATTCCTTGTAGTTTCCCTTGAAAAGTGTTCTGATTTCTGGTAATGAAAATGGATTGCTGTGTTGTTTCTCCTTTCTTCCATTTTTTGCAAGTCTGTCTGCTTACTCATTTCCTGGTATGCAGCAATGAGCCGGAATCCACTAGAGAACGATTTGATTGTTTTCTGAGAGTCTGTTTGGCTTCCATGTTGACTCGTGGATCCCTCTAACATGCAGTCACAAAGGAAAACAATTTTGCGTTTTTAATTTTCTTTTCTCAAGCACTTTGGCTGAATCAATAATTGCTTGCTGTTCTGCTCTGAAGTTTGTTGAGAGTCTTCAGGAGGCGCATGACGTTTCTACTGTGGTCCCATATTGCAGCATGATGACCGATCCAGCTCCTACGTTTTTTCCGTTCCCTCCAATGATCCATCAGTGTATACGTGTGTCCATTTGGGTTTCGGATAAGAGCTGTAGACATGTTCAAGGGTCTTTGCATGCAGTTCTAGGTCACACTCTTCAGCCTTTCTGTCAATGCCTGGATTTGTTGTGACTGTATAGTTAGACTGTAGGTCTATGCTGTAGGCCTGGTTCATGTCCCATGTTGAAGGATCTTTAGAAAGGATGTCACTGTTTTTTTTTTTTTAGACAATTTTGATGGAATGTGAAAGCTTTGTCTTTTCGGTCGTTGTTTAGTTAAGTTGTTTGTTATTCTATGCATTGAGTTGTTGTTCACGGGTTTACATTTTTAGAAAGGATGTCACTGCTTTTTGTGTAGTACAGTTTTGATAGATGGTGAAAGCTTTGTCTTTTCAGTTGGTTTTTTTCAGTAAGTTATTTGCTATTCTTTGCATGGAGTTGTTGTTCATGCATTTAAAATTTTTTGTTAGGGTAAGCACCTTTTCTTCCCTTTGAAGGCTCAAGCTCTGGAGGCCAGAAGTTGCCTCCAGCTCATTGACTGGCATGCTTCTCATACCTCCAGTGATTATTCTAACAACACTCCAGCTGCGCCATTTCACGGCTCGTCCCAAAATATCAAAATTCCCAATACAGAGACACTCATAGAAGGCAAGCAGCTCACACAGACATGAAAAGCTTGTTGGATACTGAGCCCCACACACACAAAAACAAAAAAAAACAAGAAAGTCAAAATAATCCCTCCCTCGCTTGCCAGCTAGGAAAGAGATGTGCGCAAAGTCCTAGTGTCAGGCCTCAAACAATATTCCACACAGTATCCTGACAACTTCAGAGGATACTGTAGCCCATGAGAAAGGTCATGGCTTATGAATGGAAGGCCAAGAAATCTCATGTGATGACCAGAAGTAGTTGTCTGCGGACACAAACTAGTACGGGACTACAGATAAAAAGCACCAGATTTCAAGGAAAAGATACACATAAACAAATCTGGCAATCATGTGACGAGATAACTTATAATCAAATAAATCACAATTTAATAAAAAATTAGAAATGCATGTAACATACAACAAGTTAAAAGCTACAGAGGAGCTGAGTGACCACCACCAAATTGGCGTAAAACTTCGAATGAAGATTAAGAGATCTTTTTAGATCAAATTGCAAATATCGCAACCAGAGTACACAATTACAAGAAACATCCATTGCAGAGAAATCTGCCGACGAATTGAAATGTAAAATTGAAATTTTCCTACATTCATAAGAGGAAGATGATGACCAAACCTGGATGGATATTAAGAATATAATTCAAACCACTGCAGAAGAATATCTTGGTGTATCAACCATAAACAGAAAGAAAACATGGTTTGATTAAAAAATGTAAAGCAGCAGTCCATTAAAAAAGCCACAAAAGGTAGGCAGCCAAAGAGAGAAATAGTGAACAATACTGTCATAGATATGGAAGCTAACCATCAGAACAACGAATCCAGAAAGGTTTTTTTTTTTTAAAGAACTGAAGGCTTTAAAATGAGGGCATCAACAAAGCATTTTCGCAATAGAAACATGATAAATAATTATGAGGAAATATGTGATAGATGAAAGGAATACTTTGCTGAATGGCTAATCAGTGAAACTTCACTAAATACTTCCACACAAGAAGAGATACTGACATGTGAACCAAATACTGAAGAGCTAATTTTGAAGTTCTGTATGTCATAACACGCCTAAAAAACAATAAAGCAACTGGTGCTGATGAAATTGCAATTGAATTTTTAAAAGAAGGTGGTCATGCTTCACATTTTAAGATATTTGAATTAATATAACTCATTTGGAGAGACAAATTACCCCAGGAGTGGAAAGAGTCATTATTAATACCCATTTCTAAGAAAGGAGACAAGTATAAATGTGAAAATGATAAAGGAATTTCACAGTTGTCTACAAGCTATAAGATTCTATCAGCAGTACTGCCAAACAGGCTAAAACCACATGTCAAAGATATATTAGGTGATTACAAAGTAGGTTTCTGACAGAACAGATGAATAATAGATAAGACATTAATCTTATGGCAAATACAGAAGAGATGTACACAACATTTTTAAAGACTTTTAAAAAGACATATGATAGTGTACACAGAAAGTTTGGAATACCAAATAAGTTAATTACCATGACCAAACTATGTATGGAAGACAATTATAATATGGTAACATATAAAGGCAGAAAGTAAGACCTTTTTCAAATAACATCTTCTTTTTAATTTGACCCTAGAGAAAATTATACGGAAATTGAAAGAAAAGTGTACTATAGGAGAAACTACAAGAATACTTGGTTATGCAGCTGTCATTGGACAAAATAACCTAGAGGCAGTAAACTCTGACTCTCTTAAAAGAAGCAGCTCACAAAATGGGACTTGTTAGAAATGAAGTTGAGACAGAATACATGATAATAACAAGACAGGAAAAGGACATAAAGTTAAAGTCGATAATATGATAATTAGGGCTGTACCGAATAGTGATTTTCACTATTTGGCCGAATACGAATAGTGGGACCAACTATTCGGCTGAATTCGAATACGAATAGTGTATAGTGTATAAAATATATCTATTTTTAAAAAAAACCACATTCATAATGTCAAATGTACGCTGAACTTTTACTTCACATAAAGTAGCACAGAATAGTCATCTTCTTCTTTAGCATTCTGAGCCTTCGAAGTTTACTGCTGCAGATATCACTCGTCTCCATTCATCTCTCTGGCTGGCCTTCTCTTTACAATTTGTGACACCAGTTGTTTGCAGGTCTGCTGGACATTATTTCTTGAATTTCTTTTTTGTCTGCCTTGTGGTCTACGCCCATTCCTCTCTCAGGTGTATACAGTTTTTAACTTCTCTGTCATCTGACATGCTTTCAAAATGCCCCAACCATTTTAGTCTGTTAGCTCTCATGATGCTAGTGATCAATGGCGACTTAAACAAATTATGTGTTACGTTGTTGCTTCTCACTCTCCATTTCCCGCTGTTAGCATCTTTGATGGGTCCAGAGATTTGTCGTAAGACTGTTTTCAAAAACCTGTAATAAGGCCTTATTTCTTTTATTTCTGCTTCAAGTTTCAGAGCCATACAAAACGACTGGTCTTATCAATATTTTATATATTTTGATTTTGGTTTTGCGAGACAGACACTTTGACTTTAGCAGATGTTGAAGGGCATAGTATACTTTATTTCTAGATTGTATTCTAGATTGTATTTCTTCTCTCAGCATGTTGAAGCAGTTGAAGTTTGCACCAAAGTACTTATATGTTTCTGTTCGTTTAATTTTCATATTATTGACTTGGATGTGGCCGGAGTTTATATTCTTTCCATGTCTAATTTGTATTCGTACAGAATAGTAAACATTTAAAAACATTTTATGTTTTGCATCCTTCAGTCAGTCTGTGGTAACTAATAACTAAGAATGAAAGAATCCTAAGTAGTATGACAAGTAACTAAACTTAGAAATTGTCACTGACAGCTTAGTTAATGCAGGAAAGCTGCATTAGCTTTCAACAAAACCAATTGTTCCATGTTGTCAGCATTAAGGCCGTGTATGCAGAAGCGGGTGTAAGGTAACTACTATTCGTATTCGGCCCGACCACAGCTATTCGGCCGAATACCGAATAGTCAATAGGTCCACTATTCGGCCCCGAAACGAATACGAAGCGAATATTCGGTACAGCCCTAATGATAATCAAACGAACCGAAACATATAAGTACATGGGTGCAAACTTTAACTGCTTCAACATGCTGAGAAAAGAAATACAATCTAGAATACAAACTGGAAATAAAATATACTTTGCCCTTCAACATCTGCTAAAGTCAAAGTTTCTATCTCGTAACATCAAGATCTAAATATATGAAATGTTGATAGTACCAGTTGTTAACATGGCTTTGACACTTTGAGCACAACAAAAAGAGATTAGGCCTTATTACAAATTTGCAAAAATAGTCTTACAGTGAATCAAACAAGCAAACAACAGAGAATGGAGAGTGAAAAGCATGAACAAAATTCATAATCTGTTTAAATCACCATTGATCACTGGCATCATGAGAACTAATAAACTGAAATGGCTGGGGAATTTTGAGAGAATGTCAGATGACAGAGAGGTCAAAACTGTATACACAAGGGACCATGAGGCAGACCAAGAAGATGATGCAGAGATAATATCCAGACAGACTTACAAACACTTGGTGTCACCAACTGGAAAGAGAAGGCCAACCTGAGAGATTTGAATGGAGGTGGGTAATATCTGCAGAGATGAACCTCAAGGGCTCAGAATACTGAAGAAGAAGAAAAGATACTGTTAAAGCAGTTACAAATTAACTATAAACATTCATTAACTAGTGCCTGAGAAGTACAGAGGGAATTAAATGGTATGATAGAATTACTAATGTTGAGCTTTGGGGAAAAGCTAAACAAGTTCTAGTGAAATAAGAGTTGGAGAAAACATTCTGGCATTGGATAGGACAAACGTTGAAAAACCTGAGAACAATATAACTAGAATGTCTTTGCACTGGAACCCACAGGGGCATAGAAATGAATGAAGACCCAAAAACACATGGAGAAGGGAGCTTTGAGTGAGGTTAAATATATGGGAAGGATATGGGGAGAGCTGCAGGTTACAGCGAAGGATAAAACAATTCGGCCTGAGTTGGTTGGGGGCCTATGCTCTTTTAGAGGAAGAGAAGGCAGAAAAAGAAGAACATCTTTACTACAAGATACTGCTACTTCAAGCGGTATCATAACAGAATGCTCAGTTCAATAAAACCGTTTCCACATGTAATAATATCTGTTTTTAAAACGAAACAAACCTTGTCGATATCAGTTACAACTGTTGATCTGCCTGGAGTGGAAAGGGCAGTTGCAGTACTTTCAACAGAACGGCACAGATGTGAAATTTCCTTTAATGACCTCCTTTCTCTTTGTCGAGGATTTGTTTCTGGTGACTGAGAATGACTATGGGGCAGTGTACTATCCAGGGTTCCAAGACTATTTTGAGACCAGTCTATATAAGTGTCATCAAGAAGAAGAGAAATATAAGACAAACAGTTATTGCTAACAAATAAATTACATTTTGTCAGAAATAGTTCACAACAGATGATAGGTAGCTGAGCTAAGATGTGCCTGGTTGCTTGAAATGCTATCATGTTATAAAGTCTTAGCCTGTCAGTGACTCCTTAAGTTCATCTTCTTCTAAGTTACCTTCTGCTTCTTAGTGTTTCAATTTTCATGTTGTGTGCTTTTGCTAATGGCATCACTGGATTCTTTCTAAATTCTTATCAGGTGGCAAAACCATTTCAGTTATCAAACCCTGTTTGCTGATATACAGTTTCTAATGAACATCTAATAAAGATTTAAATTTACTTACACGTTTTTTTTTTTTTTTTTCAGAATTGTCACAGCTTCACCTTTAAAAATGCCATTAGGAGATGGATAAACAGCACAGTATACAACCAGCCTAATACCATATTATTGTGTCAGTTTTTTCTATAGTCATTCTCATTTCTTTTCAGCTTTGCCCAAGTTTTTTGGGTGTCCATTGAGTCCGTTACTTCTTTTGTCATGGAAACCATTCAGAAAAAACCCATAACCAATGAAATCCAGGAAAAAAATTTTTTTTAAAGATGATAGGTAATTAATACATTAAAACAATTTATTATGTAGTGCACAATACAGTATTTTTTTTTTTTAGTAACCATATTGTGACTTTGTTCTTGCTGCAATACAGCACTTCTTCTTCTTCTTCTCTTCCACCTTGTACCTCATCGAAGTGTCGGGGGGAGATGTAACGTTCGTTGATGAGCTCTGTCAAAAGCACTATTAAGACTGATGTTTATTACTGTAAGGCTGGTCTTAATGCCATCACTCCATATTTTCTGAGGTCTTCCACTCGATCTATACCCGTTGTAAAGTTTAAGTGTGGCTCGCTGTGGCAGATAGTACAGTTCATTCTTGTTAGGTGTCCAAACCACTTCATTTGTTGTTCTTTGATGACTGTAAGACTGGCTTTATTTCTAGCATTCGTCTGATTTCATGATTTCGTATTCTCGATTTTCCTTGAAACTCCTGCAGCTCTTCTAAGGCATTTCATCTCTGTTGTCACAATTTTACATTCATTGGAGGATGTAAGTGTCCACGTTTGGCACTGATAGCATAGTGTTGGCCAAAAAATAGTTCTGATAAGATTCACTTTAGTACTCCAGGGTATCTGCTTGTGTGTCAACAGGGAAGATAGTTGCCCCAATACTTAATTAGCTTTTGTACATCTCGAGCTAATTTCTCTGTCCAGTTTTCCTGTTGGATGTGAAAATTTCTCCCAAATACTTAAATTCCTCTGTTTGTCTTAAGATGTTGTTTTTTAATTTTATTTCTAAATACAGCACTAAACATGACAAACCAAGAAGTTTATGGTGACTTTGTTCTTGCTGCAATACAGCACTAAATATGACAAACCAAGAGGGACTTTTAGTCACCATATTGTGATTTTGATGATCTTCCTCTCTGATGTCACTAAAACATTATCTCATTATTAAGTCTTGTGTATCCAAAATGTCCTGCATGTCATTATGAAGTTTCCATGAATACTTCACTATGCCCATTCGGAGACTTAATATCAAATAGTTAGGGTGACCGTATCATTTAATTTTCATCCCCGATGGTCTTGATGGCCTGTTACAGCATCTAGTGTGGCACATGAAAATGTGTAATACAATATATACACAGCTGCTGCAATCACCAAAACCCTTGTAATAAAACAATGGCTCTCCTGACAGAAAAATAACATTCTTCTTTGCAGATCTGACACTAAATGAATCAATTGCTCGATTTAAGTTTTTACAAATTCACTTGTAGTAGAATCTTAAATACCTCCATTTTCAAGTGGGCATGCAGGAGGCAAGGGATATATTAGTGTTGGCGATGGTGAACGACTTAATATGCTGTGGTCTATTTGCCCGCTCAATGGATCCTGTTCACATAGCTTTGCCATTGCATCTGACCTGGGAAAAGAAAACAATCTTTGACCATCTCTAAAACAATGGGATTTCCAAGGTTAAGGAATTATGCTGTTCGTCTTGTGGTCATGGGTTTGTTTTATGGACTGTCATTTGGTGCATGAGTGCAATTTTTACAGAAATCACTAGGAATCCTTGATGCAACTACAGTGTGTGCTTTGTGTGGCACTCTCGGCGGCTGGCCGGGTGTTTTATGGACAGACCAAGCCATATAGTATAAAATCAGGTCTAGTCAAGTCCATCTTCTAGACTTTAAACCTTTTGAATAATCCCTAATTCATTTTTTTCAAAGAAGAAGAAGCAGAAGAAAAGAATGGCAAGCAATTACTGTGTAAAAACAATAAGAAGAAAAAAAGAATCCAGAAAGGGGTCTAAAGTTTTTGGTTTTCCCATACTCTAAGTTAGGCATGATGTGATAGACTGACATGTTTATTCTTCCTTATCTCCTTTCTTTATCAGACCATTCCCAGGAAATTATGTATATTACAGGAAATTATGTAAATTAGCCAGTACTCTAGTTATTAAGGTGAGTCAAACCTAAAGCTATACTAATTGGAAACCTAGACTGCAAACACACCAACCACTTCAATTACCCTTTTAATGAACAGTGTAAAATTACACATCAATCAATGTGTAAACATGTCTTTAACATTTAAATAAAATACTCTGTGGTTTCAAAAGCCACTGGTCTAAATTCTCTTATACAAATGAAATTTTATGCAAGAGTCTTGGTAAGCATCAAATGTGATTAGTTTGTTTCTAACCATATGCCTTTCAAAACACAAAGGAAATACTAAATATTTATTTTACAAGGAGAACCAACACCAGCAATTTTTCTGCCTGTTGTGGTTTTTCTAGGCAAACATCCAGTAGTTTGCCACAGCTTTTTGGATGGTCAGCTTCTTGGCACCCAAACTCAAAAAAAAAAAAAGTTCCGTCTCCAAAGGGTTAATACTGCTCTTGACAGAGCTCATCGACAAATGTTCCCCCCCCCCCCCCCCCCCCCCCCCCCAATCTGGGGTCACTTCACTGAGGTACAGTACAAACTACAAAGTGGGAGAAAAGGAGAAAAAGAAGACCCTTAGCTCTACCTACCCAGTTTTACAATCTGTAAAACAACTATTTACCCCAAATATAAAATATAGACTACGAGGGTTACAAAAAAATACTACTGGCATAAATACAAAATATTACTATTATTAATTATTAAAAAACCAAACAACTCAAAGTAAATTAATTACTTCAGTGTACACACGGCAACCGATTTTCTTGTCTCGGTGGAAAGTAACTCTGTTTTCAGCTTTGTTTGTCATTACGGAGTTCCTGTTCCTTTTATACGTCGTATTTTTCGATGGTTCTGTCGGGAAAGATATTTAGTTGATATTTATCTCTCCCCTCCATCCAGTCTCTCTCTCTCTCTCTCTCTCTCTCTCTCTCTCTCTCTCTCTCTCTCTCTCCCCTCTCTCTCTCCCCCTCTCTCTCTCTTTCTCTCACTGTCCCCTTCCCTTTACCCCCCCCCCCCCCCCCGCTGTCTTATAGGCCTGAGTTATGAATTGGATTATCCTCACAGCACTCCGGACATTCAAGGGTGTTCAGATTCTCCCCTTATTACTCTATATCCAGTTTCGTCCTTATCAGGACGAAATTTTTTGTCATTTGAAGCCCTACTCTGGCTTTTGCCAGGGGCCGCAATATAGGCAGACCATAAATATGGCCAGATGTCTGAACGCGGTTTCTGGGACCTCTCCACGGCGATCCTCATCCGCATGGTGGCACTTTGTGTCATCGGGTGTTTATCGCTTGTGTGATGCCCTGGTGGGGTAGAAAGTCAGTCAGTCTCCCCTTAAACATATTTGTTAGCGTCGCGCGGTTAATAATGCCAGTCCTTTACTAGTTGACAAAACTTCTTGTTTGCCCGGTGTGCCCACCATGCCAGTTTTAACTCGCGATTTTCGTATTCTTGGCAGTAATGTCGGCCTGATCGATAGGCCGGCATCTGCAACTAATGCAAAACCTGCCATTATGTCAGGTCTTTTACTGTCAACCACACCTACATCACCTCGGACAAATATGAAAGTACCTGCACACACGGGAGACTCTCAATGAATCCCGAAACCAATCCACCGAATCATGCTCATAAAACCACTCAGCACACACACGCGGGAGAAATCATGTGATTGTTGCCACATGAATGCTTGTGTCACTGCCATCCCCTCCATCAGTATACTGCAGGTAGTCATTGCACCACTGGCTTCTTGTATTGTTCTGCCTGCAGAGCGAGATGTAAGTGCCCTTAAATTCTTGTGTTTTCCTATAACGAACCATGTGTAGATCGGCACATCTGTCTTATCACTGATAAGCGAGCAGCCCTCTAAGTTCACAGCAACGAGATGCTGCTCCTGACAACTTCTGTCAAACGTGACGAAACAGCAGAATGTGCGCTTGAGCAAAGCCGTCTTTAATAGTGCCTAACAACTAAATGACGTCACAACTTTTTGAAAGGAGTCCCTCGGAAACTGGTTACTGGAAGCCCTCTCCATGTGTTGCATCGTGTGACATTTTAATGTGCCTACAAAGTTCTGTGTTCTGAATGTATTTGTATTACAAATTATCGACAACCGGATATTGTGAAGTGGATATACACGATATTGCTTTCATATTGACTGTGCATAAATAGTACTGTGGATAAATAATGTCAAGATATTTCGGAGCTCTTTTTCAGTCTGTTGCTTTTCTAAGGAGCATATGGTGCACCGGGTGCTTCAGATCAGAGTTTATCTTCAGGTATACGCGAGCCCTCCAAATCTTGATCCTGTAGTTCATGGTAGGGAAGTCAAGAAGGTATCTCGTGATACCTAGAATAATGCGCTTGTCTTCGTTTTTTACCTTTCCAAGTCTTTGAGTCAAAGTGTGGCAGAAAATAAGAATGGCTAAAGCATATTTCAAGAACAAGACCCCAGAAAAGAAACTGTTTCTGCTTAATATCGGTTATAACAAGTCAACATGTTCTGTGAAGGGTGCGCTGGGATCAACCCTCACCCTTGGGTATCATCAGGTTTGTCCTCGTCAAAGCTCCGTCGCTACTTTCTAATGCTGGTAAGTCTGCCTTAACTATATGCGTGTTTAAGGAGAACTATGCTACTCAGGCCTTTGAAGGGTTGACATGTGAATAGTAAATGCCGAGGAAATCCATATATTCTTTCTTCTTAATGTATTCTCTTTTTTACTTTTTGTATACTTACCAATGACTTTAAAGAAGGAAAAACGATTCATACCTCCCGAGGTGGAGGTCAACTCCAGCTCCGGTGGTTTGAGGCTCGGTCCCGTGATGCGGGCTCAAGGGTCGGAGAAGGTTCGGGGAAGGTTGTGGCCGAAGGTCACGGTTGTGCCTATGTGTCCGTGCGGGGTGGAACAGAGGGTTTTCACTGGTGGTGCTTACTGTAGGTAGGTGGGACTGGTGCCGTTTTATTGGTTATATAGTAGAATAAAGAAAACTAGGGGTATTGCATTTTGCGAATACATTGGACTGCCAGAATAACTAATAATGATTGCCAGGAAATGGCTAATGCAGAGAGAACATTATATACAACAATGATAAGGAAACGAAGTTCTTTGGCCATGTGATGAGCTAATGAACACTGGAGAATATCTTAACAGCTGGAAAGATAACTGAGAGTAAATGCAGAGGCAGATCAAGAGAAACGATGGTGAATGGCTTAAGACAGTGGGAGAATATATTCAGTGGAATTGATCCTGAACAGTAAAGACCAAGATCTGTATAGATGTGACACTTGATCGTGATGGATACTGATTGGTTACATATATAAAGTAGAAATATATATTTAAAAAACGTTTTTAGAAACTGTCACTACTGTTTGTTTTACCACTTGTTAGGGCGATGTAGACAGGGGATGGAAGGGCATTAAGCCGGGGATTTAAGGCTGTCTGGCTACTTCTGTCCCCATGGACTCTGCAGGCTAGGATGTTTCATTTTGCATCTGAGAGAAACAGATATTCCGTCATTATTCCGTCACCAACAAATATGCCTTGGGAGGTGGGTGCAGGAGTCATTAGTTTCTCTTAAGTATATTGTTCTATGACTTTATAAAGAGTAAAAATTAAAAATTAGAGTAAAATGGAGAGTTTTGATCATAGTTTTGGATACCGGTGGATCACTGAGGGGTGAATTTGTTGTGTCAGCTAGTTAATCTAGGTGACCTCAAACTGCCGAGCCCTTTCGGCAAACTCTGTGGATTTCCTGGGTATATACTACTCATGTGCTTTTCATGACCTTAATTAATCAAAAGTATCAAGAGCATGTTGTTCGAGCTCTGTGTAGTACTAATTTTGATGTGCGAAGACTGCGTGTAATGCCAAAGAAAAAGTACACACATGTCAGCTAGTTCGTCTGTGCGGTGTAGCTGTTGTGGTGGATGGTAAGGATGATACATATCTGGCTGGCACCAACATACATTCTAGGATTAAATGTATCGAATCATCAAAGTTACAGAATAGGGACCAGCTAGTCTCAAAGACTTGGTGCTGTCATTGTCGGACCAGAGGTCTAGGTTTGCCTGTCCAAATAAACGGAAGCAGTTGGTACAGAGCACAACCCTAGCCATACACTGTGACCTGTCGGGCTTTACTGACTTAGAGACTTTGGAGTTCCTCTAGTTACCTCTCCACAACCTACGTCAGCAGAGGTCGAAATGAAGAAAATGCAACATAAGATACTGTATACTGTGAAGTGGTCAGAGATGTCACTGTCAGATGCATGGCAGATAAAGCAGTGAATGGCAACAGAAATCAAGATTTTCTCAGCGGCCTGAGTTTCATCCATACTAGTAACAAAAATTGACAGTGAACGTTCCCTGTCCACATAAATTGGAGCATTGTCAATGCAGGGAAGCGTCGATAGATAAATCATTTAAAATAGGTTGGGCGCTATGGGGCATTGACTTTTTTGGGATTCAAACTGAGGTCACAAACTATGGAATATATTGAACGACTATGGAGTACAAGGTCAGCTACTAGACAACACCAGATCTCTGTACCAAACAAGCTCAAGCGTAGTTAGAACAAATGTTGGTGTGACAGACGAATTCATACTAAGAACAGGAGTAAGACAGGGTTGTGTACTATCACCACTACTATTCAATATATACATGGACAGAATAACAACAGCAGCAAACCATGTAATGATAAGCGAACTGTTAACTACACCAAGCAGTGAGACAGAATTAGTTGAAAGAGATCATTATAATGAAAACATACACGCCGATCCTGATGAAGTATATCCCCAACTGAACGAAATACTTTTCGCAGACGACCAAAGCATAATACATGAAAACGAAAAAGAACTTCAAATCCACGTAAATACGCTACACACAGTCTGCAACGAATATAACATGAAGATCAGCATCACCAAAACATAAATTTTGAAAATAAGTAGAAAACCTAATATACTAACTATTCAAGTTAACAACGAACAACTCAAACAAGTGCAGCAATTTAAATACTTGGGGAGCATCTTCATAGATGATGGAAGAATTGACAGGGAACTTGAGGCAAGATGTCAAAAGGCGAACGTAGTAACTTACCAACCCTCCCCACTGCTAAAACACCCAAGCATCACTATGGCACTAAAGCGACAACTGATAAATTGCATGTTTATACCAACCCTCTGCCAAACCTGGTCCCTAACAAGAGCACAGGAGAAAAAGATCACGACGTGCGAAATGAGATGCTTACGTAAGGTTGCCAATGTCACAAGAAGAGAGTTCGAAACGAGAACATTAGATCAATTGTAGGAACCACACCATGCCTGCAATACATAAAGAAGCAACAAATAGAGTGGTTTGGCCACTTGATGCGAATGCAAACCGACCAACTGCCTCTACGAGCATACAACGAACAGCACTACTGCCCTAGAGCAAGAGGCAGACCGAGAGTACGATGGATAGACAATATATCAGAAATCCTGAGGCAACACGAACTAACAACAAGTGCAACACACCTGGCCCAGGATAGAAAACTGCGACTCCCCACTACGCTGTGAGGCAATTGTGGACAAGACAAGACAAGACTGAGTTTTCAAAAGCCTAACATACTTTTTGTATACGTTAGGTGCCAGCGGCAAACAAACCGGGATCAATTACACAGTCACACAGAATCTGATAAACTTTCAAAAGATGGCCTTTTTGACCAACTCCTCCCTACACGTTGACACGGTGTCTGGCCAATGGTATGTAGTTCTTCCTTGTAAGCGCTTTGATGATCATCCCAGTCTACTTCAATTGTGTTATCGGTGTGGCTGTCTGTGTGTACTTCCTGCTTACAAGTTTGATCACTATCGGCATTCTCTCGACCAAGAATCAGTGGCAAAATCCTACATTTGAGAACTTAACACATCCCCCTAATTCCAAGACTATTACATCAAGCCTTGGAGTCGCATCGGATCTTATACCGTGGGGGTCTTGGCTGACTACTGTCTGTCAGTCAATGGAGACACGGCCAGAACGAGATGGGCTGTAGTTTATCTTGGCTGGATAATCGCAAAGGCCACAGCTGTTTACGGCCTCCGTGGTGACATCATTGGTGAAAATGTCAGCAGTGTTCGGACAGCTACATTTTACAACGCCGTGTTTACAAGCTGTATTTCATGGATCATAGTTGCATGTGACTCTGGTTACGGAGGCTTCATCAACAGCGTCTTTTCCTGGTCACTGTTTGTTTTTCCAGATCGGCTGACCTACGTATCGTACCTGGTCCATCCCTACCTTCTGTACAAATACTTCCAGAACCAGGAGAGGCTTTACAACGTCAGTGGAACCAGCATTATGGTCACATTATGTGAAATCTTTGTCCTAACTGACATGATTGCTTCCATCCTTTTGCTGGCATTTAAATATCCCTGGATTGGCCTGGAGAAGATCTTTCCCAGTACAACACTGAAGACACAGAACATTTGGACAGGAAAGAGTAATAATGCTTTTGACTCTTGGTGTCTTCTTCTACTGTTCTTTATTCATGGTTTTGTTGTTGTTTGTTTTAGCTTACACCCTCAGTCAACTCATGCGTGGATGTTCTGCTAACTGCAGTCACCTGCAGATCCTTTCATGTCTGCGCCAGTTGTATTATTTTCTTATGTGTTCCTTCTTGTGTTTTTGTATTGTTCATTCTTAAGTTTTACCCCTCCATATTTGCAGAAGGAAGGATTAAAATCTCAAACAGGAACAAATCCCGAAAACACAGTTCAGTCATATAGCACAGTTATTTATGGACACCATAGAAGGGTTATAATGTAACATGTAGTCCAATATGGGTGGATTTCCGTGACAAGGGTTTTAAGTAGGACTGTACCGAATATTCGCTTCGGGGCCGAATAGTGGACCTAATAACTATTCGGTATTCGGCCGAATACTTGCGGTCGGGCCAAATACGAATAGTGGTTACTGTCACGGAGTGAACAACCAACCCTACACTTTGGACTATTCGTGACGCTGACACCGCTAGCGGGCAGGTCACATTTCAAATTTAAACCTGTCCGGTGGGTATATAGTCCCTCATATTGATATATACATCTATCTGGTGGAATAAACAATTCTAGACCTCCTAGTTGTTTTGAGAAGTCTACATTTTCAAACTTGCAACTGTGGGATAGATATTCCCTGGAATAATATTCCGAAATTCCTGAAAGCCTTTTTACTCCTTGGGCACTAATACAGGACTTTTTTTTCTAGAGACGCCAAGCTAAATCTGGCGGGGTTATTCTTTGCCAGACCTCTGAGGTGTCGAGACGCATTTCAACTCTCTGATTATACCGTGGCGCGTTCAAAATACCAGTTTAATCTTTGAAGGATTCCTAAGTTTGGGTAAGTTGATTATAGTTTACGAGTACCATGAAATATGTCTCTATAAAGTTAGCCACTGCTGCAGGGAGGGAAGATTCAGCTGTGTGACCGCACAGAACTAGGCCGTTCTTGGTGTCCAGACACTCAAGCCCCTAAAATCAAACCTTTCCCTTTCGCAGGCTAATAGCTTGTACCCTACATGACCCACACCATTATAGAGATATTAAACCCAGCAAGTTAATTATTCTCTAACCAGACAACCGACTTTGTTTTGATTAGCAGACATATTAAACTGGGTCACACTTCAGCCAGCTAGGCGCTGTGACGTCAGAGGTTAGTTTTAGCACAACACAGTGTGTGCGATGAGCAGACGGTGGATGGTATAAAATATAGATGTGAGAGAGAGATGGGATGTATATCTACAAGTGCAGAGGTGGGTGTGGAGAGTTGATGGTCTATGTTTGAGATAATCTATCTGTCTCCACTGTTGTACTTGTCTCCTGTCCCTGTTCCTGACTGACCGACAGAGAGAAATTTGGAGGCTTCTGCTGTCTCATTATCCTAGAGCTGTCCTCTGAGGGATTGCCAGGGTGGAGGGTAAATAAATGAGCTGAGCATGTAACCTCTGACATGATTACTAATTCTGAGTTCCGTCATGATACAGAATGATATCTCCTTGGAGGCCAGGCATTGAATCAGCAGTCTAGAAAGGCACCAACCACCAAAGTGCCCACTACCAAAGCTCCAGCCACAAAAGTACCCACTACCAAACCATCACTATGGCAAACAGCAAGGTGGGAGCCAAAGAGTAGGCATCTGTTTACAGGCAGCGCCATTGACATTCACACCAGCGTGCCTTCTTTAGGAGCGTGTTGGGTTACAGTGGCTGAAAGGCAGTTGTTCCAGTCCATCATGACCACCCTCGGTCCAGAACACCCTCTCCAGGAGCTTGTTCAGCTCAAATTTTGATCTATATGTGACTGTGTCTGCCAGATCAACAATTGAAGTGAACTTTCTCAGAAGGCCAGCCTGTTCCAGTATCATGAACTGATAAGTGCAGTGACTCCAACCTGGAATAGGAACAGATAAGTAGTGAACTCTATGGTCATGCTGTGTTCTAAATTTACAGGTCCACGTCAAATCACCATGATGATGTCAGGCTGCCTCTAAGAGATTCCTCAATGTTCGTCAAGAGAATTTCGGTGTTGATCTTGCAATATTCCAATGCTTTTTATCTTACTTTGAGTCATATATCATGTTGATGTTGAATTTATTACAGTATTTCTAAGGTTTCACTATTGACTGGAGTGTCACTCATTCACTGTTCTTAGCTGTCTAAAGTACATGTATGTTTAATTAATAATCTTCATCTGTGTTAACATGGCTGTGATAGTGTACTATCATAGCCTGGGGGCTATCTTTTTATAGTAGTGGGGGTGTACAGCCCAGTGTGCCTATGAATATTAGATATTCTGTAGTGCCAGAACTTGAGCTGTTCTACTCCTGAAATAAGTTGAGCGTATTTTGGCCACGGGATATCCCTTAGACCAATACGAGCCGACGCCTCAACATTATTATTTCAGAGTGCTGTTGGTTCTTAAGGAGAAATCCTTAAATCAGGCACGCGACACGAGCGGTATGTGACAGTTACAAAGATTTCCCACCTTGGTTCATACTGTCAAGCGTTATCTTTATGCACCACCTACGAGAGTACCAAGTGAACGTCTGTTTAGTACAGCTGGAAATACCTTCAGTGAGACGAGAAGCTGCCTTAATGCTGACAACATGGAACGATTTTTTATTTTTAAAGCTTATGTCGCTTTCACGCATTAACTAAGCTGTCAGTGACAATTTACAAGTTTAGTTACTTGTTATAAAACTAAGAATAATTTCATTCCAAGGCATTAGTTGCCACAGACTGACTGACTAAAGGATGCAAACATAAAATGTTTTTTAATGTTTACTTTTCTGTAACATGTGACGGCAGAAGTGAAACAGAAGTCAAGAAAAGAATAGGGATGGCCAAAAACATTTTCAACAACATGCAAAAGTTACTGACATCAAGAGAAATAAGCAATACATTAAAAATGAGAATTGTCAAATGATATGTATTATCAACCTTACTGTACGGCACAGAGACATGGACAATGAACAAACAACTGGAAAATCGTATCAATTCTTTGGAGATGTGAATATACAGAAGATTAGGTCGTAATTCATGGAAACAAAAGCTATCAAATACAGAGGTACTGAATAAATTGGGAATCAAAAGAGAGTTGCTAGGTGAAATAAAAAAGAGACAAGTGAAAAATGTTGGTCACATTAAAAGACATAACAGTATTGTAAAGATCAACCTAGAGGGAAAGGTTCACGTGGGCGAGCAAGAGGCAGACAGCGTTACAAGTTGGAGGATAACATCATGAGATGGACGAACAGCAGTATGAGTGAGTGTACATCAAGGGCAAGAGACAGGGCTTGTTGGAGATCCATTGCAGCCAACCTTCATTGTGGAGACGGGACCTGATTGATTGATTCTGTGCTCTATTTTGTTAAGTAAAATTCAGCTTACATTTGACATTATGAATGGTTTTTTAGATCTATTTTATACACTATACACTATTCAAACATGGAAGAATGGGCCTCAGTTTGAATAGTTGGAAGACAGAAGTAATGGTGGTATCAAAGAAAAGAATTATTCCTAAATGTGTAATAAAAGTCAATGGTTTTATTTTGGGACAAGTACCGAAATTTAAGTATCTGGGCACATGGATAACATCAGATGGAAGATGCATTACTGAAATAAGAAACAGAATAAGACAGGGAAAAACTGCATTTTATAAAATGAAGAACATCTTGTGTAATACATCCTTGTCATTGAAGGTTAGAAAAAAGAATTCTCGCTTGCTACATACATCCAGTTTTAACATATGGTTGTGGGTCCTGGACAATCGGTAGGCAGGCGAAACAATTTCTTGAGGCCTCAGATATGTGGTTTTACAGAACAATGCCTAAAATACCTCGGACAGCAAAAAAAAAAAAAGCAACCAAGAGGTTTTGAAAGAGGCGGGAGCCCGAAGACAACTTATCACAGACATCAGAAGGAGATAGTCATCATTTTTCGGCCATGATATGAGAAGAGGGTAAATGGAACATGTGGTGACCACTGGAAAGATCTATCGAAGCAGGAATAGAGGAAGACAGCGGGAGAAGATTCTTGACAGTCTTGTTGCATGGCATGGAAGTGTGTCAGCACATGAACTAATAAATGCTGCAGGAGATCGCAGATTGTGGCGAGGCATAATCGCCCACGCCGGTCGGCAAGGCACCTGATGATGATGATGATGATGATACACTATTCGTATTAGGCCGAATAATTGGTCCTGTTATTCGTATTCGACAGAATACTGAAAATTACTATTGGGTGCAGCACTAGTTTTAAGATCTCGTATCTTTTTTATACTGGGTTTTTCTCTCCCTCTCTCCTCCCATCTCCCTCTCTGTTTGGAATTTCCAGCATCAGTAGGTTCCTCACCTCATGTTGTAAAGAATTTGTTAGTTCTCTACCACAGCTCCCCGTTAGTGATTCTGTCATTCTCTTCTTCTTCTTCTTCTTCTTCTTCTTCTTCTTCTTCTTCTTCTTCTTCTTCTTCTTCTTCTTCTCTTCTTCTTCTTCTTCTTCTCTTCTTCTTCTTTCTTCTTCTTCTTCTTTCTTCTTCTTCTCTTTTCTTCTTCTTCTTCTTCTTTCTCTTCTTCTCTTCTTCTTCTTCTTCTTCTTCTTCTTCTTCTTTCTTCTTCTTCTTTTTCTTCTTCTTCTTCCCTTTTTCTTCTTCTTCTTCTTCTTCTTCTTCTTCTTCTTTCTTCTTTCTTCCTTCTTCTTCTTCTTCTTCTTCTCTTCTTCTTCTTCTCTTCTTCTTCTTCTTCTTCTTCTTCTTCTTCTTCTTCTTCTTCTTCTTTTTCCTTCTTTTTTCTTCTTCTTCTTTCTTTCTTTTCTTCTTTTCTTCTTTTTCTTTTTCTTCTTCTTCTTCTTCTTCTTCTTCTCTTCTTCTTCTTCTTCTTTTCTTCTTCTTCTTTCCTCCCCTCCCTTTTTCGCTT